>MU204420.1:6663642-6753491 GCA_017309775.1 Paedocypris sp. Pulau Singkep
CTTCTTATTACGTTTTTTTAATCTTATTCTAACGTTGAAAAGGTTTTGTATATTTTACATTGTGGAAAAGCATAAACTAAATATCTTTGAAGCAATTGAATGACAGCAACATCCACTTATGGCGATAGATTCATAATTAGCTCTTTTGTTTTTCAAATTTTAGCATTTAACAGACATTTTAACCAGCTTTACAGGGAATGTCTGTACAGGACAAGCCAATAAAGAATTAAGTTCTACTCTGTTGCAAATTAAAAAAAAAAACATTTAAATATCCAAAGAGTCTGCCAATATATATGAAGTAAAACCTCGTGATTATCCAGAGAATAAAACCCATGATCATTTGTGTCATATTAGATTGTGTTTAACATCAGTTAAATTGATCAAGCTACTTAAAACTATTCAATTAATTAAGTTCAATTAAGTCCATTTAACAACAACCCATTCAGATTAATACATCTTGAAATAAATGCGAATCAAAGTTCTTAATAAAAACAAACCATGATTACAGAATGTACGTATATTTAGTTAAAACATTTTTAGTTAATTTTTCTGTTTATGGACCTGGTGGTCTGGACTTATCAGACGCCGTGTGACATAGATGCAATCAGCATCTGTTCAGTGTCGAGTCAAAGAGGCTGAGGGTCTTCCATTCATTTGCTGAAATTTCCTCCGGACGAAGCCGATGAAAATAATGAGGAATGAGTCATCACAGTCTCCACTGTTGATGCTCCCGCCGAGTCTCATTTTCTACTGAATAACAATCATTTTTGGCTCCATTAGAAGCAAGAAAGGACGCTTTGCCATCAGAGAAGCATATAATTAAATTCTCAGCGTTAATTGACTTGGCATACTTGTTCTGTTGTTTTAGTAAAATTGCGATAATCATTACAATATTTCATGAAAAGTGCGCGGACACACACACGCACACACACACACACACACACACACACACACACACACACACACACACGTCCATAGAGAGATGGATGAAGCACTCAAATTTAATTCCTAAATGAACTTACGTGTCCTTAATTGTCCAGTGTTTTTCAATTACAGTAAGTAAAAGTTGTAAACAGATTTAGAAGTAAACAAACAGAAGGTCTTTGTCTTTATTGTACTCGAGATTTGTAAGTAAATGAGTTTAATTATTGTGGAATTGCCTAGTGGAAATGTAATGAGGGCAACTTGTAGCTTTTGTGGGAATTGGGAGATGTGTATTTACAGCAACATTTTAAAACACATATATTTTGCATGTATGTGTGATCGTATGTAAATTACTGAAAATCTGCAAATAAAATCCTTTACAAATTATTGTAAATTTTTTATTTTTAAACTTCGTTCATTTCCTTTCTTAGAAAACATTTATTGTCCTGAAAGGTTGCGACAGATTAATTTTCATAAAACAATTTTGTATTTTTAAAAAAAATTTTCATATCATTAATAATTATTAAAACTTTTACAAATTATAAGTAAGCTACTTTATCAACTACAACATTAACTTACATCTGGATGAAATTTACCAGAGTAAAAATTACATTTTCAAATGCAGTGGGAAAAAAAAAAGAATATCACAAAAAAATGTACCAAAATAAGATAAATTACACAAGGTTGAAGAATCATAGAGAACTGATCAGGTCATTCTTTACCAATTTGCTTTACAACCCAATTCTCTCCATTTCTTAAATTCACCAATCAAACATCTGAACTTAAGCATACTACTGAAAGAAATATAATACTGTTATATACTACAGTGACTAGAAAATATTCCGAGTGGTCTTACCTGGGCGTCCATGAGTAGATGTCTCATCAGTGCCATGGACTGGCTCAAGGTGTCTCTCTCGCTGGGCATGAAGGTGTTCTCCTGACTCATCACGCCGGGTCTGCTCACCATGAAGTGAGCGATCTGGTCATTCAGGCTGTTCAGAGATTGCACAGCTGGAGAACAAATGACAAACGAATCAGAAATACTGCGAGGTCATTCTGGAAGTATACAGAAACATCTCTTATTCATAAAAAACAGTTATGGCCTGTCTGATGGAGAAATTGTTCCATTATCTATATCAGATAACACGAGGACGGGTGACTTTCTGAGCTGTTACTGGCTTTATGAAGTGATCTGAGGCAAAAACAGCCCATAAAATAAAAGGCAGAACGGCAGCTCGTTTAGAGGAAGCGTCGACCTTCAGATGGAGGTCAAGGCTGGATTCACAAATGCTTCACGTCTAAGATCCGACAACGGTAAAGAATAAACCTGAATAGATCTTCTCAACTAGTCGACATTGACTGTGCTGGTTGCTTTACACAGAAATCAATAGTCTATTTTCTCAAACCTGGGATGTCAGAACCACAATATCAATAAATAAAATGATGAAGAAGACAACTTTGTTCCAAACCGATTAAAACCTCACATAGAAATGATTTATCATGAAAAACACTGTGAGCCCTGGATTGGCGAAATAAATCTGAAGTATTAAAACAATAATGGTGTACATGAAAATGAAAGTATTTTGCACATTCAACTTGATTTGAAGTTGTTGAAGTTGACCATAAATATCCGAAATAACACTAAAAATATGCCGATTTTTTCTTTAATTTAGGCACATTTATTTAATGAGTTGAGTCCTTGTAAATTAAATTTAAGCAATTAAATTAATTAATCCTTGTAAATTAGCATTATTATATACATTTACCGTATATCTCACAATAGCTTGTCAATAACTTGGTCCGGATAATTTTGCACCAGTGATGTCTTTCGACGCAGCGAAAAATAACGCAGTGTCAAAAACTTGTCATGTCAGCCTCCATTTGCTACAGACGATATTCAGAATTATCATCAGTCTCCGAGTACAAATTGTGCATCATCGGAAAAATGATTCGCACAAAAGCAAAGTGGATCTTGATGCAAATGGACTGCAGCAGCAGAAGTCCACACCGGGTGCCGGTCCTGTCGAGACCAGGAAACTTACACTACAATTCGTACAGGCTCAACAAAATTAGACAATAGAAGACTGGAAAAGAGTAGTCTGGACTGATGAGTCTCAACTTCTGCTGGAACATTTGTATGGTAGGGTCAAAATTTTATGTCAGCGAATTGAACACGTGGATCTACCTTGCCTTGAATTAACAGCTTAGGTGGTGGTATTTTCTGGGACACAACCATTGTTGTGTGTTCACTATCAGAGATTCCTCTCCATCATAGGTGCATGATCTGGCCCGGGTTCACCCAGCTTTGCATCTTCCTCCAGATGATTTAGCTTATTGGCGTGCAGCTTGCCCTTCTCTAATCCCTTTCCCATGGGCATGTCGGCTCTCTGTGCAAGCTTCCATTTGCCATTAATCCCTCTCACTTAGCAAAGGCTGCCAAAATTATTGTAAGTCCATTACCAGTGTTGAAATCTGACGTCCATGCCCATTTTAAAGCATTTTTTCCTCAGACCCCGTCAATCAGGCCTGACCGCGTTTCAATCAGAGTCTCCAACAAAACCAGAGGCATCTTACTCTTTCCACTATCCAAAATTTTTTTTGAGTTTTTAACTCGTACTAAATTTAGGCTCCAGGAAATGTGAAAAACGACACATTAACATTATTAAAAACTCTTAATAATGAGGCTTTCCTAAAAAGGCAGTTAACATCTCAATGTTTCAAAACTCCAGAACAAAATAGATAAAAAGGAACAAAAAGTAATTCTGAGTCAAACTCAAATGTGCAAAAAAGTGTTGCACCTACAGTAGTACCTTCAGCACAACCACAATATAACGAGTAACAGTAAGTGTCAATTCAGATGTAATGGAGTAAAGTGTACATATACTATAAACATAATGTAGATAAGTAGAGAGTAAAAGTTGCCAAAGTACAAAGTAGCCAAAAATACTAAAGTAAAGTAACAAAGGCCATTTAAACAAGTATTGTACTTTACACCCATGCAAGCACGGTGAAAACGCAGAAACTATGCATGCAACATCCAACAACTATTCTACAACACTACTTACAACTTGGAGAACATCAATTTCATAAGATTCCTTCTAGCCAACAATTCAGATGTCCTGATTGGTCCAGAATTGGCCCCACCCCTCTCACAGATGACACAAATTGACACCAAATTCTTCTCAAACGTCCAGAGAGACAACATCCCTTATCCGAGCAGACGTGTAGATCCACCACGAGTGTTTCTTCTAGGGTCGGTCGGCTTCTTATACGTAATAAAAAGTTAATTAACTTTTGGGGAAGTGACTCAGCAGAAGAAAAGCCCCCCACAGCAAAAGCAGGAGCCATGAAAGCGCTGGATGTGCGCGTTTCCAGCGCGATGCCCTCAGCTACAGAGTTGCAGAGGTCATGTAAGATTTGAGAAAGATACTTTTACACAGAGACAGCAAATAAAACACTGCAGCGGTGCACAGAGACACGGCCGGGAGATTTCAGGAAATATCACGTCTCGGCTGATGCTGACTGTGGAATAAGGCGGTGGAATGGAATCACGTTTCATCATTTTCCTCAAGTGCTTACACGTGATAATTGGAATTTTTGGGATTTCTTTTTACAACAAAAACTGAATCTAACCGGGCATGTGGCGCTGATGCCTCAAGCGATAAATACAGGTAGGAGAGTAAATATGGGTCAAATTGGAACTGTGTAGAACATGTTTTCTTTGTGCTTACGTGGATTTCTGATTTCTTCATGGAGTCTCCGGTTTCCTCCCACAGTCCAAAAACACCTGTTCACAAAAATTGCTCATTGGTGTGTCTTCAATTCGATTGGTGTGTGGTCTTCAAGTGCTATGAACGTTTTCTGAATGTGCGTGTCACCAGGTAAATGATCCACACAGAAGCAAAGTATATCTTAATGCGAATGGGCTACAGCAGCAGAAGTCCACACCGGGTGCCGCTCCTGCCAGCCCAGACCAGGAAACTGAGACTACAAATCAAACAGGCGGTTCAGAATATTGATGGATGGATGAATGGATGAAAGATGAATTGGTTGGATGAAGCCAAAACGTTAAGAAACATGACTGAGCAGAAAACATTTACATTGGTAAGCGATCAGCAGGACCTGATTTAAAGAAGTTAAAAAAAAGCTTGGAACTTAAAAAAAAACAAAAACAAAAAAAAAAAAAAAAGCTAAATTAATCCAAATGTTACTTAAATGCACGTGAAAATAGTGAGAACAAACTGAACATTCATGATGCACCTGTGACTGGAACAACAATACAACTACAAACACGCTACTAGAACTTACAAAATGTGTTTGTTTCTGGAAATAAACCAATGCTAATAATAATGTATGTCATAAATGTTGTTAATTGTTATAACTGTAATGTTATAGTATCAGGAAAGATTTTGCTTTATTTTTTTAGTACAGTAATTATTGTGTAAATTATATTAGTATTGTGTGCATGTTTGCATTTCTAGGTGGATGTTTGCATTTTTGTGTTGTGAATGCTGTGGGTGTCTGTTGGTGGGTGTTGTGCATAGATTCTATGTGCGTACGAATACTTAAATGAAAAAACACACAGATGTGAACCAAACATTGTGAGTTCAGTTCCCAGGTTAATATAAAGCTTGTTGAAAGCATCTGCTTTAAAGTGTAAATCAAAACATTATACAAAGTTCCAACTTGTACAATGAAAAAAAAATTGCAACAATTTTGCAGATTTCGGAATGACAAAAACGGGAAATAACCGGTAAAAAATAATGTATGATATTGTGGCACGGAAAGATTAAAGCACAGATTTACGGTCCTGACAGCGTCTTTTAAGAAGCGGCTACAATGTTTCCGCTGTCGTGTAAAGAATGAAGTGTAATTTCAGGTGAGGTGCGTCTGAAGAGGAAACGGCCGGATGTGAAAAGGCGCCATTGAAAGTGACACGGCGAGACTTTCTCCAACGCGCCATTTCAATTTTCCAGGAATGGCGTCTGTCATTGCGTTTGCAGCTCAATGCGACAAGCCGGAGTCTTTCCCCCAAACCCAATCAATAAAGACTGAGTCGCAGCACAGCGGCGTGATCGCCTCTGATGGCTGGAGCACACAACTTCTGTCAGGCGTGATGGATAAGAAGGCCCTCAAAAAACATCTCTCAAGTATTCCTGCTATTCCGAGCGCGGGACGGGATAAATCAGTGTAAACAGAAAATTGAAGTCTGGCAACAGGAGATTTAACACGTCTGTCGGACTTTACCGGGGATTTAGGATTCAGTCGTATCACATCATCAATCAAATATCTTGTTTTAATGCTCTATTTTGAAGACTCACTATAGTCTTAATATTTACCGTTTAAGCACAAAAGCAAACACAATTATCCGTTAAAACCTTTATCCGTTATGTATACTTTATCCAATATTTTTTATTTTATATTGTGTATTTTCTGCATATTTATTTTGGTGTATATTTCTTGTACATTCTTATCTTTGTGTATTTTTTTGTATATTCTGTGTTTTTATGGCATTCGTTGTGGAGAAGCAATTAAAAAATTTCACTGTACAGGGAAGTTGTGATCTTTAAAGAGTTTATTTATAGAGCCAGAATAATGAAGTATTATTATTATTTTTATTATTATGATATTTGTATTATTATTATTAGTAGTAGTAGTAGCATTATTTAGTATTATCTTATTACTTATTATTATTTTAATAGTATTTATTATCGAGGTTTTTAAAGATGTGGCCAAGTTAAAGACCATCAGAATAAGGATGTGAGCAAGATCCTGAACCCAATCTACTTCCGGGTTTGAGTGTTTGTTCACTGGTGTGTGTATATACACTTCACTGGTTGGATTATATTATAAGCATGGCACAATTCTTATGGTTCATACTTCATACCAGCACTGTCCGCTTTCCCTTACTTTGTTTTCCTAAAAATAAGCGACGTCGTGTTTGGCGCCCCCTGGTGGCAACATGATAATCGACTGCTGTTATAAATACAGTACGCTAATTAAAGCCTTTGTCAAACATAACAATGTACACATTTTGCCATAATTTGTATATTATTCCTACTTGTCTAAGCTTTGCATTCAATGAAAACAGTGTTAAAATGACTAATAATTACGCCTGTTTAGTCACACAGCAGATAACAGATTCCCAAAAAGATGAGCAATAATGAGCAGTGGTCATCTGATCCGCAGTGTGGCTCACACTTACTCATCCCACAACACGACCCCTGGAACACATTACCATGCAAATGGCTTCATGCTTTTCTCTCACAGAGACAGAAATCATGGCGTAAACGGACAGAACAGAAACTGCAAACTTGTCAGAAACGACCAGAAAACGATGCAGAGTTCGAACGATGAAGAGAACAATGGAGCCTTATGAACATAAAAAATACAGTGATCACACATACGGACAGACATGTCGAATATAGATGCATTTCTGAATTGGAAATATAATTACACTTTACAATTCTGTTGAAATCAACTTTGTATCTTGAATATCTCGATTACACTCAAAATACATTTATGAAACACATAAATTCACAATTTTTTAATCTTGTATATACACAACATTATTACCAGTTTGGGTAGTTTTCATATACATCTGTATATACATATACATCTTTTATTTAGTATTAAATATAAAATTATCAAGATTTTATGGAATTCAATTAGTGCCAAAAATATGAATCGTAAATTTGTAAGAAACGAACGAAGATGCTGCACATTGTGTTTAAGCGCTTGCTAAACTCCTCTCCCACTTCCTGGTCAAGCAGCTGCCAATCACATTCTCAACAGTCAATCAGAGTAAGGGCCGCCCCACACGTGAAGGTTGTGCTAAAAAGTCCAAACATAAAAAAAAAAATTGAAACAAACTTCATTTTTCAACAAACGTCAAACTTCAAATGAAAATGCAAAGATTGCAAATGGAAAATAAAAAAAAATAAAACAAACGTAAATGTGAAGCAGTTTGTTTCTTAGAAATGCACGTTTGATATTTTTGGCACTAATCCAATTCTATAGAAGTTGGGATATTTTGTATAAAGTTTAAAAAAAAAAAGAAAAAAATTAAAACAATGTAAAAATGTTAAAAATAAAAACTCGTCGCAAAATGTGTATTTATTTAAAAAAAAAAAGGCTATTAAAGAAATCTTGTTTAATTGTTGCGTTTATAATGCATTGACATTTTTCTACATCGACATCACAGCTCCAAAACATCGAAAGCAGAATGCAGTTTCATGTGAGATAAAAGTCCCATTCTGCTGGAACAAAGAGAAGTGAGAGACGAGTTCATGAAGAAGAAGGAAAAGCGATGCGGAGAACTATTATGTTGGCGGGAGGATGTGATGAGCTCTTTGATTCCTCTGTAGCTGCTGGGAGCAAGAGGAGCTTCTACAGGCCTCCAGTCTGCCAAAGCAATTTGAGAGCTTTCCAACGGCTTCACACTTCAAAAGTGAAGAGAAGAATTAGATGAATGGAAGCTCGGCCTCTCGCTGGTCTCCTGGTGCGCCAGGGAACGCATTCACTATCAAGCCATTACCAGAAAAAAACACACAAGCAAATAAAAATAGAGAAAAGCAGAGTGGAACAAAATGGACAGAGCCACCTTTTAAAAAAAAGAGCTTGTGATGCCGTTTCCCTTTTTTAGTCTCACAAGCAAACAGAGAAATCAGTTTAGCATCACTATGCTCTGTGTGGTCCATGAGAGGGGTGGAGTCAAATCTGGACCAATCGGGAGAGATAGACACAACATTCAGTCTCCAGGATGGATTGGTGGATGGATGCATGAACAGACCGAAAAATGGATGGATAGATACAAGTATGGATGTATGAGTGGAGACAGACAGATGACAAAGACAGAGAAAATAGACAGACAGACAGACATGCACTGTCTGATAGATAGATAGATGGATGGATGGATGGATGGATGGAGAGATAGAAAGATAAGAAAGAGACAGAAGATAGATAGACAGACAGACAAACGGATAGTGTGAGTAAATTTATAGACATGAAAATGTTTCTTGGTAAGTATTAGTCAATTAAAATGTGCAGAAATGTGTTAACTCATTTGTAACCATGGAATAAAGGTTGTACCCATTTTAACCATGGAAAAAAGGTTGTAGGTCAAAGGTTACAACAGGCATTTTCCAGTGGTACAAGATTAGAGTGTTCTGTTTAACCAGTTGTGTTTCTAAAAGGCTAGAATGTGTGACTATTTGTGAGTGGTTCAAGATTAGGAGTTTTCTGCTTTACTAGTGGGGAGTTACATTTTTGGCACTTGACCATCTGCTATGCTTTGTCATGTTTGGGGGTATATAAGTGACCCAGTGGAAACAAAGGGCAGAGCGTTGGCCTGCAGGTTGATACAGAAGTACTTCTGCTATAACATCTTTTGCTCTCTCGTCGTTCGATTTTGGTAATAAAGTTCTATAGAAAGAAAGATTGATAGATAAATGGATGGATGGGTGGGTGGATGGATGGACGGATAGATAGATATATAGACAGACAGACAGACAGACAAACGGATAGATAGAAAGGATAAATGGGTGGATGGATAGATAGATAGATAGACGGACGGATGGATGGATAGATAGATAAAAAAGAGACAGAAGATAGATAGACAGACAGACAGACAGACAGACAGACCGACAGACAGACAGACAGACAAACGGATAGAAAGAAAGAAAGAAAAATTGATGGATAAATGGATGGATGGATGGATGGATGGACGGATGTATATAGATAGATAGATAGATAGATAGATAGATAGATAGATAGATAGATAGATAGATAGATAGATAGATAGATAGATAGATAGATAGATAGATAGATAGATAGATAGATAGATAGATAGATAGATAGATAGATAGATAGATAGATGAAGCTCTTCGTTTGCTGTAGCTGCTGCAATAACAGTCCCGCAGAATCTGCAACTCACACGCGAAAACCTGCAATTTCCCTGTTTACATCACGGTAAAAATGCAATCGCTTCTCTAACCGCTTTGATTGTACAGTCTTTGGAGAGAAGAACCGCCGCAGCTCGCACCTGTTTTCCGGAAACAAAGACACTTAATGCATTTCAGACAAGATTGTTGGCGAACAAAACCCAACAGAAAAGGACAAGAAATGCCACACGTCACTGGGTTTTTATGTGTGTTAGCTAGGTCATAGATGTTAGCAATAATTAAGACCCTCACACCTCTATAATTTGTTCTAGACGAATGAGAGACGAGAGAGGAAAAACGCTTGTTTAATTGAGCAAGGTCAGTCCCAAGGTCAGGAAAAAAAAAGAAAACGATGTTTGAAACTCTAAACGCTGGAGGAAAATTACAAAACACCCGGTGAAATTATTTTTGAGAAGCTATTTGTGTGATGAACAAAATGTAGCTAAATTCTGTGCTACTTTTCGAACACAAGCCACGCCCATTTCCCCACCCATCATTTTTATTGACTTTCATGTGATTTCTTTGGCCGAATACTGAAGTCGCACATTGATCTGGTTTGAACAAATCTATAAAGTTGTGATTACGTGGGTTTGAGAATTGAATTGAAAAAAAAAAGTCTTTAATTGTCTCACAGCGAGGAAATTTCATGTCACAACAGCAGAAAGTAATTTAAATAAATAAACAAACATGATAAAACTATCAATTCAATTGCAATGAATCACAATAAAAAGATCTGGAGTTTCGAATAGAATAGAGTAGAATTCTATAGATTCTATATTCTATAGAATAGAATAGAATAGAATTGAAGAGAATATAAAAGAATGGCTTAAAATTGTCATTGTATCATTGTAACTGGATTACGTAAGAATAGGTTATGAAATTGGAACGCTACTCTGTTTGGTGCAAAAGAAGGATTGAACAATCAAAAGAAATATATAAAAATTTCTTGATTAAAATTAAACTAAAAATCATAGTAAAATCTACTATTTTACTAAGAATTTTAGTCATAGTATAAATTCCGAAGACCAATTCTGTTGGTAACGAGTCACAAAGTGAAGCTGGTGATCAGAAGCTCCACTAAACTTAGTCTTGGAGTTAAACTAACCTGACTGGAAATGTGGTCGCAATCCACAGATGTGGGGAACCAACCGTCAGTTTATCTGAGCTTTACGCTGTGAAACAGTTTGTTCCAGCTACTGCCATTTCCTGAACCTGTCAGCGTCTCGGCAGGGACCTTCTCCAACAGTCATTGCGGACCTCACGTCGCCGCTCTGAGAGGAACACGCAGCTAGTAAGTAGCTCCACAAAGCCTCTAATCAGTGACATACACAGACCGCGCGCGCGGAGCTTCCTGGCTCTTCTTCACGCGGCTGGATGAAAGCAATCGGCACTGTCAGAGATTCCTGCAGAAGAGGAATTAAAGTTCCCTGCGCATCAGCGCTTGTGCTTCATCTTAAAACCAATCGCAACGTGCTGCGAAATTCACTAGAAATAAACAACGCACAGAGAGTAACATCTCGTGTCGAAATCCATCAAGCAAATTTGCAACATTTGTACTGAAGAAAAATGTGCTTTGACAGCCTGAACCTGCTTTTAAACATGAATTAGCCGTTTTGCTGACTCGTGCGTTCCGCAAGCTTTTAGATTTATCCATCTTGAAATACTTTTCATATATAGGTGTATATACCGTATTTTCACGAATATAAGCAGCCCCTGATTTTTCAGCCACAAAATAATACAAAACATTTTTCGGCTTTTTTTTCTGTCTAAATTACGCTATTTTTTCTCTTTAACAGACTATTTCTTCAATGTTGTTTAAAAAAAAATGTTGTAAAAATAATAAAACAATAATCAATTCTAGCAATCATAACTACATGGTTCCCACAAGCCTTTGCGCTAATAGAGCATAGCATAAAGCAGAATGAGCTCGGGTTTTTTTAGACGTAAATATTAGAACATTCACGTTTTTTCTCTGTGTAGCAACACTGGTGTTTTTCGTTTTGAACTGTTTTCTGTTTGCTCCGAAACTTTTGCAGCTACTGGTCTTGTTTTCAAGCGCTAGCCCGTTAGCCTTTAGCACGGCGATCTACCGGATGCAATATGGTCTGTCTGTATATTCATGATTGCATAGAGTTTAATCTTACAGTGATATTTTTCACTGTTACGTGGCGCAACATTTGTAATGTTTTTTTATTTCTGTTATTGAGCTAAAAAAAAAACCCATATGCACGTCTGCCTTCGGAACCATTATTTCAAGAAATGAGCGCTTATATTAAAGCCGATTATAAGCACGCCACACGTTTTTGAGCCGCTAAAATTTGACAAAAACGTGCAATTTTTCATGAATATACGGTAATTCATGTAAATGCGGTATGTCCTATGTACATCTCCTCTCCACCGCTGTTTGAAAGTGAAAATGTGGAAGAAAATGAGAAAAAATTGAATTTCCATCTATCGACAACAAGTTTCAATGCCATGATGAAGTCGAAGATGACAACAGAGCGTATTTTCACGTTACTCGTACGTAGTTTGTTTTGGATTTTAGCGCCGAACATGTTTCCAGCTGGATATTAAATAACTGCATCCTCATTGGTTCAATTCACCCCAAAAGTGATACTACATTTTTGTATAGAATTGTATAGATTGTATAGAAAGCCTGGCTTTTTAGACAGCGTGTAAAATGTCTGCGCAAAATAGGCGTGAAGAATGCCGGGCGTGTTTAACAGCAAATGACAAATGTCTGAAGCGAAATTAACACAAAAAAGAAACTGTGGGAACTCGCGTTGGTAGGAAATGTAGGAACCCAAAGCATCGTTACGACGTTCTCAAGGCGTCATCGTAATTTGGTTATCAACTTGACTTGGTAGGGTGGTTGTGGTCCATTAGTAGGGAGTTGGACCAGCAGGTTTCCACAACTAAAGTTTCCACATGACCCCCAGGCGTCATGGTTTAAGGCTGCCCACTGCTCCGGGTGTGTGCGTGTTTTTCACTGTGAATGTGGATGGATCAGTAACTTTTTAATAACGTTTGACGGACATACCGGCTTTTTTTTATATTATTTCACATGGGAATGGACTGATTCCACACTCTGACTGCTCAACTTTCAGGCATTGTATGAAATGCCAAGGCAATGCATGAAATCCGATGATTCAAACTCTGCCAATGTTAATATTCTGTCATGGGTGGAAATGTATTAGCTCACTCACTTCACAAGACTTCGGCACAGTGACAATAATTGCATTAATATTTATTAGAGTCTAAACCCTCTTTCTTGATAAGGCAGCAGGACCTGTTGGTTGTTCTCTTCTAACAGCAAAAAAAATTGCAGAGATAGGGTGAACTCCATTCTTCGTATAAAAATTCAAAGTATTTCAACCGCCGCTGTAATGAAAATTTAAATGAGGGAGGGCGAAACACCCCACATCAATAAATGAAAGTTTGACTTGAGATTCTCAGCTGCGGTTTCCATGGTGACAAGCCGCGCTCCTCTGCTCTCAGATCAGTACTAATGTCACACATGCTCTTATCGGTCAGGAAAGCTTTTCCCATGGCTGTCACACACACACACACACACACACACACACACACACACACACACACACGTTTAAACGAACAGAAAACGTCTGGCACGCATCAGTAGCGTTGAATTTGTAATGCATTTGTTTAATGATTTTCTCAATACAGTAATTATGTTGATAAATTCTAGTATTGATTTTGAACTATTGATCAGTTAAATGCTACTCTTGTTTTTAGGTGTTTTTTTCCACTAAGGCCAAAAGGCAAAAAACTGAAAGAGAGAGAGAGTAAGAACAAAAGAAAGTGAAAAAGAGAGGAAGTTACACAGGGTTATATGAATGTATTTATGTATGTATGTAAAGACGGATGGAAACATGTTTGTATGTATGTACTGTATGTATGGATAGACAGATGGAAAAATTAATGTGTGTATGTATGGATAGATGGATGGGTGTATGGATGGATGAATGAATGTATGTATGTCTGTGTGTATGGATAGACGAATGAATAAATGGATGGAAGGATGATAGACGAATGGATAAATGAATGAATGTATGATAGACGGATGGATAAATGGATCGATGGATGAAAGACTGGATGGATGGATGGATGAAAGGATGGATGGATAGACAGATAAATAGATCTCCTCAGACATCGAAATAAAGAATTGGTTAGAGAAATAAAGTTACAGAAATAGAGGTGGAAAGAACAAATAGACAAACAGAAAGTAGATAAAAAATAGATAGACAAACAGACAAAGACAGGGTTAGGTAGTGCAATATGCAAAATACATGGATAAAACTAAAGCAAAACAAAAATAAGAAAAGAAAAACTTAAAGAGCCCCAAAATCAGAGGAAACTGTATAGATAGAGGGAATAGAGCAAGAGAACTGAAATCCATGCTTGGAAAATGCTTTGTTAAAGGTAGATGATCACTAATCAATACATTCCATCACCTCTTTCCTCGCCGATAATTAATCGTATGCGCATATAACTGGCCATTACGTTTCACCAAGTGGAAAATAAATCAGAAGTAGTAGATGAGATGGAACGGATCGAGTGGAGAAACTTCCTTAAAAAGTCAGAGAGTCGGTGGTGTTTCTCCAGAGAGTAAATGTCAAGTGTTCCCTCCTGAAAACCAGCAAACTAAAGCAGCAGAAGAACTGTCACACTCTATCAGGACCAACTCAAGAGTTACACGACTGTGAAGTTGAGGAATGTCTGGTATGTCAAGCATCTGCACGCGAGGAAGCGCTTCATCACATGGTCGGGTCTATCCAATGATGATGTAAACACTTCGATTATCTTCCGCATCCTTTTTACATCCAGTTTATCATTTTATTCACCAGGTAAAAAAAAAAAGTGAATGTTAAGGAAATGCCACAGAATCTTCAGATTTCTAGAAACAAAATATTCATCCGTTCAAACCTAGTAAGAAAAGATGTGTGTTATGCGCGTACTTTTAGAGTGTATATAACGGTCAAGATGTTCAGCAAAAAGCTTGTACTGCCCCCACATGGCGCTTTATTCTCATGTCACTGCGGTTGGCACACATTAAAGAAAATGCGACATGAATGTTCAGACTTTAACAGCAGAACTGAACAAAAGCGGCAATAATATTCATCATCACCAACTTTGTAAACGTTTCATATTTTACTGATAATTGAAATTTGTTTATTTTCTTTTTAATCATTTTGGAAGGAAAGAGAGAAGAAATATAGAAAGGAAAAGTGATAGAGAGGGACTGAGATAGATAGACAGACAGACAGACAGACAGACAGACAGACAGATTGAGAGAGGCAGACAGAGAGAGAATGAGAAAGAAAGAAAGTGAGTGAGATATAGATAGAGAGAGAGAGAGAGAGAGAGAGAGAGAGAGAGAGAGAGAGAGAGATTGATTGATTAATATGAAGAGATAAGGAGAGAATGGTACATAAATAAATGGAGATAAGAGAAGGACTGAGATATAAAGATAGTTAGACAGGTAAAAATACACAACATTTGTCAACTGATATAAAAATATAATTAGACATGAAGACCTTGAAGGATTTTTAAACACATGTATGTGAGACGCACAGTGTAAATGTTGATGTTAGGCCCTTTCTACCACATCTACAGTACTCACAACGTAGCATTAGCACACAGCTAGTGAAACACTTGCACTTCAGAAGTCCGCGTCGTCCCTCAGGTGAGAATGTTTGATCATGTCGCCCCCTAGTGAAAGGTCCTGCAGTACAGCTGCTGCCTCACAAGCCGCTGGGTAAACAAGACTTCTGATGATAAAAGCTCCTCCGGACCGTTTGATAACCAGACCAGAACTCTGAACTAGATGCTAGACTAAACTCATATTTGCTCTTTACCTCACTGAGCAACAGAATAATGGAGATGTACAGTAGCATGACAGCAACTAGCAAGAATAAATTATCAGTTACTCTTGTAGTAATGAAGCATGTAACTACATGACAAGCATGACAAACTCCTGTGGGATGATCATTCCGACTCATTAACAAAAAAAAAAATAAATGCTTTGCTAAATGTACAGTTCTCAATATGAACGAGTGGATAACATTTGGTGTGAGAGATGTGTACTTGTTTAGTATATTTAAACAATTGTTTTGTTTATTTAAATGTGTATACAATAATTTCTGGTTTGTTGGGACATCATACTAGCAGATTAATCAAGGCAAAGATCCAAAACAAATCTTGTCACGTAAGCATAATATTTTTTGCTTACTTGGGACAAACTTCTCTTAATTGGTGCTAGTGTTCAATTCTACTTAGGGTTCAACTCTAAACAGTGTTCAACCCTGCAAAGTGTTCAACTCTACACAATTTTCAATTCTACATAGTGTTCAACTATGCACAGTGTCCAACTTGGACATTGTTCAACTCTACACGGTGTTCCACTCTGCACAGTGTTTAACTTTGCACAGAGTTCAACTCTACACAAGGTTCAACTCTACACAATGTTCAACTTGGACATTGTTCAACTCTACACAGTGTTCCACTCTGCACAGTGTTCAACTCTACACAGTGTTCCACTCTGCACAGTGTTCAACTCTACACAGTGCTTAACTCTGCATAGTGTAACTCTACACATGCTCTATACAACAAACTCAGGCTTACCTCTGCTCCGGTGCGTGTTCATTTAACTGTGTAAATACACTTCACTGATCGGTTGGGTCAAACTCGATGCTAAATTTCTGACCAGAACTTTCCTTCACCTTCCATTTTCAACACTCAGCTTATGGTGACAAAAGAGTAAAATTAATCAGCAGGGATGTGCAGGAACATTCAGCCCCCAAACGATCATTCACGCAGTGCTGTCGGCTTGCTAGAGAAATTACGGACCACCCGATCAAATATGGAAAGACTATGTATAGTGTGGGGGGTCTTTTAAATGAAATATAAATGCAAATGTAGGTGTGTGAGTGTGGAACGAGTCAAAGGAAAGTTTCAGGTAAACAGCAGAGATAAATATGGCGGTGCGGAGGCATCCCACAGGCAGATTAACGCTGACACAAAGCAGGTCGGATTTAATGCCTCCATGATGTGCCTTCAGAAGGCAAGAACCTCAGGGAGAACCGGTGACAAGCCTTCAGCCAATTAGAGGTGTTTGTGGGTGAGTGCCAACGCATGCCACAGTCGGAGCGGCAAAGTGGGTCGGCACTTCCCAACTCTGATAGAGAATAACAGCACAGCCTCGGTGCAGCACTTTATTTCCTCCCAGGAACTGTGAGATGTACGCAGACCAACAAAATGAAAATTTGTGAGGTTCCATTCCACACAGTCACAAAATCTCTGGAGTTTAAACCTGAAATCAAGAGCGACAACACGGAAGAAACCTCAGGCGAATATAAATCGAATAAAACGAGCGACTGTACAGAATAATATCCCGAAAATATCCCGACAGAAAAACATCTCAAAACAAAAACTCGGAAGTCTGTAAAAAGTCCCAAGACTACTTACATTTCCCAGATTTGCCACTTCATAGAAAACCAGTTACTGTTATTACGGTTTCAAGCTCTAAGGGACAAATTTGTACATTTATACAGGACATTTACAAATGCAAATGGAAAAAAAAACTGCATTTACCTCTATAAATCCTAAACTGTGAGTAGCAAGAGTAAAGACAAAAAAAACATGCATCACCTGCAATATCATTTAAAATGATATTCGACAAATATATATATATTTATCCCTTTAATGCACGGTATCAGAAAGAGCGCTTAAAACATTTTTTTTTCAAACGAACGTAATATTTGGCATCAAACTAAGAAAAATGAAAAAAAAATAAATAAAAAAAAAAATGTATAAATATGAAAAAAAAAAATGTTTTAAAATAATGCAATAAAAATTAATAGAATGAAAACAAAAATCAAAACATTGACATGTTTCCGGGCATATTCAAGAATACCACCAGACACAACTTTCTATGTAAAAAAACATTTTTCGGGTAAAAATATTGCCCCGCCCCCGGTAGATACGATTTTTGATATTTGGGAAAAATTGGTATTGATCCCAATACATTGGACAATACAAACTGCTCTGGAAGCCTAATTAAGCAGTAAATTGGCGCCACCTGGTGTACCAGCATCAAATTACATCTAAAAGTAAACAGTGGAAAAAAAAAGTGAAAAATATTTTTTTTGAAAACCCATTTCAAAAATCATTGAACAAAGCGTGACACCGGTGTCACACGGTGCATTAAAGGGTTAAATTTAGAAACTCACTCTCTCACTCACTATATTCAATTGTATCAATCAAGAACAATTTAACTCTATTGGTTGTGTGTTCACGCTAGACGCACGCTGTGGATTTATCAACCGCAACAGTGTTTCTGTTAAATTTGTGCTTTTAGAGTTTGCGCCTGCATTGATTTTATACCTGTGCAGTACTTTTGGTCTCCAGTTGTTTTGTGTCCTTTGAATCAAAAAAAAGCAACGTACTTGCACATTGTTCAGTATAGATAATTGTTTCATTGTGAGATAGAAGTCAAATTAGATTTTAATGCGAACATGAACACAATGCTAACACATCTTTAGCATGATAAGCTAACATTGAACAAGATTACATTGCATACAAAAAAAAAAACAATTCTAGAGATTTGTTTTACAATCAACGGTAGGATAGGCAGGATTCTTACACTTTCTGAAAGACAAAATTCAAGCACATATCAAACACTTTCAAGGTCCATGTTCAAGTTTTTCCAGCACCATACAGTTGTGGTAAAATTTTAAACAATGCCTAAACACTACTAAAAATTAGGTTTTAGTAGACCTTACTAACATCATGGGCAAAATGTGTATTTTAACTTTATTTAAAGTAATTAGATTTTATTAGATTAAAAAATTTGACATCTGCCTCTCTTCACCATTTTTAGCAAAGTGTGTTTTAGTGTAACAAAGCCAGGAACACTGCAACAATAAAGGTGTTCATGCTTCCGCCATTCTGCACTTTTAATCAGACCTGGATCATAGTGATCACAGGATGATTATTCACAGACTCACATTATTTATCTGTCTCTCTCTGAGTCTGTGAATCAAAAGTTATGTGAAACCAGACACCGGTTAAGTTCGGATCCGGTCCCGAGGTTGTGCACTTATCCAGATTCCACTGTAGCATTTCAAGCATTTTCCAGCACTTCATTTAAAATTCAAGCATTTTCAAGGCCTTGAAACACATTATATTCAAGCGCCCGTAAGAACCCTGAAAATGATGAAGTTGACATGATGGTCTTGCTTGTGCTGTCAAACCAAAACAGCCACGAAGAGATTTTTCTTTTGTTTACGTACCGAACGATCACCTCTAAACCAGAACGACACACTCCTCTCCGCGTCACGCTAGAACAATCTGACAAACGCAGGACCTGCATCAATTCATCTCCTCAACCCCTGTCTTCTGCTCCTCACAGAACATCTCCTCCTCCCTTCTCTCATTCGGATGGAGAGAAAAGACAAGAGGCTGTTATGAAGACAGCAGATAGAGGCTTTTCCTTCTCTATAAATCTGACTTATAGGAGCAGAATTGTGATTGTTTACGTCCCTCCGCTGCCCAACGATGCTGATCTAGGCATTTTCCAGCTCAAGACGCGTGGCACAGATTCACTTTATCAATTCAGAACGTTTCTGCTCTGACTCGATGCGGAGACGCAGAAATCTGCTTTCACCAAAAAGCCTGACAATAATGCGCAGGATTGTTAAGGGAAGATATTTTTAGGCACAATTTATAAACGTACTGAGAGGCAAGGCGGCAAAAACGACATGTTGTGAAATAAACGGAGACAACAATGGAGCCAATTGTGCAAAAACTTCCAACAGGCGAGTCGTTTAGAACACATTATGAAACAAAAAGCAACGGTACATTACAAACAATGCAGCCAATAAATTATTCATGCCGAACTGTCTGCTTGGAATCGAGCATAGATTCTGGAACATTACACGGTGATCTCAGCTTTACGGGTGTGTGTGTGTGTGTGTGTGTGTGTGTGTGTGTGTTTTGTGATGCCAAAAAATATGCAGTCAGATGTCAATGCAGTCAAAAATATTATTGTTTTAAGAATATTTTTATTTTAGGGCTCACAAATCTCGGGGCCACCAAAAGATCACCCAAAAAAAAAAGAAAAAAATTAAGTTTATTTAATTAAAGCTTAAAACAAGTCTCAGCAAAATGTTCTGATGACTCAAATTCTGAAAAAAAATAAGTAAAGAAATGAAAATTCTCCAAACATAGATGAAGGGTTACAGAGAAGCAGTCTGAGATTACAAAAACATCTTGAGAATTAAAGGACCTGCTATTCCTATTTTTTCATTCCCTGATAAGTGTGTCCCACAGCATTCGTTTCTTTTTTCGCTTTAAGACTTTCGTCATCAAAGGTGTTTTTCAATCTTGACATTTTACACTTTCTGTGAATTATCATGTAGATCAGTAACTCTGTCTCTGTATCTATCTTTTTTCTCTTTCTATTCATTCTCTGTACATTTTTCTCTCACACCACCCAACCGTTTCTGTCTATATTTTCCTACCTCTCTCTCTCTCTCTCTACCCAACTCAACTCCCCCTCTCTCACTCTCTCTCTAGCCAAATGGTCTCTAATTCAATCAACCCAACTCTTTCTCTCTCCCAATAACTCTCTTTCTCTCTCATCCACTCACTGTCTACCTACGTAATAACGTTATCTCTCCATCTACCCCTCTACCTACCTCTACTCTCTCTTTCTCTCACTCTCTCTACCAATAACTATTTCTCTCTCACCCCCCCTCTACCTATGATAGCTCTATCTCTCCCTCTATCTCTCTATATACATAATAACTCTCTCTATCCATACTTATCTCTACCCAAAAACTCTTTCTCCCCGATAACTCTCTCTCCCTCTCTCTAAGTTGGCATCTAAGTTGATCACAAGCATCTTACATAATGTGGGCCGAAGCGGTGGCAGGTTGTTTGACCCTCAGGCTTCAGTGAAAACATTAATCACGTCAAATCAAGCATCTTTACCTCAGATGGATAAATCAAGCATTGCCGGGGGGGAATGGAAAGTGTGACTGCTCACTAATAAGCTTTGGTCTATTACACGTCTCTATGTGGCTGCTGACATAGCGCTGTCCTCATTTCGCCGGATCTTGCTCAGAATAAAACCCTTTTGTCACACCTCTCAATCCCTGTTTGTCAACACCAGCTGAATTGTTCTCTAATATCTGGTGTTTTGCTCCTCCTTGAGCCAAGCATGAGGCAGAACTGGAGCAGATAAAGCCAGTGTTTGATGAAGGAAAAAATGCCTATCAGCAAGAACGCAGTAAAATAAGTCATTTTAGTATTCACAGAGAGCGCACAGATGGGAAAGCCGTGTGTGGCTATGAGCGAAAAATGTTAACGAGTTAAAGGCGAAACACCAGACGGCATGAATTGGTCACAATTCAGTGGTGTAAAGTACTTGAGTAGTTTTTGGCTACTTTGTACTTATACTGAGTATAAAAAAATAAAAGCAACTTTTACTCTCTACTTGACTACATTTTGTATATGTACTCTTTACTCCACTACATTTGATTGGACACTCTCCGTTACTCGTTACGCTTTGCTCGACAAGTCGGCATCTTTTTCTACCGCGGTTAATTTCTTGGGCAGATGAGGTGATATCGCCATCTGCAGGATGCTGAAGTTACTAGACGCTATTTATGAGCTATATCACGTGAATTAGCAGTTGCATTTTTATGCACATTTGAGTTTGATTGAGACTGACTTTTTGTACTTTGTTTATTGTTTATAATTTTGTTTCAATATCAGAAAATAAAACTTCATAAATAAAAAGTTTCTTGTTTTTTCACATTTCTTGGTGCTTTTTGCTACTTAATTTAGTATGAGCAAAAAACAGTACTTTTTTTTTTAATTGGATACTTTACAGCTTTTCCTCAAGTCTTCTTGGAATTGGTGACAATGATAATGGAGTAATTTTTACAGGTTTACAAGTATGCTTTTCAGCTACTCTTCACACCTCCGTCACGTTCTTCCATTCGCGGAAGCATTTGGGCCTAAACCGGGACACGGAGGGAATATTCAAGCGTTCCATCAAAGAAAAGCAAATAAGTTATATACTTAGTGCGTAAGAGATTCATTCGTCATCTGACGTTCATTGTTAAACACTTGCGCACCTGAAATGAGAAAAGTCCCATTACGCCCTCAAACGTTAAGATTTATCGTCCACTCGCGCGCCGTAAACAATCTGTTCCGAATTACGTAGAACGAATGTAAATCAGGCGTTGAATAAATTATAAAAAAAACCTGATTGGAAAACAGTTAAACGTGTAAATGCGCTGACAGTTTACGTGTGAGCGTATGCAAACACAATCCACAAATTTATAGGAAGCTAAAAAAAAAACATCAATTCGGTTCATGTGACGTTTGGATGTAAATCCTATAAAGACGGCAGAAGTGAATAGATTAAAGCGTTCCCTCAATGGAGAGGAGAGCGCGGAATAATCTCCTGCTACTGAGGGGAGAGGAGACGCTTGGCTACTGGAGCACGAACAACCTAATCTCACATAAAGCTGTAGTACAAGGATTTCGCTTTTTTAGAAGAACAACAGCTTCCCAAAGCACAAAGGTGTGAAATTGACCTCGTGTTAGTTTTGCCAGACAAAATGTGAAGTGCATAAAGTGGAAAAGAAGAAGAAGAAAAAGAAGAAGAACGAGAAGGAGGATGATGATGAGGAGGAGGAGGAAGATCTGGAAAGAATAAGTAGTCCTTCGTCTTACATAATGGAATGTGGGCTTAATCCCATATTCCGGGTGATGTGTCAGATTTTGGGAATAAATAAATTACAAACGCGACGCACTTGCCACAGACATGTTGCGCGAGAGCTTTGAAGTGCTTTCGGAAGAAAACAAATTTGCATGCAGGAAGTTGTGGAGCTGCTGGAGCCGCGCCAGCTGCCTCTGTCAAAAGATATTCCCTCAGATGTAAACACCATTCAGAACATCGTGCGAAGGGACTGATTTCCAAACCAATTTTAGGCGGCAAAGTAACCTGTCAATGGGATGAAAAGTTTCAGACTAGTCGGCGATCCCGCACTTCCTGGCTAATCCGCGCGGCCTGATGTGGCGCATGTTTACTTGCTGATATTTTCTGTTACGGTACTTTGTAGGGAAAGTGGTGAGCACTTTTAACGCTTTGGAAAGAGTTACATCACTTTCCCGATTGAAAGTGAAATGGGTCAGAAATCTTCCAAGTCGAAAGCTTAAACTCAAACTAAACTGGCCTCTGCTTGAAATTCATGAGCAGACTCTAATCAAGGCTCTGGCTGTGTAAGCTAAGCCCTTCCTGCAAGGCCGCTCGCGCTCCAAAAGACTTTTTTGAATTAAAATGGATTTCATTCCAATTGTGAAGACCACAGTTCCTGGATTTATTATTAGTGGTTTATCAGTGGAGACTTTTAAGAGTCTCATGATCATCCAGTTCCAGTTTTATTTATTCAAACCTAATAGGCCAATACTACAAGGCTTATTGTTGAGAAAAGGTAGGAAGTTGTGAGATGTTGTGGTTGAATGTTCCAGAGTCACGGAACTGAACTCAAAAAATAGCCCAATGCTTTAAATCAAAGTAAACCCAGCGATTCCTCTCCTGATCTCTAATTGTTACGCCCAAAATGGGCGTAATTATATTATTTGTAGGCGGCGACCATGGAATTGGCGGGACTGTTTCCTGCTGACACCTGGACGATAAAAGGCCAACCACCCCTGGAGAAGATGGCTACCTTTGGCTAGCTCTTGCTTTCGGCTATTCGTTATTCTGACTCTGACCGATTATCGTTTTGGAGGTGATGCCACTCGGCCGTGTGTTCTGTGCTGTTTTTGTTAGGGAGTTAGGGAAGTTCACTTTGTATCTTTTATTTTCCGGGTCGGTGTTTTATAGGTTAGTTAGTTGGGGGTACACTGATTGTTTAGTTGTTTTATTTCTTTATTCGTTTTGGTCTCTCACCTCCTTGTTATGTTTCTTTAATAATCACAAACGAAATTGAATTAAAAACCGTTCTTATGTTTAAACCTCATCTCTGGTTAATTTTATGTTACCTCCCACACCCCTAGACAACTCGGGGCGTAACACTAATGCAATAATAACTACAGCAGTGCAATGGCTTTACAGTAACTAACAACGAGAAAGAGAAGAAAAAGTAGTAGTAGAATAGAAAATTAGTAGTAATAGAAAATATTGCACATTCAATTGCAATTCTATTTTTCATTGTTACAAAACTATATTTATTGTAAATGCGGCATCTTACCGAATGTTGGCATCCGTCATCTTATTGTGTGAGGTGAAACATTCCTCAATATTCCTTTAGCTATGATGGATTTTTCTGAAGTCATGCATCAATCTGAAAGACTAAATAATGCCTCTGTTAATATTATGGGAGTTTTGTAATTCGCTCACAAAATTAAAATTTTTCGGGGGGAAAGAAGCGGACAAACATGAAAACCGCTTCTTTCATCGATGTCAATGTTTTCACAGTAGTTGTACTGAATTATGAGTTATTTATTAATTAATAAATAAAAAGCAATAGTATCTCATGGCTCTGACAGAAATGACCGTACTAGATTTCTGTGGTTCTCCAGAGTTCTGCAGCAAAGTGAAAGCAATGTCAGTGTCAGAATTAGCAGGAGGAACAGGACAAAAACAGAAAACCCAGGGTTTAAATAATGAGGCAATAAATTAACAAAACGGAGAACAGGTGACAGAACTTAACAGTAATCAAGACAGCTGAAACAGATCATGACTACTAAATTAACCAAACAGGAAGTGTCCAAAACAGTGCAGGAAATATTTCAACACAAAAGTCCCGAAAGAGTCCAACTTAGAAGTATCACCTCCAGCATAGATCGTGACAGTCTGCTGGCATTCTAATTTTACCAAGCTTGGATTTTAAGACAGTTGTCAAGACTTGCCATTTTGCACAGTTCTGTCATTTGAATCCATCTATTATCCAACTGTGGAGTAATGAGGAGCTGGAGTCAGTCTGTGGGTAGAAGGTGTAGGAGACACAGGCCATCAAGACACACGGTTTGACAACAGGAGAACACGCAAACACTCTGGGATTCGATCTCGGCCTACAGAAATTGAAAGATGGTGGAATGAAAATTTCTGGAAGTACGGGAATGACCTCATCCTGGGCAAACAAAACCACATTTCTACTTCCAGACAAGTCTGCTGATGCGGCTCGTTTTCTCCTGACATATTACCTTCTCCAGTAAACCACTGATGCAGAAAGGTGACAGTGTACAGAATATACCAACCGGAACACACACACACACACACACACCTTAAAACATAGAACCCTGGGAGCAAATCGGATTACAGAACTTACAAACTTCGTAACTGCAACAGCACGCTGGCACTTTGCCAACTGGCACTTTTCAGATTCGGCTTTATTGACAGTTAATAAATGAAATAAATACAAAATGTTGCATTCGAATACAACATAAACATGTACTACCTTTATAAATGACATTGAAATTAATACAGTGATATAAATATAAAACAAGAAACTGTCCCATTTTCTCCATTGACTAGAATCTCATTTGACTAAATGGTGGATAACAAGATCAATTTAAACATGCACGTTTAGGAAGTGAGGAATTGAGGCAGGACATCCTGGATTGGTTGCTGACCAATCACAGAGCAGGACACATCCAGGATAATTATCCAGACTCAAATTTGGATGTTTTTGGACTGTGGGAGGAAACCGGAGACAGAAAAAAAACCACGCAAGCATGTGGAAATCATGCAAACTGTAAGGGGAAGGTGCTGGTGAGAATCTGGCTTATTAAAAATGCTAATTAAAAATATTAGTACTATAATAAAAACAACAATTAATATTAATAACATTCTTATTATTGTTGTTGTTATTGCTGTTATTAATAATAATAACAATAATAATATTAAGAAGAAAATAATTGATGATGATGATGATGATAATTATTAGTATTATAGTAGTATAATTGTTTTCTACATATTATTATAATACATATAATATTGTGAAATTTCCCCGCTGTGGGACTAATAAAGGATTTTTCAATTCAATTTTTTTCAATTTCAATATTATTGTTAATATGATCATTGCTATCATTCTAAAAAAGACGAAAACTGGGCAGTGGTGAAATCTCCCTCATTACTATTCATGAAGGAACGGGTCAATACTTGGTTTGGTCAATACAGATCTGAGTCCGACTGAAAGCCTCGTGCAGTGAGGAAATGAGGTCACGGCGTCCCGGGACCGTCTGGCCCTGCAGGTCTCCATCAGAAGAACCAGAGCTACCATCATCTCTAACATCTGCTCTCAGCGGCCACCAATCTGACGGTCAGCGAGCCTGCGGCGGCCGGATCTGAGCCGTGCTGCTGGACACTCCATTAAACATCCACCTCAGCCAGTTACTGAACACCGTCTCTGCAAACACTTACACAACGGCCCGGAATCTTTGATCACAGTTAAAAGAGAAAACGGTTCCAGGCAGACGAGAACCAGCACGTCCTGAACGCCTTTCATGCAAATTAGAACTTCAGACGTCTCGGTTCGGGTTATTGTTAATATGGCTGGATCGTGGCTGTGTTTCAGCTGAACTCTACCAGACCTGCAATTTTACCCACGTGCAATAACTGCTGTAAGAATGTGCAATATTTGTGCAATTTTTTATTTATACTGTTTCTTTATTATTTAAATATTTATGTTAAATACAGTTGCTTAAGGGCAAGATTTGCTTAACTGCACGTCAGTCTTCGCTACTGTTTTTAATCCCATTCAAAAGATACTGATTTAAGTGCAACATCTGATAAGTGCAATGGTCCGGGCTACATAAAGACACAGTAATTTGACTTTGGATAAGCACGCTCTGCTTAAGTGCAAGTAGTCCACTTAACTGGAGTCGTATCACATGTAATTCCTTGTTGCATGTACACATTTGGCCAATAAAGTTGATTCTGATTCGGATCTTCTGAAAGGCTCACGCCTAAACGACCACATGGAGACGGAATTGTAAGGAATGTGAGGAGTATCCCTGTGTAATGTTCCACAGGTGTAAAGAGTACCTGAAAACCACACTTAATTAAAACTGTAAAAATTGCTCCACTGCAAATTACAAGTCACCAATTCCAAGGAAACTTGAGTAAAAGTCTTGTAGTATTGTATTGTCTTGTAGTGAGTATTTTACTCTTACTGAATTTAGGCTCAAAAAAACACCAAGAAATATGTCAGTCATAGTCAAATTCAAATATCGTGCAACCGCTAATTCACGTGATTTAGCTCATGAACAGCTCCAGTACCTTCAGCATCCTGCAGATGGCATCATCACCTTGTCCACCCAAGAAATGTAACCACAATGTAACAAGTAACGGTACGTGTCTAGTGAAATCTAGCAAAGTAATGAGTAAAGGGTAAAAATACTCAATCACAAATGTAGTAGAGTACTACATAGAGTAGAAAGTACATTTTGGTTATATTTTTGATACTCAGTCTTGTATTCAGTCTTGTACAGGCTCCTTAAAAATACTTAAGTAAATTAACTAAGTCCATTCACTCAAGTACTTCACACCACGCCACAAACATGCAAAAAAAATGTTGAAATTTCAGAAGTGTTCAAGTAAAAATCATAAAATTGTGAGGGTGTGCGTGGTTATGTGTCCTGCCCTGTGATTGGATGTTCACCGATCCAGGTTGTGTCCCGCATTCAGGCCCAGAGTTGCTGTGATTGGCTACAGCTCCCTGTGACCCAGTAATGGAAACGCGGTGAGGAAACATGCCAGGATGAGCAAAGCGGAGTAAAAGACAGGCGGTATTCCGGCACTGCGGAGACCTCTGAGACTTCAGCGCTCCGGAAAGCCAGCGGAATATTAATTACCAGCGTGTCACTGCAGACAGTTACACGCTTCTGCATATCAAACAGAAATAAAGTCGAGCGGCATTACGCGCTCAGGCTCTTTCCCGCGCTTTCTAGAGAGCAAACAGACAGGAACTTTTATCCCGGCACATCCACCCACCGCTTCCAAAGCAAACACGCTCTTCAAGCCGCAAACACGCTTATTAAAGCCCAGACTGACAATCTCCCAGTCGATTAAAGTGAATGTGAAGGCCGCCCTGTCTGCCGTAGGTTACATAAAGCTCTCGCTAATATCTGACGAGATCATTAACTTGGGGAAATCTTCACATGACAGACACACACTATTTTGGAAGTATAGAATATTATAGATACGTATAGTGCAGCTTTAACGTGTATTCACACATATAGAAGCACACACACTGCATACATACCGATAAACATATACATACATAATGAATATATACATACACATATATAAACATTTCTATAGACATAAGTAGACACACGACAAACTCACACAAAAACACTGTAAACTTATGTACACGTAAACACACATAAAATAAATTCTCTCTGTGTATCTCTCACACACACACACACACACACACACATCTATTCAGACACATATAAATGCTCTTACACAGACGACACACACACACATACATAAAAACCATACATATAAACACACATAAATATAAATGGCCTTGCTCGCGCACGCACACACACAGCTATATCGACACACATATCGGTATAAACACTCTCACACAGATGGTACACATAAACACACACATACATAAAGTCAAACATAAATATAAATTCTCTCTCTCTCTCTCACACACACACACACACACACACGCACACACACACAGTACTATTATTGCCTTGTTTGTAGTACTCTGAGTATGTATTCTGTTTTTTGGTTTTCAGAACAAAAAATTCACTGATCTGTGTAAGTGAAAAAAAAAACCTTGATTTTATTTGGCAAACTCTCACAGGTGCACACAAACACATGCGCGCGCGCACACACACACACACACACACACACACACACCAGATGAGAGAGAGACAAACGTGCTTGAGTCAATAAATTAGGTAGAAACTGTGACAAATAAGTTCTGAGGAAGTGAAATCCGGAACATCTATTTATAGTTTTCCTTTTTTAAAACAAAATGCATAATTCATCAATGCCGAGAAGTGAAACATTAATGAATCTGTCAAGGAATTATTAGACTTTCAATAGCCAAACACGCGCACGCACACACACACACACACACACACACACACACACACACACACACACAAAGCAGCGTCTCAGCAGCTCAAGACAAGTTTAGTGATTTTCCAGCACACATGACTGATTTATTAATATCACCACATTCATTAGCAAGAACAGACACGCGCGCACACACACGCTCACACACACAGACTCGTTGGACTGTGCTGCTCATTAAGGCCGAGCACAGCGGGGAAGAATGCTGCTCTTCTGTGCACACTGAGCATCTAAACCCAGAGATCAGCCTCACCAGGACCCCCAAACCCCCCCTCGCTATCCCGCAGACACCCGTCTGAAGGACAAACCCCCCGATACAGATCCCACTGGAGAGAAAAGTTCATAAAGAGACTCACTGGCTTCCATCAGCTGTCCTTGGCGGCCGAAGACCTGCGAGAAGGTGGTGGGTCCACAGGTGAGAGTTCCCTCCATGTTCCTCTGGGTCTTAGAGCGTAGAGAGCAGCTGGATGAGGAGAGCAGGATGAGGATGAGGAGGAGGATGAGGAAGCGCGTGCGTCAAGGAGACAGAGTGAATCAGAGTAACGAGGTCTTGCCTTTCATGGGCTGACGCTGCGCTGCGCCGCGCCTCGCCGACGGGTCTGGTGATCCTCTGTCCTGTCCTGCTGACCGAGCGAGAAGACCTCAGGCAGACTGGTGCTCCAGCTTCTCTGATCGGCTGCGTCTGTCTGTCCTCTCTCTCCTCCCTCTCGTGTGCGCGCGCTCTCTCTCTCTCTCTCTCTCTCTCTCTCTCTCTCTCTCTCTCTCTCTCTCTCTCTGTCTCTCTCTCTCTCTGCCGCGCGCTTTTGTAAGAAGCTGCTGCTGCTGCAGGGGAACAACTTTTTCGCTTTTCTTGCAGCTCTGCATTTAAATCCTTCGCCCGTGGAAGGGGCTGAAGAAGAAAGTTCAGCCCGGGTAACTCGGATTTCAGAACACTTGATTTACAGTGACCTTGAAACGAGAGAACGAGAGAGAGAGAGAGAGAGAGAGAGAGAGAGAGAAGAGAGAGAAGAGAGAGAGAGAGAGAGAGAGAGAGAGAGAGAGAGAGAGAAATAGCGAGTTAGAGTTAGAAAAAGACTATAAAGAGGAGAAATAATGCATGGCGAGGGAACTGAAAATGAAAGAGCTTTAGGAGCAGAGTATGAGAGAGAGAAAATGATAAAGCAGAATATAGCAAGAGATGGACAGATGTCGGGGGGTTAAGAATAAGGAGAGAAATTAGACAAGGATGCGTTAAAGAATGAGAGATGAAGGGAAGATGAAAGACAGAAATAAGGAATAAAGAAAGGATGAAATAGAGTGAGATCAAATGAGGATGATGGGGCGATTGGAAATGTAGGAAAGAGAAGAAATACAGGAAGATGAAAGAGAATACAAAATACAATAGGATAACTACACACAGATAATGAAATAGATATGAAGTGAGGATAAAAGTGAGATTATAAGTGTGAAATAGATAAATGGTGGTGAAGAAGGAAATAAAAGAATGAGAGAGAAAAATGAAGTGAGGTTGAAGGGGAGATAAAAGAGTGTGAAAAGGAGAAAAACCATTGTTGCAGGATTTGCAGTGAGAAAAGTGTTAATGAGATAAATTAGATGTATAAAATGCGCGGGAAAGAGGAGAACGTGAAAGGGAGAAAATGAAAAGAGGAATGAATGTGCGAACAAAATTGTGATTGACAAATGCAGGGACTGTGGAGAGAAAAGAAAAATGTGAAAAGGAGAGAACAGAATGATGAGCAAGAGGTTGAGCGAGTGAAGCTTAGAGAGAATAAAAACCCCGAGAGAACAACAGAAAAGTCCGAATGAATAATACAAAAATGTTAGACAGAGTGAGAAATAAAGAGATAGAACATGAAGAGGAAAAGCAGAGAGCGGCAAAATGATGGAGAGAACCGTTTCAACCGTTAATTGGAACAAAAGTCATTATCCGCAATTGACGTCACGCCACTTCCGCTCGTGCTTCTGTCTGACAAGTGACGGGTTTAAACGAGGACCGAGTGCGAGAAGCGAAGAACAAAGTGACCTTTCATTTTCTTCCCTTCTTCTGGATCAGAACAGAAATGTAAATGTGGAGCAGTGACATGAAAGGCGAAGTTTCGGGCTTCCACCTGACAGTCGAGCTGCTGGAGTCAATCCCCTTCAACCCAAGTTTGGCTCCAATCAAACTCTTTTTGCTGAAGAAGCTGAAGAAACGCGTCTCGGCTCGGCGTCTCTCCGGGCATGAAGGCGTTTTCTGAAGACTCGTGCAAGACTTTGGAATTCAAGACGATTCCTGAAGCTTCCGGACGGGTTTGTTTTTCATCCTGACAAAGACACGCGATTCGTTGGTGCTCACGGGACAGAGGTATGACGACACTGAAGACAGTGGGATGGAATTGGGTTGAATTTGGACATTGTGAGGCGAGCCGTTTATTTTCTGAACCGCCTTTCCATTTCTGGGTCATGGGGAGATGGAGGTGGCCAGACAAGGTGTGAGAGAGAGAGACGGACGGACAGACAGACAGACAACGAGACAAATAGAGAGAGAGAAAGAGACAGACACACAGACAGACAGACACAGACTGACAGAGAGAAAGAAACAGACAGAGAGAGAGATAGAGACTGATAGAGAGAGACACAGACTGACAGAGAGAGAGAGACAGACACGGAGAGAAAGAGACCTGGAGGAAACCCACACAAGCATCGAGGAGAATGTCCAGAAACGGTCCATCAAAAATTTAGATGAACTTACATTCAAAGTTCTGCATTTTTTTTTTTTTAAATGTTCCAAACTTGATTTTGTGTAGCTTTATGCCATTGTTAGTTGAATAAACAGTGTATATTTTTATATTTTGGGATTATAAAAGAATCATTGTAAATTATTTAAGAATAACAACAAAAAAAAAAAACTGTATACCATTTCTTAATTGCCACAGGATACGACAAAAAGAAAAAAAAAAAAACAGCCGACGTTTCCAAAAATGTAGACACTTTAACAGCACATTACTACATAAAAATAGCTGAATGCAAGTTCTTGCTCTTAAAATAGCCTTTATGTCACATCAGGGGTCTCCACAGCCAACGTCAGACCCCAGTCTGATCACCTTCACTCCTTTCTAGACAAGCACTGAATGTCAAGATAGTAGCAATACGGCATTATACAGTCAAACAAATTAAATGATACAATCTGAGAAATAAACAGGCTAAATGCTCATTACTAGGCTGAATTAAGGCCTGTGAAGCTAATTCACTATTCCAGGGCATAAAATTCCTGTGCACAGCTCGGCCTCAATTCCTCGTTTTACTTTCTTTACGTACTGGTGCATTTTTATTACTCGAGCTCTGCTACCGTGCACAGCAATCAGGATTAAGTGTGTGGATATTTCACCCTGTGGAGCGTCACACAGCACAGAGGAACCATAAACCACGTCTGCGGCTCATGAAGGAACCATAAAGCACAGCGCCAGCACACGGGCCGCCGAACATAAACAAGTGGACTTTCCTTCCACATTAAGAACCGTCCTGTGTTCCAACAGATGTCAACTCAATATACCATTCTTCCGTTATACCTATAGCCAAAAAGGTATTTAACGTCTGAGCATCATTCAGGCTATAACAACATCTACACTTGTTGACCTTTCTGCAAATCTTTGATTCATACAATCCCAAAAAGCGCTAATATTAGAATCACATTTGACGCATTGGGGAAGCGTGAGTGTAATTGTGTGCGTGAGTGTAAAAGAAAGGAAAGCGAGGTGATGGCAATACGGAAAGGAAAGAATGAAATAAAGGAATAAGAAAGAACATAAGGAAATAAGGAAAGGAAAGAATAAAACAAAGTGATGATGAGAGGTAGAAGATTGTGAATGAAGGAATGATGAGAGAAGGGTGGAGAAGAAAAAGGAGAAAACTGAAGAATGAGAACAGATGAGAAAGCGGGAAATACAATTTGAATGGAAGAGTGCAACGGAAGATAATTGAAGGGATGATGAAATGGAGAAAGAAAAGATGAAATAGATCAAGTGAGGATGATGTTAAAACAAGATAAATTTAAGTGAGGATGAGAAAACAGAGACTGAAAAAGAGTGTGAAAGATAGTGATAAAGAAAATGGTAGTGTGTATGGAAAAAAATGGATGAGAGAGAGAACAGAAGAGTAAAAATGGATGAGAGAACAGAAGAGTATGAGACAGTAAAGGAGTGAAAAAGATAAATAATTTGACACATTGATGAATGCTTGTGTGTGAAAGGATAAAATTGAAGGATGGATAATGCAAAGGAGACAACTCTAGTGAGGATGAAAAAGAAGAAAGCAAAAGGAAGAGAATTTAAGTGAAGATGAGACAATTGAAGACAGAGAGAAATAGAGTGAGAAAGATAAATAAAGGGAGGATGATAAAAAAGAAAAGTGAATGGGAAAGAAATATTGAAAGCGAGAACAGTTGAAGGTGAGACAGAAAAAGCGTGAAGGAGAAAATAAGTAAATGAGAGAACCGAAGAGTGTGAGAGAAAAACAGAGCAAAAGAAAAATAAAAATCAAAGATAAAATGAGTGTGAAAGAGAAAAAAAATTGATAAATAATAAAAAAAAGAGAACAGAAGTGTGTTCTCAAGTGAGGATGAAAGTCAACAGAAGAGTGTAAAAGGGAGAGTGTAAGCGAAGAGGGGAAATTAAAGAAAGACGAATATCGAAAGACGAAGGACAGAAGAGAGGTGACAATGAAAGAAAAGGTAGAAGAGTGTGAAGAGTCTGGTTGCACTAACCAAACAGAATATTTCCGGCATAAAGTAGCAAGTAGCGAGAAGCTCTAGCAACTGGAAACAACAACCAAAAAAACATGCAAAACTCGAACCAGACAAATAATAGATCCACAGCAACTGTCAAATATTAAAACTTGAATTGTCAGCCACAGATGGAATCCTAACACAGATCAAACATACTCTGAAAAAGAATTTAATATTTCAATTAGAACAGGGTATTTTACATGTGTGAGGGGAAACTACTGATAACAACACGGAATTCACCAAAAGAGAGAAACGGAACAAAACAAAAACACATTTCAGGATGGAAAATGTGAGGCGGGAGAAATATCTACGCAAGATAAAAAGATAAAAGGTTTCTCGTCATCACAGTTCAGAGCGTGAGAAGGACGAGCCAATGACAGGAAGGTTTGGCAAGCGATGCATCACTACGCTCGCTCGAGTCCTACTGAAGGCAAAAAGAGCTGGAGTCGGCATCATGGCCATTACGAACTTACGCGAGTTAGTCGTGCGTTCCAGAGCAGTAAAAACACCAATGCGCGAATTTTAGACAATTTCCGAGCAGATTTCATTACCGTTTCATTAAAAAAAACAAACCACTTCAGTCTTTGTGAGTTCCACAAAGGAGCCTAAATAAAGTGCTTTTCGAAAATTCCGAGCAACCTGATTCACCAGATTACCAATTTGGGTCATAATAATGGCACTTACAATAGTTCGAAATCACTTGTGTGCAAGTGCAGAAAGAAACGGCTCATTCCCAGGTTTAGTGTGAGTTTCTTTTCCAGCGGCCCGGCTGTAACGGTGAGGAAAGAGGATGGCTTACGGATTTGGCTGGGTAAGAGAACACGGAGCGGACTGTATCAAACAGCTCAGTACATATGTCGAAGAAAGGAAAACAAAGGTAAAAAAAAAAAAAAAGCGTGATAAACATTCCATTGAAAGATTACAGTTACTTAAATATACATATATACTCTTCAAATAAAGACATGGCGTATCGGAGCAGCCTCACTGTATGTACAGGAAACATGCGAGGAACTTGAAGGAGCCGCTGATAAATGATTGCCTCAGCGTTTAGTAACGTCAACCATGTGACGCGTTCATTCATTGACAATGTTCTGTCCGTTTTGGTGGTGCTAAGACATCCAACGGCGCTTTTGTATAAAAAGTGCACGGAAAAGACACTTCAATGGTCCAAAGCCATTTCTGAGCCTGGAGACTGGAAATAATCCAGGTTCCTCTGAAAACCCCGGCCGATGGAGTCAGTAGTTCCTCCAGTCAGGGAGTAAAGCGATTCTTTACGACAGATGCTTGGCTAACACGGAGGGTCCTGAAAAACAGACGGAAAACGACATTAAAAATAACGTACGTAGAAGCTCACACAAACTGTTAATGGAAGGGCCGTGTTAAGATGTGTAGTTGACCGTTTTGTGTACGGTATATAACAATATGAAATGTACGCTTTTCCTTTTGGGAAACTACATTTAACAAGACTGCCCACTGCTCCGGGTGTGTGTGTGTGTGTGTGTGTAACTTCACATGCTTAATTGCTGAGAACAATTTCAATACGGTCCCTAGTGGCCATAATGGCAAACTCACTTTTACAGCTAAACTCACTTGACACTACCAAAATGCTTTAAAATGTTAATAATATATATTTAAAAAAATAAACAAATGAATTATTACTTCAATTATTTATACAGTATATTATGTATTTTTGTAGATTAGATTAAACATCCTATTGGATAATACAAAGATATTAACATTTGGGGGATTTTTGGCTTTATTGTTTTAATGTTTTTATGCAGTCCCCGTCCATGAGCCATAATAATTGTTTTAGTGAGGAAAGGTGGGTGTGGCTCATGATACTGCTCCACCTTCTCGGCACCTAATTGGCCTATTACGTTTAAAAGCAGGTGGAAACTTGATTTTGTGGATCAGTTTTAATCTGACGATCAATGGCAAATCTAGAACAATTCACAGGTTTTCAACATGACGCAACTGGTGATGTAAAAAAATGTAAAAAAGAAAAACAAAGCGCAAATGTAATAATGGTGACAGCCTCGGTTACTAGTAAATTACCTCATCTCCCGTCTCAAGGCTCGAGACAGGTTCACTTTTCACTTCCATCGGAGCTGAAGAGGAAGAACTTGCCTGTAGGCTGCGTGTAACAGGCCCACCAACACGCTCCCGAGTCCTGACGGAGAAGCGCTCGTCCTTCTTAGTCTGAGTCTTCACAACAGCTTCTTTCTTGACCGGATCCTTAGATGCACGCGGCACTTTCACTTGAGGCGAAGTGTCATCGCTAAGTGCCGGGGCTAAAATCTGAGGGTCTTTGTTTTTTTTGCCTTTTTTAATCATGGGCCCAGCAGTGTCTTCTTGAGAAGCTGCTCGCTTGCGTGCTAGAGATGCTTTCGCTTTACCATCGTCGTCTGCTGGCTCGGAGCTCTGGGAGCGAGTTTTTCCCAAGTGTTTTTGGCCGCTTCCGGAACCAGCCTCTTGTTTGACTTCCGGGTCAGTTGCTCGACTGCGTAGTGTTCTGTTCTTGTCCGGAGGCGTCAGTGCTTCTTTTTTCAGCTTTTTTGCGACAGGTCTCTGTGGACAGCTGCACGCCATGTGCTTGGTGAGGCTGGCACGGTATGTGAACTCTCGACCACAGTATGGACAGGCGTTGACGTCATGGGTCGTCTCCTCCTTCACGTGAGCTATGGGTTTCTTCGCCGATGTGGCAGACTTGTTCTTCTGAGATATGGCTTTCTGAACGAGCTGGTTCTTCTTCTTATTGAGTGCCGTTAACTTGGGTTTGGAGGAAATGTCTTGGTTGAAGTTAAGTCTCTTAGGTTGGCCCATTCTGCGGAATGCGTTCTCTCCTGAAGCAGAAGCAGTGGTGGAGACCAGGCCGTTGGGAGACTGCTTCACAATCTGCTTGAGGGGTATTGGGTTCTTCTTGGGGGTGTAACGCTTCTTATCACTAGCATTAGCACAAACCAAGATGTGCTTGTGCAGCTCGGGCATGTTGTCGAAGCTGTTTCCACATTTGGTACAGCGGATTGCAGTGTTAAATGTCTGAGGGATGTTGTGAGTAGTGAAATTGGTGGCAGAAGCAATGGAGCCATCGGGTGATCGGTTGTGGTAAGGAAAAGGTGGCGGTTTAAAACTGGGATAGTGTTGATTAATGCCAAGTCGCACATCCGGGGCTTTGGGTTTACCAGCTTCTGATGCCATGATTTTTATTGTAGTGTATAGTTCTTCAGTAGAGTCCTCACAGCCACCATCTTGACCTTCAGCACAATTAGTGTCTTTAACGCTCTGCTCCTCAGAAAACTCTTGAGCGAGGGTTCCAGCAGTCGAGTCTATGTCAGTGTCACTGGAATTATTTTCAACTTTCACATAAGTGGGATTTGTGTAATTCTGCGGTCTCAGCTTCCCGTTTTCAACCACAGTGTGAGTGCAAGTCTGGCTTGGATGTAGGTCACTTTGATGTTGCTGGAGATTGCAGAAAAAGGCAAACTCCTTTGAGCAAATGGAGCAGACATAAATTCTTCCCACCCCGTGGAGAGAGGAGCGGTGCTCGAGAAGCAAAGCAGAATCATGAAACACCTGCACACAAAATTCACACTTGTAAGGCCACTCAGAAGCATGCTCGATAATATGGCCACTTAGGTTTTTGATGGAGCCAAACGGCTCTTTGCAAACATTACAAACAAAACTCTTGATGAAAGCTCCCCGGTCTTGAAATTCAACTTGATCTGAACATCTAGCTGTAGATTTGGGTGAAACAAGGTCAGGCTCTGTTGAAACACCACTAGTCTCTTCTTTCATTTCAATGTTCTCAATCGTGCTATTTTTATTCTCTAAAGAATTTTGAGACGGAATATTCATGAAGTTTGCTAAGGGTGATTCTGTTGTAGAAATGGACTGCCCTTTAAAATCCGAAGACTTTGATTTGTTTTTGCCTGCATTTTTAATATTGAGGTCTTGAGGGGAAGATTCACCACAAGAATGACTATGGCTAGATTTACAAGTAGCACCCTGCTCCAAGTCAGAGAAACCAGCTTGGTCGACATTTTTTAAAAACTTGGTTGATCCCTCAAGTAGTGTTCCTGACTTTGAAGAGGATTCTGCTTTACTCTGAGACTGAGCTTCCTGAGGCAGTGGAGATATTTCAGGGTTTAAGTGTTCAACAGTTTGGTCTGATTCACCACCACTGAGATTTGTGTCATGACATGATTCTGTTGAAGGTCGTTTAAGCTCTTCCTCCAAACTTTGGTCAACAGATCCGGGGGACAATTTTGGGGACAAAACAGGGTAGGACGATGGAGAAGGGGTGTCTGAAATCTGAAAACGTTGAGAAGATAATGGAGGTGAAGGCATTGTAGGTAAGACAGGAGGAGGTGGTGTTGTTGATGCTACACTAGAAGATGATGGAGAGGATGGATTGATGGTCACAGGGGTCAGTGAGGGAGGAGAGGTTGACTCACAAGGAAGTCGCTCTGAACTTGAACCGGGACTAGGCGGAGCAACACATGTGGCACTCTCAGAAGATGAAAGAGTATCAGGACTTCCAAGAGCGTTGGAGCCTTCTTCTCCAGCTGAGTTCAGGCCCGCGTACTCGTTCATTAACACTTTTTCTAAAATACTGGTATTGGGCTTCTTTCGCTTGATGTGTGGTGGTGGTGGTATGGCTGAGATTGTCTTCACATCGTGGTCAGAAGTACTTTTACGGCTGAAACTCAAGTCCAGCACGGCCTCTCCCATGACAACATTGCTTTCTTTTTTTGTTAAAGAACTTGAAAGGTCAAGAGGCTGCTGATTACAAGAATTCCCGCCACTTGCTTGGGAGGATTGATCCTTTTCTTTCTGGCTGGTGGCGTCATGGTCTTTACTGGAAGAACTCCAAGTAGGTGTCACTGAATGGCTTTCGATCTTTGGAACTTTGAGAGAACATGAAACCCTATTAACGGAATTTACAGAATCGCTTTTTGGCGAAAGACTACCCTCTACGTTTGTGGGAGGCGAGGCAGTTCTTCTTTTAAATCTGCCTGGAACAACAGGCAAGGAACTTACTGATAGTGGCGTGGTTATTTTATGGGCATCAGCTATTAGACCCACGGCTGATTTCTGACCGTCTGTGGCCTGCAGAAGCTGCTTGAGTTTTGGAGAAAGATAGTTTTTCTCTTTTTGAAAAGCAAATGTGTCTGTCGACGAAGAGAAAAGATTTCCAACTAACAGAGGTGACTGAGAGGAAGGGGAAGACAAGGAGGAAGAGGAAGAGGACATTTCCGTCTCCATTTTGACAGTAGGCAGCAGTGGTGGAGTAGCAGTTCGTCTTTTAGAACTCGATGAACCCGGGCAAGAAACTTTCAATGGACAAGTCTGTGGTTCGATTTTAAGAGCTTGACTAATTTGTTTCGGATTTAAAATCAATGCATCAAGACCAAACAAAGCCGCAGTGCTCGAATCGACCTCTATGACGTCGCAGTTGCTCACTGAGCTGGTAGACAGGATCTTGCCATCTATAAAATGGCTGAGATTTTCCGAAATGTTATTGGATATGTCGACTATACACTCCTCTCTTTCACCCTCATCTTCCGTCTCCTCGCTGGGCACATAAATAGGGGGCGGACTGGCACTTGGTGACTCCTGCTGAAGGGAGACGGGTTGCTCATGCTGCTGCTGAGAAGATCCGTCCTGCAGGAGCATGCCTTTCCGGTGGACACCTTTCGGCATTAGATGGCGCTCGTGTATTCTGCGCTGGTGCCTGCGCATGTTGGTGTGTGTGCCAAAAGCCTTGTTGCAATACTTGCAAGGATGAAGCTCTTTGGACTCTCCATTTTCTGGCTCAGAAGCTGGCTCTCTCTTCACATGGTCCGAGACGTGAGGAGCTGGGCCGTTCTGTGTGCTAGTACTGACTACATGATTTGGGGAAGACATGCTCCCAGGAGAAACGGAATCTTTCGGTGTAGGACTGCGGAGGAATGCAGTTACAGTCAGTGACCCTGGCCTGTTCAAGGTCTTACTCCCATTCTCGTGTCGTCGTTCATGCCTGCGCCTGCCAACCTGTGAGCCAAAAGGCTTGGTGCAGTATCTGCACTTAAACGTATGAGTTAGATGGTTAGAAGCGGTGTGTATGTGTGTATGGCGCTCTAGGCCTTGTTTGGATGAAAAACGACGCTCACAATGCTGACAGGGGTACACGCCACCCTGAGGGTTTTCCTCAAAATCTCCTTCAGCCTCTAACTCAGGATTAGCTAAAGATGACGGACAATCTGTATCACAGACGGCGCTTTCATAACTTTCTTCTTCAGGGCTGGCAGAATGCAGTTGCAATAGTGATGCGTCATTCCCAGCTGATTCGGCTTCAAACGGATTCTGTGGTTTCTGACTTGACAGTGGTTGCTGCTGTGGTTCATTATCCATTTCTTCGCCTTTTTTTTCAAGAGCTAAACTTGGCGTCTGCTCTTTAATATGAGCTTGAATCGAGTTTTCCATCTCTGTGAAAGGTGACTGAAGAGCAGGACTGGCCTGCTGAATTACTGTGGGTGAAGAGGGTAATTCTTCATCGTTATGACCTGTTTAAAAATGTAAGAAAGGGGGGACAAAAAAGAAGAAAAAGTACATTACAATCATGTTGCTTAAAAAAAAAAAAAGCTAAACCAGTCTTTTGATTTCTAGAACTTTTACAACTATTAACATTTTACAATATGTATTGCTACATTTTTTTTTTATAAATTAATATTTAGATTTGTATATATTCTCATGTGACAATTTTTAACTATTTTTTCAAGATTAAAGAAAAAAAAAAAACCTTTACTGTTTTAAGCAGAAACTAGTAAAACCATTTTCAAAACTATTGTAGTAGATTTAGTGTAGTTTGTAGTAGTTTAACATAAAACAAACAAAAAATCGGATTGTTAAACTATCTGTTTAATAAAACCATTAACCAATCTCTAAAAACGCAAACGAGACAGATAAAACCATCATACCTTCTTCTGAATCTTGCATTATTGCTACTTATTTAGCAATAGTTGAATTCTTTGGTTTCCAAAATCCTCCCGGCTGAGCCTTTCTGGCTTTTTGACAGCCTGTTGCTTCAATCAGAAAAAAAAACAGCCATCTTAGTAAAACATGTACTTTTTCTAAAGACTTTAACACAGTTCTAACTTTTTTTACTGTATTAAAATAGATTTAAAGTTTATAGAATAGAAGCTAAAAGTCAGAATCAAAAGTGGTCTCTGACATGTTATCTCAACTCTATCTCATTGTGTTGCAAAAATGCCATTTGTGTAATTCGCGAGGAATGCTGAAATTTTCACAAACAAATGAAGACTTTTCAAACTAGAACTTTTGGAATAACTTGTAAATGATGATGCCATATGAAGAAATGACATTGGAGATCTAGTCATGCTAGTCTAAAAACACCCATGTCCCATCAAAGCGCTACACACATTTTCCGAAAGGAAGATTTCGTAACATTTACAAAAGATAAAAGTTGACACAACAAAAAACAACAAAAAAACAGCAACAAAGGATATGTTGATGGCTAGTTGACAATCATTTAATAATTAGCTGCAGCTCAATGTCGTCTCCACACTAAAACACCCTAATATATTTTAAATTAGTTTTTTTTTTTTTTTTTTTTACAAAAATACAACTGTATTTCCGTTATTTAAAGAAACGTAAAACAAAAAAATATTGGATGGTATTTTGTGGAATGAAACGGATTAAGAGTTAAATTAATTTCAACATGAAAATATGATTTGGCAAATAACTTGATATAAGTTCACACACAGACAGAACGAATAAAACCGGTAAGTGATGGTAGCACAGCACATGGAAATCAATGAAGAAAAACCTCACGTCAGATACGGTTACACTAGTAGTATATTAATGGTCACCACTCTTAATAGTTTTCTGTGAGTTCGATTTCTATCACTTTGTTTTCCAATAAATAATGTATATTTTTGGCGTGTGTTTTTTATTCATCAATGACATAATTTGCATGGAAGAACATCTGTCATTTTAAGAGACGACAAGTGGAGCACTCGAAAAAAGACGAGACTTTAAATCCAAAGAACCGGAATAGACTCAAAGCAAAAAACGTAAATATTTCCGAGGTTACCAATCGTATGCTTACAATACAATACAGCTACTAAAATTGTATGCGTGCACGGTAACGAATCGCTGATTGGCTGCCCAGTACATCAATCACGCGGCGTCACACCCATACAACGACAAGAGTGACAGGTACGTAGAACAAAAGTTTGAAGTTCTACCGTTGTAATATTTACAATTTAAAAATAATAATCAGACAAATATAAAACATTCCCTAGACAAGTCTAGTAAATATTGAGAAAAAGACTTTAAACCACAGATCAGTTACATTTGAAATCAAAAGCTAATTAAAGTAAAATAGTGCAATAATAAACTACAGTCAACTGACTGAGGGAAAACTTTTTATTTTCTTCGCCCTACGAATTTAAAGATATTACGAATTTCCTTGTTCTCTAAAGGGCTTAAAAAGAACACAAAAGAAAAAAAAAACATGACTTGCATATAAAGTCACATCCAATTAGTTTCATTGGACATCTAATGACAGCAGCTCAAACTCTAGTAATGAGAATAATAAAGAACAGGAACTCAATAGTGAGGAGAAGATAACAGAATGAAATGATCGTGATCCACCAAGTAAAACAAGCTTAAAAACAATAACAAGAAGCTAAACCCTTCCATCTGCACAGTGTGAAACACACCAAGTATGGCACGACCTTCTTCTCTAAAAGCCATTTTAAGCCAGACGGTTCCCTGCAGTGTCTGCGGCTCGGAGCCTTTCACGCGCCAAAGAAAACTGATTTAACATTAGTGATAAAGTACAAGGCAAAGGCCTTCAGCGCAGACTTCACTGATATCAATTTCCCAAACAGGAAACAACAAGTTACCGCTGCCGTCCTTGTCAAGGTCACACTGGAGCATCTCAAACTCCACGTACAGCAGGAAAAAAACATTTACACGACCTTCAGTCATCTAGATCCATATATCCTCATTGTCTGGTGTTGTTTTAATGGTTAGATCCATTTATACCAGTCAAAATAAGTCTGATTAAGTCACGTGGCAGAATCATCTAAAAATGCACATATCTGCACACTAGCCTATAATAGTCCATATCAAAAAGTCAAATAAACATCTACTGGAACTCAGGCTTGTTCTTACAAACATGTGTTCGAAAAGAGTTTAGCAATGCAGAAGAATGTCAACGTGTCTAAATATATTAACTTTTGCGCTTCATTTGCATTATACATTTGAATTTATTTGTATGATTCCGAGTGGTGTCCCTGGACCCTGACTTAGAAATATTGTCACTCACTCACACACAAACACACACACACACACACACACACACCTAAAACGACGCGGAATTTTAAAACACAAGTACATGTCGGTCATATTTGGAAAGCATTGAAACTGTTTGCAAAGAGGATCTGAAAGGTCATTTCTGTCAAACACGGGCTGCGTCTCAAATCCCAGTAGGGTGACTAGTTAGTCTGCAGACGAACTCTCGAGTGCGCGACACGTTCCCTTCTGCATCAGTATCTCCTATCGTGACGTTTCGAGAACTGTCGCGCACTTCGCCGACTTTTGAGACACAAACACTGGGTTTGCAAATACGCCTCTGCTCCGCGATTCATCCGCAAACACGGGCCAAACTGGCAAATGTGCCTCATCCCGGTACTTTTACCGAATCGGCATGATCCAAATTCCATTTTCGTGACGGTGTCGTGCACTATGAGTTGTGTTTCTAACAAGATTCGTCTGAAATACGCGATTAGCCAGGTGGCTAACTAGCTAGCGCAGTCTTGCGACTCCAAACACGTCCTGTTGGACTATATCAACGTATTTGGATTATTCCCGTGTAATTCTGCAGATTAATCGCCAGGGTTGGTAAAAGTAAACGACGGAGTGTCGGAATTACCTCGCTTTCGGGTCGGCGAACTCTTCTCGCTCAGGTTGCTAGTCTTTTCTTCCTCTAAAGCAGCTGCTATCTCAGGATTGTCTTCCCCATTGTACCACACGAGAAGTTCTACGTCCGGCCCCATTGGCTGACGGAGATAAAACGGGCCAATCAGAGTGCAGGATCTTGGCATGTCATAGGATGAAATACTATCTAGGCCTTGACGGTCTGTCAGGTATTTACGAACAGAACAGACTTCAGTGAGACGCGGGGAGCCGTTGGTGAAAGGTGAGGTTTAGTCTTCAATAAATCACGATACCACTGTGAAATTAAAAAGTTGGAAAGTTTTGAAAACACGCTGCTTTTGAACTTTAATGGTTAAGATATTTCAAACATGAAACAGGAGCTTAACAGTTATTCTCATTATAAATATAACAGTACCTTCAACTTTCTGTCAGGGCTAGACTGGCTTTTGACCGTTTACAAACCTTTTAAACTTTTTAGGCTAATATTTCATAATTTTTTCATGTCTTTTAACATCCTCATAATAAGCGTATGAATTAAAATAGTTTGGTCATTACAGACCCTAACCCAAGATTGATGTAGGAAGCTAAAGGTTTTTTGTCCATCTATCCATTCAAAACATTTATACTTCTGATCCTAGTGACCCCCCAAATTATGCCACAAACCGCTTGGTGTTTGTTAACCTCTTCTGAAAGACACTAATATGGAATTCAGATTGATTCTACAAAGGTTTGGAGACACCTCATTCAAAGCGTTTTCTTTATTTTTTCTTTAGCTTTCCTTCTATGAAAATTGTAGCTTCACACTGAAGGCATCAAAACTATGATCTGACGCGTGGAATTATATACACGTACGTTACCAAAAAGTGAAACAACTGAAAATGTCATATTCTTTGTTCGTCAAAGTATCCACCTTTTGCTTTGATTACTGAATTCTCTCAATGAGCTTAAAGCGGTGGTCATCTGAAATGGTCTTCCAACAGTTTTGAAGGAGTTCCCAGAGATACTTAGCACTTTTGCCTCCATTCTGTGGTCCATCTCAACCCAAATCATCTCGATCGGGTTCTGGTCCGATGACTGTGGAGACGGGTCATCTGGCACAGAAGCCATTACTCTCGTTCTTGGACAAATAGCCCTTACACATTTCAGTGTGAATCTACAACTTTAATAGTCATGGCAATAAAGAGAACTATTTGACTGAGAAGGTGTGTCCCATTTTTTTTTTTAAATCTGTACTGTACATTTATCAATAATTCTTGCAATAAATGGCTGGCTGGAAATTTTGAGAAATGCAAATATATGCAAAACAACAACAACAACAACAACAAAAAAAAAGAAAAAAATTACCCAGCAAGTCCAATACTGTTCAAATACATTAAATCCTTTGAATAACATGGACTGTAGAAGATAGTAACAGTGGATGAAGAGTTAACCAACCTGTGGAACCATGTAATTAATGGCTGGATTGATCTCTGAGAGAAAGACCGCTTTGATACTAGACTAGAAACCTATCGAAATGCAACCATCCAGTGAAGTAACACACACACAAACCCGGAGCAGTGGGCAGTCTTGGGCTGTGGCACCCATGCTTAAGAATGATAGTTTGGGTAATGGTAAAATATATCTCAGGAATGGGAATTTTGTCTAATAAGTACCTAGAATGGAATGTTGTGTGTGATTCTTACTGGCCTGTGCTTATCTTGGTGAGCTGGACGGATGCCTCCCTTGGTCCCCGAGCATCCCGGTGCTTTCCCTTCTTAGCACATCCTGCTGTATTGACTCCCCTAAAAAAGAGAGTCCACCGCTAGATTGTGTTCAGTGACTCTTGTGTTGGGTAGAAACCAGATTGTCCTTTAAACAAGTGTTTTTTTTTTTCATTCATGGGTCACTCCATAAATTTCACGCCACAATTTCCAAGCCAAAGTCTTTTTTCACACAGCAGATTTGGGACGGTCTCGGACTGGGAATAGCACTTTAACACCACTCTGATCTTTTTTTTTTAACCAATATATTTTTATTTTCTGATCTTAACTTTTCCCTGGACTTTGCTTGACTCCCTTCCTTAGTGGCTCTTTAAAGGCACCAATAAAAGGCGTTTTACATCAACATCGGGACCCGATTCTTTAACTCTGGGCCTTCAGATGTTGTTCCTCTCGTGTGGTTGACTTTCAGTGTGTGGATTCCATCACGCTGGTTAGCTTAGCATTTAGCTACTCTTTGCTCGCAGCTGGACTTTGTCTGTCGACTCGCTACTCTCAGGTCCTCTGGGAAACTTGGGCGTCTCACCCGTCTAGTTTGTTGGGGTCTACTTGTATTTAAAAAAAATATATGTAAAACGCACCGTGCTAAAAATGTGTTGTTTTTTTTGAAGAGTAAACCCATTTATTAATTCACACAAGAGTTTCCCGGTCTTACATAATTAATTTGTAATCACAATAGTTTTTGCTCTAATTTGCATGATTTGGTTTTTGATACCTGGTACTTAAACCTTTTATTGGATCTATGGACTCTCCTAAACAATATTATTTGAACTTTCAGTACCATCATTATATTTAATGTGTGTAACATGATTCAAATCTTGGTCTGCGTTTTTCTTGTCGCTCAAGTCCATGGAAATGAGAGCAATTGGCCCGACTGTATTTATTACAGTGTGAATGCATATACAGTATAAAACTGACGTATAATACACAGTGGGTACAAATCCTTCGTCTTCACATTTTTTGTACAGTGCATTTTTGTGTTTGTTTTCAGTTCCTACTGACTTTTCGTTTCTGTGTGTTAATACTTTGAGTTTACGATATGATTGATACAAAATAAAATGAGTACATTGCATTTTATTGTTTAATGCCTTTTCCATCAGTGCTGTATTTAAATCTATCATTTACGTAGAAGCAATTTTAATTGTTTTTATTTTTTACAAAGAGCAATAAAAGAAATATCTAAAGCAACGCATAAAAACAAAACAAAACAAAAAAACATCTACCGAAAATGAGCATGAACTAGACAAATTTAATACCTCTAAATAAAGTGATCGGCCTTGCGGTTATAAACGTATCATGAAGTGTATCAAACCTGTATCAAGTTCACAAGAAACTGTTGCAAACTTCTCACTGCAAACAAGTTACTGAAACAGAAAATCATCTCATTCATCCAGTCGTTGCACAATGGAGACAAAATACAAAGCTCAGAATCATGTATCCGTCCTTCTCATTGTTGTCATGCGGCCTTTTGTTGTCTTTCAATAAAGGGTTGACTTTCCCTAATACAAACTAGGTCGAGATTAATAACTGGGTCAACAATTTTGGATTGAAATGTCAGAAACAAAAATATGTACGGTGATGGTTGAAACCTGTGGGATTCAGATGGTTGTCTCTGTGTGAACAACTGCTTCTATACTGTATATATTTTAGATGAAGGATTTTTCAATTCAATTCAATTCAATTTACACACACACACACACACACACACACACACACACACACACACACACACACACACACACACACACACACACACACACCTTCTGCAATAGAAAAATGGGGTTGCCTGATAACTGCCTGACCTAACTGCCGCTAAGTTTAGCATTAACGGCCAGTTTAATGCATTAAACTCCCACTTTGCATTTGTTTTTAGAATTTGTGATTGTAAGCTAATGTAGCTTAGCTGCTAAGACCGTATAGCAAGTGTAATCAATGGGCTTTTGTCTGAATCTTTTACATCCAAGACATCACATTATACCAAATTGTAATGAATAAATGTTGTCCTACACATTTTTTCCCTGTTACACTCAACAAGTTGTAACATTTGAAACGATAAAACTTTTTCATTTTGTTTTTTCTCCCACGTGATGATTGTTGTAGTGATAAAGGCTCCAGTTTCTTCTTAATTAGTTAGTCTTCTTAATTAGCAATAATTAGTGATGAAAACATTTCATCGATATATATATATATGTATTAACATTAAATTCTTATAAAAATAAAACATTAAATTCGATAGAAATACTAGGCAGATTTCCAAATGTAACTGTAGTAGTTTTTAAATTACAGAGCCAGCTTTTCCTTCCCACTCTCAGCTTTACTTTTCTCTAGCAGTTTTGTTTTCCTAGACATTTTTATATTTTTACACGCTCTGCCCAAGAGAACATGGTGTAATCTGAGGCATCAGCGTGGAAATCTGAAACACGCATCCTTAGGTTGTGCCCATTGATATATTTTATTAATATAACCTTAGGATAACATTTCTTAATAAAAATGAAGAAAATGATGTATTAATATAAGTTTGTTATTTTATGATGAAAAATTTGGACGAAGGTCATTGAACAGTGGAAAATTGTAGTTTATTCCCTATACGTAAAAAAAAAAACTTTTCGTATGCGTATCGATTGTTCTATGTATTTCGATGATGCTTTCTACATAGAGAAAAAAAATCATAGTTGCAAAAACTTTTCAATGAATAAATCATTACAGATATTTTAGAAAAAAAATTTTGTAATGGTGCGCAAACTACAATCTACTCATTAAGCAACACGAAATATTTTGATCTAAAAAACTTATGTTTGATGACACATTTTCTAGTCAAACGTTTTATTTGATCTTGAAACCAAGCTTGTGTTTTTGTAGTGACTGATGACCACCAGGGGGCGCCAGTGACCAAAGTGCTTCACTCCCATGGTTTTATTCACAGCCCGGTCCTCATGATGTAAAACTTGGGCAGTTTTAGAAGATTAAACTCGTGTTGGTCCTAAAAGAGCTGTCAGCACTTAAAGGAACGAGCAGGTTTTCTCCGTCTCAGGTCCAGATGTTCATAACAGTCCACTGCTCTAATGAATCCGGCGTTTACCTACAGATGCCGCTGCAAAAGAGTAAAGCATATTCCACACATGACATATTTTCTAACAGACATCTATTGTGAAGATGCCGTGCTTTCTGGAACATGTTAAACACACACACACGTACAAAGCTGCAAAAAAGGTCATTTTAACTAGTGACTTTTAGACATTTATGCACCATTCAATAAACCTACTAGATTACTATGGTACAAATCCGGTCTCAACATTCCTAAGCACATTTGATCCAAATATTTATCTCTTATCAAAATGGTCCCAAGATTGTAGAGAACCCAGGTAACAGTGTATAAAATAAATAATATATTAGATAAGGGTAAAAATACCAAGCACCCTGTATTACTTTAGTTTGTTTATCGTCAGTTTACAGGGACTTTTCAAATACTTTTCAAAAAACCTAATGAATACAAGTAAACACTTGTAATACATGATCAGATCATCAGGTGGCAGCAATTAGTCGCTACATGGTGTTTTTCATTGCAGTTACCACTAGGGGAGCTGCTCCAAATTTGGAAAAATCTTTTTCCCCTAATTAAAAAAAAAATCTGTTCTGGAAGTCTAGGGGGAGAACAATAAAATGTATACTAAAATTTCTATGAGAAGGGTTGTCTGGTGGATTTCTTGTTTGTGTCGTGGTAAATTTTTGTATTTGAAATTTTATTAATAACCCCTTCCTCTTAAGGATCTAGTATCTCTGGAGCTATGTCTAAAATAATATACATTTTTACATTAATATATAATTTTTATTATTGATCTTTTCTTTCTTTTTGCTTATTTTAAAGAGAGCTATCATGTAGAATCATGTGAAAAAAAAATTTGAGCATTTCTTCTTGTATAATTCTATGGATTGTGGCATGGTACATTTTTGTGTTTGAAATTTTAACCCCTTCCTCTTAAGCACATTGTTCCTCTAATGCTACCTCTAAAATAATATAAAACTTTTTTATTTCTTATTTTTAAGAGAACTTATGTAGAATTGAAAAAAAAAAACAAAAAAAAAACTAAGCTTTCCTTCTGGTACCCCGCAATAAAGGGTTAAAAAAAACAATCCTACCATTTCAAAGCCTTTTCGTATGACAATTTTACATTCAGCAATAAGGAGAATTACTTAGCGTGGGAGTTGAAGCGAGCAGAAATAAACTGGAAGCCAGTGCGAGGAACAGCTTGGGTGGAATACCAAGGGACTGCGCACTTCTTTAGGAGGAAAGTGGGATTACAAAGGATGAACCCGTCTCCCAAAAACACAAGCGCCAGGAAAGGCAAACTCGCTTGAAAAACATCAGCGCTCAGAAGATCCAGTCGGCACCGTCACGAAACAAGAACGAGGCTTTGAAAGCGACGTGTAACCTAGATTTCCTGAGCCAAGACGAGTTTACAAGCTTATTGTGATAACTCAACGCGACAGGCTGCACACAATTATCCTGCGCAGACCCTGCACGGTTTTTTTTGGGATGAAAAACGAACCAGCTTTTATGCCGAGTCATGTCATTCACTTCCTCACACTTTACGTCCCGCAGGACACAACGTCCGTATTCATCTTCACCAATGACTTTGTAATGTTAGCATGCCAGAGGTTTTTTATTCTCTTTTTTTATTGCTCTTCTGGTCATAGCCCATAGTCTGAACAACGATGGACATTGGACATTTTTCTTATTTAACTGACTCCTTTTCCCTCATTTTTGAACAGATAATGGAAATTTTCTTTTTTAAAGACAACTTTTTTTTCCAAGTTCACGTAGCATCTTTGCGTTGGTCTTGAAGGAAGAAAAGCGCTATATAAATAAACTGTAACTTGAACTTCCTCACTTCACTTCACTCCATTTTGCGTTGTAGACTGACCGTTAATAACTGCGCGGAGTGGCGGATTCCACAGTGAAGTTAACATATTTTATTTCTTTAAGTGCCATTCATGCATATCTGGGGAAGGGCCGGTTGAAAATGGACGAATCTAATGACACTTGTTATTTTACAGCACTAAAACCAATACAAAGAGAAGCCGCGTCATCTCATCGGACAGCAAAAGTAATAAACCGTGCAATAACGAAAAAAACAAAAAAAAAGAGGTGGGGGGAACAAAGGAACAAATACAAATGACCAGGACGGAAAAATAAAAAAAGGTGGAAACAGAACATTGCAACACTGAATGCTGAACCATAGTACAGGAAGAAGGTAGTGTCACACAAAAAGCCAACGCAATTTCATCACATATATACAATATAGATATATACATACGGTGTCACCCTCGGATCGGACAATAACAAAATACTCTGTATTCATCTGGGTCTTTTCTGTGGTGGGTGGGTGGGTGACCCCCCCTCACCGCCCCGGAGGAAAAAAAGGGACAATGGAAAAGACACATATTTACAATTAGCACAACAACACACCAACAATGAGTAAAATCGACTCCAAATACCAGGATGGGTTGGCAGTTTCTCCCACGGCTGTAACAAGGCTTCTCTGATCGTCCTCCATCACTGTAATCTCTCGGGCAGATTCCTTGCGTCACTCTTTTTTTTTGTCGTCGTCCTTTTTTGTAGGAAAGTTGCGTTTACCCGTCACTCTTCTCTTTTCCGTCATCCCCTCATCTCCCTCCATCTTTCGCCTCGGCACGCTCTACAACGTTCTCTCTTTGGTAAACAAGAGATTCCAAACACATCACGACCACGAATAAAAGATTGGCAACACGTACGAGATATTTCCTTAACTTGAGGCGAGCGGCCTTTGAAAGGTGTTAGCGATTAGCGGCGAGCGCTGTCCTGATTCAGCTAGCCGGCGGTTGTGCTTGATTCGTTTTTTTTTTTTTTTCCTCAAAGTGCATGAAAGACGAGAGCTCTTACTCTGACAAACGCCGGGTTTGGAGAAACGTTACGGGAAAACACAGTTCAGGTGATGAGGGAAACAAAACGGTATGAAATAAATACAGGAGCGGAGGCGGACTGGAGCCAAGCTTAAGACAGCAGTAAAACACGGCACGGACTCTGAGCCCAATCTCTCTCTTGATGACGCGTCATAAACCGTGTGTAAGTGAAACTCTAGTAGATATCTCCCGTAGCTCACACCAAACGCGCCTTTATCACGAGCTAGCGACTGAAAGGATCTGGTTGTATAATACTGAAACACAAAGGGCAAAACATGATTGTCTTCCGAGTCGATCTTGCACTTAGCTTTTCACATTTAAGAAAACACGCAGTAAAAAAAAAAGCATGAGATCCACTAGACGTGGGTTCAGTGCCGAGTGCAGGATTAAACGATGAGGAAAACGACTGAATCATCTCGTGTCAGGTCAAAGGTCAACATACCCTGGTCAAAGGTCACCGGCGGGTCTAGGGCCTGTGCATTAGCTTTGGGCTCTTCAAGGAGATGATTGTGGCCACTGAAAGCTGGATTGCACGTGTACGCCGATGGAAGTGGACTTTTCATCTTTATAAATGAGCCTAGCCAGACGTGTGTGATTCCCAAGGAAAGTGTGAAGTTGCTTGAACGATTGACTTCGAAAGTAGGTTCGAATGAAAAGTCTGGTAAAACGGAGAAATTCACGCAAAGCTGCAAAAAAATTAGCCGTTAGCATGCTAATCAAAGCGGCCTGCAGACGTCCAATCACGTCGTCGAGGAAGAGTCCTGTGATCAATAAAAGCAACTGAGTGCTACGGTAATTTACGGAAATGACAGAATTTCCCCATTGAGGGATTAATAAAGTTTCAATTACGATTATAATAATTATAATAATGAGCCACACTGCGTTCCGCCATCAATCCGAAACACGGGTCCTGAGGGTCTTAACGTAAAAGTAAAGTGCAGTCCAATCAGGAAATGTGGAAAGGAAGAGAGGAAGTCGACAGATGAGGATTGCACATGCAAACGTAAACAGGAAACGGGGAGATGGGCCGGATCGACAGCACTTCCTGACGCGCTCGTCTACAACTAAGAGCGACACACACGACAACCGGAGCGCAAATACTGCAGGTAATGTGGCTTACGCGCTTCTCTCTTCACAATCACGCGGCGTCTTGACTCCTGATTGGCTCTCGAGGTCTCCTCGCCCCGCCCGCACCGGACAGAACATCGCCACTCGCCAAAAGTGCCCAGCCTCTCAGAGGAAGTCGCCTTACAAGCCCAACGAGGGAGCCAATCTTTTCTGATTGAGATAGTCACCATGACGCAGGAGAACAAGCCGGACGAATCACACGGAAAACACAAAACAACGCTTGAGGAGCAATCGCGCGCGCGGGAGACATCAGGACGACGACACCGACTGCTTTGCCCACGGGACAAGCAGAAAAGCGATCACTTAAACATGTCCTAGTAAATGTGATTGTCTTCAAAGGAATATATAGATTTTTTTTTTTTTTTTTCGTTTTTCGTTTCGTTTCGTTTCGTAAAAACACCAGGAACACGGGAGTCTCTGTCAGGCGGTAACGAACGACAACACCTGCACTGTTTGGAGTGTCTGGTTCGGATCTGCTTCCCATCCCGGACGCGCAGACACTTCAGGTCCAGCCCGCATCACCCCGCCTCCATCCGCTCGTCCGCTCGTCCCGTCCGCGCTAGACGATGGAGTCCCAGTCGAACTCATCCGGGATGTCGTCGGCGGGCATGCGGCGCATGGGGAAGCTTCCGGCGGGCATCATGTGCTGCTGGTTCATCTGAGCGTGATGGCCTGAGGACGCAGCAGTGGCACTCGGTCACTACGGGCGAGTGCTTTCTCCAGGATGTTGAGAAAACACATGTTTGTGATGGGGAAAAAAAGTGTAATTGAAATAACCTAAACGAGTGTCTGTTAACGAATCATGATTGTTAATAAGAGTAATTCCAGATATTTAGAAGATATAGATACTACCGCGCCAGTCTAATGTATATTCTCTCAGGCCGTCTATCTACTCATTACCAATTAAACACATTTTGCTGTTAAAAAAAAGAAGCTTGTGATGTTGGCATTTGAAATGCAAATGTCAACTCATTACCAGGAATAAACGCCATATAAACACTAAACTAAATAAAAACACTGATCAGATACTAAAGTAATACACAGACACTAAACAAATAAGCTCTAATCAAATACTAAAATATAAATGTAATGTTTGTTAAAGTCGTGACATTTCGGTAAATAACATACCGGAAAGAAACCATCAACATTACTTGTTAATAATACATTAATAAACACATAGTAGTCATACATTTCATTTATAAAGTTCTTTACGTTTGCATGCAAATCGCAGAATTCTACAAAAAAAACAAACACAATTCAGTATTTTGAGACTTTTTACACGTGCTAAAAGTTTCTCCTAAAAAAATAGGTCTTCAGTAATTGTTGGCTTGAAAGACATTTTTTCATTTTTTTCACAAATTACACATAGGTTGACTAATTAAGTATGCGTGTGTGTTAGAGCTGTACAATTCATCGTTAAAAGAACACAATCTCAACTCAAATCCGTTGAAAGATTTTGCAGATTATAAACAGGGATTAAAAAGATTTAAAAGATCATTACCTTTGATGTAACCGTATGTTATTTCATTAACAGTTTGCTATTTTTTACTTACATTCATTGTCATTTAAAGCAAAGAGCAATATTAGAAAAGAGTCTTATTTTATTGCTGTTTGACAACCTGAAGTTCAGGGTTTAATCTCTAAAATAGAATAAAAAACACAATTCTGGGATTTCTTTTTTTTTAAGCTAATAAATCGCGATTCTCATTTCACATGTGTGTGTGAGTGTGTATTTTAGACCTGATGGTTCCTTGTCCTGATGGTAAAGTCTGATGGAGCTCTAATCATTCCTCTCAGTTTATCACCATCTACTGAATTAATGGTCGGCAGGATAATTTATAAGCGTATGACTTATAGATCACGTCATTTTACCACCAACACAATAGCTTGACTTGTTTTCAAAAGCTTCACCCTAAAGGACATATTATGGATTTTATTACAGATCAAAAGCCTCAATCTGATTTCTAAAAAAAAAAAAAAAAAAAAAAAAACCTAACGTGATGTTGTACATAAACATAATTAAAGCGGTGAGAACCTGTCATGGTGGGGCCGGCGCTGCTCATGGGGGGCATGTGTGAGTAGCTGGGCGGACCCATCATGGAGCCCAAGCTCTGTCTGGAGTCCATGTACATGTTTCCTGAAAAACAAACTGATAGCATGTTAATATGGGTCAGTGTGGAGGAGCCGGTCTGGATGTGTATTGATCTGCGGGTCCACTCACCTGTGTTGATGTGTGGACTGGGCTTATTGGGATGCATGGAGCTGTGGCACACCGGAGGCTGCACCGACCCCTGTGGCTGGATTCCAGTCCGGGCAAAGAACTTATTGATGGAGGAGCAGAGGTCTGCTATTTGAGTCGGCTCCAGAGACCAGTTATTCAGCTCCGCCTGCCTCATGCTCTCTTTCAACCCTTTCAACAAATGAGCCCAGATCAATCAGTGTTTCAAAAAAAAAAAGAAAACATTTATTGGCAATTTTGCTTTTAATATATGCATTTTTTGTATTTTAGTTTCTAATACAACATAAAAAAAACACAAATATTTTACACAAAAATAATGTTTTTTTTTTTTTTTTTTTTTTACATATATTCACATTTTCATAATATATATAATATGCAAAAATGTCACGTTATCTTTTATAAAAAAGTATCTTTTTTTTCTTCTGGATACGAGATGAGTGATGTGTGCTGGCGACCAAAACAACCGTTTATTCATGTGAGATTGTTCCCTAAATCATTAAATATCTTTGAAAACACCATGCCAAAAGGAAATCAAAACAACTGTAATATGTTTAGTACATTTATTAACAATATTTTATCATATATAAACGCATTATCTGAATTGATAAATTATTGCATTTATATGCAAAACATTATACAAAATTTCATTTTAACAAAACTGCTGTTGCTACAAATTGATTTAGTAAAGAGAGGTGTGTGTATATACACACACACACACACACACACACACACACACACGCACACATATATATATATATACACACATAATCTATACTTTTTATTTACTGGATTATATTTATATACATATAAATATAAACCAGTAAATAAAAAGTACAGATCCTTACCAGAATCTACATGTCATTGATATTTTACTATAAAAACACTTTCCAAAGCATTTTGCCTTTTGTTCTGTGTAGAACCAGGGTCATAAAACGGCATATTGCTGTTCTGCATGTGGTGGAAATGACTACAAAGCGTCTTTAACTTTGCTATTGTGAAAGTAAAGATTAGACTAGCATAATGCATTTTGTCATTTCACATGAAGAAAACAACTAAAAACAGTGGGATCTACGCAGAAGGGCAGTGATGGACATGAAGTGACCCGTGTTGCAGACTGCCATAAAGAATTATTGCCAATATAATATAATACTTGCCATTACCTTGGAAAGGTGAGAGATCCACATCAGCCCAGTTGTAGCTGCTGGCGATGCGGCAGCTTTCCTTCAGGGCGTCCAGGTTGGGATACCAGTCAGTAGGAAGCCCTGAGCCAGAAGAGCAGGCGGTTAGAAGCTCATCCCTGGCAACACTTCCACCACAGACCAGCAGGGGGAGCCATGCCCCCCTACAACAGCTGCTGCAGTGGCTTTGTTCTCATTACAGAGAGACAAATAAATCACTCCATGATTTACTGCCGACTGCTCCAAAGTTGCCATAAATTCTTTAATCTAAAATAAATGACTGCTAAAAGAGGCCAGCGAAGGCGGCCTGTGGATGCCGAGAGAGAGAGAGAGAGAGAGAGAGAGAGAGAGAGAGAGAGAGAGAGAGAGAGAGTAAGAGATATCAAGCCAGCCAGACGATGGGATCCGGCAGTGGGAGAAAGGGACGAACACAGACTCTCACCGGCGTTGCACTGCATCTGTTGCTGGGCAGGATGCGTCTGGTGGGAGAGGTTCTGGTGCTGATGCTGCTGCTGATGCTGGCTGTGGGCCTGGTGCGGGTGCTGCGGGTGCTGCGCGTGCGGGTGCTGGCTGTGCTGGTGCTGTGAGAGGTGTGGTCCGTGGGGGGAGTTGTGGGCGGAGTGGGGCGGGTGGGACAGAGGCACCTGGCTGCCGCTGTTGTTGGTGTGAGAGTTGGCGATGCTGTTCTGGTTGTTGTGGGGGTGGGAGCTGATGGCGCTGCTGGGGGAGTGTTGGTACGAGCAGGAGGTGTGGCTCTGCTGGGAGGAATCCGTGGGCATACCCATCAGACCTGAAACACACACACACACACACACGTCACCAGGCCTGCAAACTTAGGACATGTTTCAACGCTACTGCAGGTTTTATTGTAAACGGTAAAGCATGAGATCAAACAAATCGGGCTTAGTAGGTGACCAAGAGGTTGCAGGTTTGAATCCCAGTAGGATCATTGAAGGGTCTGAAGGGTCATTGGGCAAGACACTGAATCCAGTCGTCTCATTCTGTAAGTCGCTTTGGTTAAACACGTCTGCCATATCGATGTAAAGTAAAAGCAAAACATATCTGTGAATTCAGTTCAGTTAAATATACATTCATACAATTCATACATTTTGGAGGAGATATTGCTTCAGTGTTCACATTTTTTTCACCAATTTATAATCAATTAATATGAATTACAATGCAAATGTAAAATATTAACATGGCGGTTATAAACAATAAAAAATACCATTATAATTGAAAAAATTGGTAAATTAAATGCACAAAAAAACAACAAAATTGTATAAACAATCCTTTTAAACTAGATTTATAAACGGAAAAAAAAATTAAAAACCAAAGCAAGGACAAAAAAATAAATAAATACTGCTGAGACACAAAATCTAAATTCAGCGCACTGAAGGTCAGCATGACTACTACTCTTAAAAAAATATTATGCAAATGTAAAATATTTGTATTGCGGTTATAAATAATTAAAAACACCAATGCGATTGGTAACAGTTTGTAAACGAAATGTACAAAATACAACAAAATTGTATAAATCATTTTAAACTATATTCATAAACGAGTGGCATTCAAAAAACTTGGAAAAAAAAACCAAAAGGCAATAAAATAAAAACTTGAGAAATCGGAATTCACCGCACTGAAGGTCAGCGAAAAAACAAAAAATTAAATAAACATAAAAAAATAATAATAAAAGTGTGCGCAAGGACTCCGAATCAGCCCATCACTGCTCGTCCTCTTGAATCCCTCTCCAACTTTTCCTTTGTTTGGACACTAGTACAAGAACCGGCCCAAAAGTGCCCGACGAGCATCCGACATCTGCACACTCCACACCAATCAGGAAGCCCGTGTCTCGTGGTCCATCGTGATGCTGGCACTGCAGAGCCCATTTGGATGGAGGGCTTTTAGAAGCGACTCTAGGCCCCGCATCGCCGCAATCGCCAGAGAACACTCATCGCCGGGGTGACGGGGGCCAATCTCTTATCAGAGGGAAACGCTTATTGTCCAACCACGGGAGAGCGAGCACAGAAAGCAATTAGCCAGCAGCCCCCCTGAATATTAATGCCAGTTCATTACCTATTATCAAAGCCGCTGAATTAGCTCAGTGTCTCCAGCAGTGGGGTGTGAAATCCTCTCGGCGCTTTTATTTGCTGGTTTTAATTGCCCGAGCTCGTCTGACTAAGAGATTTCACTTTTATGCACAGGAAAAGGTAGCAACTTTCAACTGTGTCGGGAAACACAGATGAGAGATTAAAGACGTTCACAGATTGTTTGTGTGAAGTGTGTTAGACGCAGGGGCTCGTCGGGTGTATCCGGCTCCTTCTAGAACATTCAGTTGGATTGCAATCACAAAAGGAAACTACCGTAAATCCTGCACTATTAGGTGCACTCGAATATTAAATAAACCACTAAATATGAACAAAACATATATTTAATCCAGTTTATTGCAATCACAAAAGGAAACTACCGTAAATCCTGCACTATTAGGTGCACTCGAATATTAAATAAACCACTAAATATGAACAAAACATATATTTATTCCAGTCCACACAGTTTGAAAAACAAAAAATAGAACGTAATGTTTTACCAAGTAAATGCTTCTTATGAACAGTGATTTTAACTATTAATGACCACGGCTGATTAAACCAGGAGTCATCGATCGATCAAAAGTCTCGACTGTCTATTTTCTGTCTAAATGGTCAGAATCACATTTTGACCATCTCTCTTTTGTAGCTTCAAGCCTCAAGCTTCAAGTTGATTCAAGCCAAAAATGAACTTCAAACGCATAAACAATCCTTTTTAAATTTTAGTCATTAATGTTTCAAGACTAATTGCTGCCGCATTGAGTAATACTGCGAGTATTAGTTTTGAAGCCAAGACTTAAGCATAAAAGATGCTATTGTGCCGCTATAGCAAATATAGAATAGAATAGAATAGAATAGAATGCCTTTTTTGTCACTGCATCAGATGGTTACAATGAAATTGGGAATGCTATGCTAATCTGTTTGGTGCTACAAAACAAAAAGACACACAATAAAAATGTAATATATTTTACACACTGAAAACAATAGAAAATAGATAACATATCTAGTATAAAACGAGGGCATAAGTGCCACAAATGTGTCAATAAATACGTGAAGCAAGAGAAAACGACAGAAAATACAGAAAATCTAAATTTGCTTATGGCAAACTACAGAAAACACTAGCTAACTTAAAAACCAAACCATTTGATCATAAGCCATTACAAATCTACAAATTAACCTAACTTTTCTGAAAAGTGGCAGAATTGCAAGTTTTGAAAAAACGTTTGTAGTTGACAACTGCTCTGCAGAGAAGCAAATGTCATTTTGCAGATCGATTTTATTGCACGTTTTCAACATTTGAACAGCTTTGTTTTGCACATTCCCACAATTCAACGAAGAAGTGCGGCAAACAGTGGAGCTGTTGCCTCAAAAATCTCTTCAGTCTTAAAATGCAGCCTGGAGTAGCACGGTTTTTAGGATCCGAGTGATTTGGCAGCTTGTGAGACACGTACTTCAGTCATTCTTTAGTAAAAAGGGTCTTTTGAGTGAAGTTTCCATTTCTTGCAGAAACGTGTGGCTCGCAGTAGCATTTGGTACGCAACCACATCTACAAACTACCGTACAATGTTCTACAGCAAGTGAAAGTGAGGTTTATTAGACAGTGGACACAGTGGGAGGAAGCAGCTAGATGTGTTTATCGCAGTAGTAGAACCAGTGGGTAGGTGGACTTGAACCAGTGACCTTCTGTTTACAGCCTCAACTCCCTGAACATGAGATCAAACCTGGTCTGTACTGCAACAGGAGCAGATGTAGAATAATAATAGACGTTGGACTTGTGACCAAAGGGTTGCAAGTTCGAATCCCAATCCGGAAAGGTCACTGACCGAAACACTGAACCTGATTTGCTCATTTCTTAAGTCATTTTGATTTGATTCTGAAATATACTTCAAAATTTGGGAATTTTGATTTGATTTCCCAAATATAAACTAAATTAAAACATAGGTGAGGTATGAGTTAAAATTCACATCACACTATTTTATAATGTCCTGATGATGTCGGTATGACGTATACCAGTATCACAATATTGGTGGGGAAAAAAAGGAAATTATATTTTAGTAGACCTTAATTCAAATGAAGGCAAAACGTATGTTCTAACTTTATTTAAAGTAATAGATTAGACGTGGGGGGAGATAACTTCTGCCATTTTTAATATTACTCTCTCTGCCAACACAAAGACCCGCCTTCCTCATTGAACAGTGAAGACCAATCAAACTAACGATGAAGTTGAGTATTACCCAATCAAATGTAGGAAAGGAGGCGTCTTCATAAAACGTAGTGAATACATAAAATAAAATAAAAAAGATAAATACGGGACCTACACTGATTCAAAACGGGACGAACAATTTCATTCTCAAATAACAAGACGATTCCGTAATTTACAGAACCGTAGCTACAACAAGATGGCGACACAATTTGCATAGCACTGTTGGTTGATGCCGGAGACTTAAAAACCAAGTCAGTTCCATATAACAGAGGAGCCTTCCTTTGTTTAACCAGTTCTTCTTGGACTTCTTCAAGTGGACTTTTAGCAAATTGGCTCATCTTGTTCACTTTTCTACATGCGTTCTGTGCTGGATTAGCCGTGTCTCTGTATCATCATTAGCAGTGTTAAAAGTTGTAATGAAACAAATTTGCTATGTTAAATGCCTACATTCGTATGTAATGATTATAAGCATGAACTTATGCATATGACACTTTACCTGGATCACTTGAGTCACTTTTTTTGTACATTATTCACATTTTATCTTTATTTTTACTGCATTAAATTTTCATCTTTTTCTTCATTTTTATTGTATTTTTTGGCTCGCTTATCCTTTTTCTCGAATGCATCCAAAACCCCATGTTTAAATGCTGGACGATAGAAAAATACATTTCACTACATGCTGTACCATGTATACCGTGTTTGGGACATAAACTTTGAATTTGAATATGCAACGTTTTCGCAAAATCCATACGGTGCCACAACTCAATACCAGTATTCACGTTTATGCTGGTTTAGCCCTAGTAGCCCTTAGTAAATTATTTCAACTTATTCCCCAATAACCGCTCATTCAAATTAACCCCTCAATAGCAACACTCTATAAAACTGAGAAACCGTTAAAACACAACACAACTGTAAGGAAGTGTTGGCCCGTCACTCACCCTGTTGGTTGTAGGAGGACTGCTCAAACACGGTCTTGTAAAGGCTGCGGAAAGAGGCACTGAGATCTTCAAAGTCGGAGAAGAGCAGCTGCTTGTCCCGGTCTGGTATGCTGTACTGGGCCTGTGGGGGCTGCTGCAAGCTCATGGTCTGAGGAACCGTCTCCGGATGACTCGTCACCTGGAAGAAGGTGGAGAGAGGAAGCTCAAGATTAGCCATCAGCCTGGGCACTCGCAGCACAGTGACCGGCAGATTAGAGCGGAGATAGAACACGACAGGCCTGACTACAGCACTCAGCATCACAGCGCTGCAATATGGAGGAGAGCAATCCCAAGTGAACCAGCACTCAGCTCCACTAGGCTCCGACATGTGCTTTTACACCAGGACCCGCGTGGATAAACCTGATCATGAATCATCAAGGCAAATTAGGATTGTGAACCTTGACATTATTTTAGTTCTTGAAGATAATTATTGAGCAAGCTTTTTTTTTTTTTTTTAACCCTCCTATTATGTTCGTTTCAGAGGAACAGCTATAATGTTCGATGGTCAATATGACTCGGGGCCTTTTGTTATGCATATAAGCGTCAGAAACCAATAAGTTCCCCAAAACAGTGTGTGTGTGTGTGTGTGTGTGTGTGTGTGTGTGTGTGTGTGTGTTTGCGTGCGTGTGTGTGTGTGTGTGTGTGAGAGCCTGAGACATCTGTGTTTTTTTTTTGTCTCATTGTTGCAATGAAACTAATAGTATTTGATCTTTCCGACTCTTTTTAGGTTCCATTTTGTCTGAAAGATCAAATTGTCACGGGGGTTAAAAATATGTGAACTGAATCATTTTTTGGTTTTGTTTATTTTGTTTATAAATATTAGACTAACTAAGACAAGCAGAAGAAGTTTCAAAGTGAAAAAAAATATTAAGTATTTTATTTGTAAACTTTTAACACGTCAATTTGACCCGAACATAATGATGTTGCAAATATGTGAACTGAATCATTACAGGTTTTATATGATAATTACACCAAATAAGCCAAACATCAGTAGTTTCAAAGAGAAAAAATACTTAAGTATTATTAAAATATTTTTAAACTTTGAAAACAAGTCAATTTGACCCGAACATAACAGGAGGGTTAAGCTTAAGAATCGTTACAAATTGTCACAAACAAACCCAATCGTTACAAATTGTCACAATAAATATTCGCGTATTGTTACATATATATATTTTTGTCTGTCAGGTGTTTATTGGTAAATAATGCCCCGCCCCCTCAACTGAGAAGCCAATCAGTCACTGTGTGAGAGGGGTGGGCAATCGTATTCAAATTTAAGCCACCATTCTCAACAAAAATGTAAATTATTCTTCCAGATCAGTTTAACTTATAGGAATATATAAGAAGCTTATATACTTATATACTTCTTAAAAATAAATATTTATTAATTCATTCAAACAAATGAAATACAACAAATGTTATTGGCAAACATTATCATCATTTACATTATTAATTAATAATCAAAAACTGTAATAAACAATTTCTAAAGCCCCAATACATGCAAATACTCACTATGTTGACACATATTTATTTGAAGACAAATCCCCCTAATTGTGACGGCCATATTCAATAAAATCTGGCATTTCTATGATTTAAATGGACGGCCGCTGCAGTCTCACTAAAGTGAGCGTCTAACAAACGAAGAGTTGTCACCCGGCACAAAGAGCAATGACACTGCAAATATCTTCGGCCAGAGAGAAAATTCACCAGCACTTGGCACTGGGTGGGTGTTAATTCCGGACCTTGTTTATGAGCGTGGCTAAATCTGTATGTAACCATACAGCCGTGATCAAAACCGACGAGCCTCCTGAGAGATTCTCTGAAGTTGTTTTCACGGCTATTTATTCTGTAATTAAAAGCTTGGCAAAACCATCCGAGCAACGGAATAGAAGCTGACAGCAATACTATGGAAGTATGCTTTACAAAAAGGGGGAAAATATAGAAGGTCTGCCAGTGCTAAAATAAGTCTGTATTTCCAAGCCATCGTGTGGCACAGTGAAAGAACCTTCACTGCTATGTAACGGATGACATGCCTCTCGTGCCCAGAATGAGCATCTGAATGGCTCCCAAGGCCTCCATAATGCCGAGCATATTTGTGGCTTACACAAGGGCAGAGGCGCTGCCATGTCTAGCTGAAGACAACAGTGTTTAAACAGACTGGAGAGGCTGGCAGTCGTCTGCCACTTCCCCCGAGTCTGATCCCAGCTGGGAACGGGTGATGAGGGGAACGGATGGCGCTGAAAGCAGAGATTTTCTAGTCAAACAATGAACCACGATGATGTATATATAGTATCATAAGATTTAACTTTTATAAATACCCAACCTGCCTATAACAATGAGAAACAAAGAGTCTAACAATGAACCATTATATATATATATAGTGGTTAGGGCTGTCAAAGTTAACGCGTTAACGCATGCGATTAATTACATTTGCCTAATTGCGTCAAATTTTATTAACGCCATTAATCGCACTTTCAAACTTTGAGTTTCTCTTCAAAATCATTCAGTATTATGTGTACAGTTTATCGCGATTAATCGTGATTAATTTTGTTGAGTTGAATTTGGTTGAGGAAGTGCGATTAACGAGTTAAAAAAATGTAATCGTTTGACAGCACTAATAGTGGCACATGTCTTTACTAAATTATTATCGTCAGCAAATTCGTAAAATAGAAATTTTGTAAAATGGGCCGCATTTTTCATGGAAGTTCGATAATCCGCTCCGATAAAAAAAAAGTTTTTATAAAATGAAAAAATATCGTAATAACTATATAAATATAAAAAAAACTGGTTACATTCGCCATATTGATTCTCGCGATGTGATGTAGCCGGATCAACGCAGACGTTACAAGTTGTTACCAGGATCACCAGGATGTTAGTTTCACTCGGGTTGTACTTTTGTACGTAAACGTAATTAAACGGCACAGACACTGTTCTGAACATCTCCTCTATGTAATATCGTTGCAAAATAAGACGGTTGGTTGCACTCAAACACTTTATTTCCCTGTGTCGAACAACTCAACCTGCATTGCCTTTCTCCGCCACCGGATGTCGCAGTTTCACAACAAAGCGTAGCAGCTTCGGCAACAAAAGCGACGTAAGCTCGTCCTGCGTGACGCGTCAGCAGTTCGGAAGTAGGATCTCTGTAACAGTGTGAATGTATATATACAGTATCTATATATATATATGCATTGTTTTTAAAATCTACGTATATGAAATATAAATATTTAAAACATATATACGTATATTATAAAAACAATCCTGCAGTGGGATTTCCTAATGTAATGAAGCAAAGAGCTATTTGTTTTTGTTTGTGTGAGACCCGTTTGTTTTGAGCGTGTGAGTGTGTGTGTGTGTGTCTGTGAGACGGTGTGTGTGTTGCTGTGTAAGTGTTTGTTGAGAGAGAGAGAGAGAGAGAGAGAGAGCGTTTGTAACTGTGTTTAAGTGTGAAAGAACACGAGACTGTGAATGTGCGCCAAAGTATCAGATTAGGCTTTAGATAAATATGTCATGAATCTGATACAATCAGGCACCCAAAAAAAAGTTCATGCCCCCATTCATATGCATATCTATATCCTTCCAATCTATTTGACTTACAAAATCTGCACACACACACTAGATTATCATTTACCGCTGTGGTAAGTTCCAAAGCCTCTGATATTTCCCACATATTTGGAAACCTCCCACAAAATTCCTCGTTGTAATTGCTTAAGCCCTACATCATCTTCTCACACTCCAAACACGCAGTCTGGAGTCGGCACCATATTTGAAAAAAGCCCAAGGGCGCACCTGCTCACATTCTAGATTAGCACCAGAGATTATCCAGCGTTGGGAGTCAGATGACAATCACACGTGCGCAAAATCTGCACCGTTTCCTGCCGACTGCGTTTGAATCAGCTGGAGTGGAAAAGAGAGAGAAGGAACATCGTCTGGCCTGCTGAAGTGAATCTATCAGCGTCTGTGCCGGATCAATGCGGAGAGCCTGGAGCGAGAAGCATGCGGGGCTTCTGGGGGACCACAACAAAGAGCCGAGCTCCTCTGGTGGGAGGACATCACAGGCAGCAGTGTGAGCTCAGCCTTTCATTCCCTTAACCTCGGTGTCAGCACGCTCCCATGCACCGGCCTCCATACTTCAGCTCAGCAGCACAAAAACGAAAAAAAAACGAAAGGAATCTGGAGAGGCGGATGAGTGAGATGATGGCGATTCATCGAAAAATCATCAGAAATTCACAACTTATAATTGTTCAGGTTTTTTCTTTCCCTTTAAGAGAACTTTCGGATGTGGAGTCACGTGACCCTGCTCCCCTCATGGAGTGAATAAGCAGCTTGACTTGTACAAAAGCAAAACGCGGGCTTCGTCGTTTGGATACATCTTGGCTTCAGGAAGGAAGACGGAACAAAAGTCGATGGTAGACGCTGCAGAAGACGCACAAATGTAGTCCGAGTAGAAACACAAGGGAACTGCTCATTTTACATTCAAATAATAGAACATTAAAAAGGATGTATTCTGTTCGCAAATGTGCACGTTATTTATTTTTACTTCTTTTGACAAACAAAGTGATTGTTTGATTTGGCCACTTTGCTTTAATTTCAGTTGTTGTTGTTCAATAAATAATCATATATGAGATCTGTGTTTATTTATTTGTTTTTTAAATCAAGTAATGCACACTTTAGTCAATAATCTCTCACTAATCTCTCACTCATTAATGTGCAAAATTTGTCAGAGAACTTTCAGGCCAAAAACTATAACTAAAGAAAGAAAATAATCCTTCATTAATCGTGTTAAAATGTTAAAAAAAAAAAGCTTTCGATTTTTGGCATCATGGCCCCGCCCTCCGATGGCGTCTCACCGGTGTGTAGCTGTGCACGCTGCCCACGCTGTTGAGATTGACCGAGGCCAGACTCTGGTCAGACAGGCTGTTGTTAAGGCTGCTGCGAGGGCTGTCACTTCCATCCTGGTCGGGGTTGTACAATGCCACCTGGAACCACAAGGCAAAAGAAAAGGCGCGTGAGATACCGGAGCGCTTTCATCTTTTGTGGGACGCATTCCTGAGGGCTGAGAGCGATAAAACCGCAAGCAAACAGAAACGGTCTGGTTTCAGGACGGAGGATTAACGCGACTTGGTGGTGTGGAGTGTGAGGTGGCGCTAAACGGTGGTAAGGTCAGCATTAATGTGGTGGCCAGCTAGATGAGAGAGAGGGGGGGGGGGTCGCTCGCCTTCAGGAAAAGGTCAGGATGCTGGCAGCTCCGGAACCGTCCTCGCAAATTGGTTTGGGACGCCTCACAAAGGTCCGGAATGCTACAGAGACCCTGACCTTTCCGGGGGAGCCGATGAATGCGCAGTTTTCCGCCGGCAAACCTCCACTTCAAAATGATAATCCCAATTATCATTTGAAAAGCCGAGCGGCAAATATGTGCTGGTTGCAAAACGAGAATAAATAAGGCGTTGGAAAGATGCTGTGGGAATGAATATAATGAGCTCCTGGGAGAATAGCCCTACATTGAGCTAGCCGGGGTAGGAAAGGATGAATGGAACGGCAACAATGCTGGCTGCTGGCATCACACGCCACAGTCTTCACCTGTCTGATGCTCGGCTGCTGGGCTGGCGTGGCTTCCAGTTCAGGATACTAGTCTCGCTTCAGCCATGTTTAGTCGACGCAATCGGTTACCAATGAGGTAAAGCGTGAAAACCTCGCAGCAGATTACTTGGGTTGGCATCAAGCGTGTGTGTGTGTGTGTGAGTGTGTAATAAGGATGGTCACTGTCAAAATGCTTTCATTACTATGAATCACAGTTCTGCTGCAGATTATTCACACTATTATACGCACTAGTGTTGTCACAATACTAGAATTAGCAGCTTTGATATGATATTTAGAGAAGTATCAATACTCTGTACCATGAGGAAAACTGCAACAATGTTAGGGCCTTTTTTTTTGTTGCTTTGTTTTGTTTTAGAGCAAAATACATAAGACTGGAACACGAAAATGTGTCAGAATGAGGAATCGCAAGAAAATTAGGAGCAAAACAAATAAAACTGCATTACCTTTTATATTCTCCAGAAGAAAACTCAACTTAAAAGCTTTTAAAAAAAATATTGAAATAAAACAAAATGAGTTTGGTAGGAGCTCTCTATACCAAACCAAGTGGCCAATATTGTTTTTGTTAAAACCAATTATTTACGTGCTTCACACAGTCATTGAGATTACTAGGAAAAATACTTACACACATTTCTAGAAGTATTAATATCTCTCGTCAGATGCGTTGATCAGACGTTTCTCACTCTGAGGCGGATTGAGTCACAATATTGTATCGTTTCAGAATTTTCTGTTTCGATACTTATCAAAATATCGGTGTTTTTAACAAAACACTGCTACGCACGCACAAATTAAAAATCATCGGTAAAGTCTTTTCACCACCAAGTTGGTAATTTCCCCACAAGTCAAGAGTGCGGGGGTCACACCAGACCAGTGGTTCTTAATCTCGGTTCAGGGGGAGGGGTCGACAAGCATTAAGACACACCCCTGACTCATATAATTGGTGAGGACACACCCGACTCGTCATTGGCTGCAGGTAATCGAGCAACATCACTTGTCTTGGTCTATCTGTGCTGCAGGGAAATGTGCTTGTACAATATGGATTCACATATATGACGAAAAATGATGGGAGTCAGCGTCCTAACTGCATGATTGGCAATGCCAAGTTGAGCGATCTAAGAGATTACTCGTTAAGTGTTCTACTGTAAGTACAAGTGCAAACGTGCTTCAAACGATCACTGAGATTACTAGGAATAATTTTTACATACATTTCTAGCATTATTAATATCCCTCGTCAGACTTCTTCCGAGAGAACAATGGAATACGGTTTCTGCAGTTTGTTGGGATGAAGCTCCAGCCATGCTGGGAAGAAAGTCTGGTTTTGGTGCGCCGGAGAAATATCAACGTGGAAAGCATCATAGCTTGTGTGACCAGACTTTGAGAATAAACCAGATCGCAGGTCATTGTTTTATTGGGCGGTAAGAATCTCGCTGCGTTAACATACATGTGAGGAAAAAAAAAACCCATACATACACCTACAACATATAATATTTATAACACACACACACACTGTAGCAAGGAATGGTAGCATTATTTATTTACATTAATATTAACATTATTACTTGTAACGTGTTATATTTAAACTGTTTCTTGCCTTCTATATTTTGGACCATGTTTTAATATATTGTAGTTATTTATGCTGGTTATTCAGTGTGTATATTTTATCATTATCAGATCTTTCTTTTTTAACCAAACTGAGTAGCAATACTAATTTCATTGTAACCTTGTGCTACAATGACATTAAGGCATTCTATTCTATTCTATTCTATTCTATTCTATTCTATTCTATTATATTCTATTCTATTCTATTCTATTCTATTATATTATATTCTATTATATTCTATTATATTATATACCACTGCATTGTGGTTCTGATGACTTCACACTGCCTGTGTAACAGTATGTAAACATTATAGAGTGCTTATCAAACGGTCGTTATCATTTCAGCGGATAAAAAAAAAATATATGATAATTATTGTTGTCGAATTATCACGGAGTCCTTTAGAAGAGTAAGCAAACTAAAGTGAAAGGTAAATCCGCAGCACTGGAGAAAAGAGGGAAGACTCCGGGCCAGCAGGTGGTCGCTATACATTTATCCCTTTTAACAATATAAACACACTTTACTGTCAAGCGCTCTGGAATCAGTGTGACAGCGGTAAGAAACACACATTACAGATCAGAGTCTCTTACAGAGAATTATCATTCAAGCAGAATAAATGTTTCCCAATCCTATTATTCCTTGCTCATCAAAAGCGAGGAGTGGAGCGGATGCTGGGGCTGTGCTGGATTCAGGGTGGATGGGGGGTTAATGTCATGGAATGATTTGCATATTATAACTTATTTCTTTCTTCTAAAAAAAAAAAAAATTAAATAAATCAAAGCTCGGGCCTACAAACACCATAATGCAAGAACAACTAACCCGGTGAACGACCATGGAACGCCGAGAAAGCCATTCATGTAGAAAACAGCCACAATTACAATCAAAACCCGGTGTGAAGAACAAGCATAAATGCTACGTGTAATTAAGTTGTAAAAGAGTCGTCTACTCTTGCGCCTTTCACCACCGTCTATTTTTGCTCAAAGAATCCGTGAAGAATGGTTTGGGGACCTCATCACACCGTGGCTTGTTCTGGGCCCGGAAACGCCGCCGCCTCCAGACAATCGCTGAGAGGAGGTAAAGGGTGAACAAATCCATTCCAAACACTCCTGTGCGTGAGCTGCGGTGGAAGGGAGCACTATATTTAGCTGTGAATTAAAGTGGAAAGCCAGAAGAGTCGCTTCTACAGGGGCTAATCTGCAGCTTGAGACGAGGATTATGAAATCAAAGAGAAATTCACCCAGGTGCCTTTAACAATGACTTACATAGAGGAAAAATTATTCCAAAGCAATTTTAAAACTATTTCGGAATTCAATTTGTATTATGCGGAGAATGGTTTAACGCACTAACTATACAATACATATAATTAATGTTTTGTGTATACAGTATGTATACAGTGTATAAGAATAAATATACACACACAACACATATATGTGCAATGTGTATGTATGTGTGTGTATGTATGCATGTATGTACTTACACAACACTCACACATACACACTTTACAATGTATACACACACACACACACACACACGACTGGAATCATAACACAAATTTGTGCCGCTTTATGGGGGGAAATGGTCGCGTCCCGATGTGTCCCAATTAACAGGAGTCGACTTTATATAGCATTAGTTGTATTATATTTTAAATACAAAGAATAACATTTAAAGCTTTGACATGATTTTTGAATTTAAACAACTGTTTAATTAGTAATGCAATTAATTTAGTTGATTATGAAGTTTCATAGACTTTATAGTAGGGAAAAAAGACATGTGATTTGAGAAAATATCCATTTATTTATTTAGTACCTTGCAAATTGTCAATTGAATGTTTTATTTGCGCAGCCATTCATGCCGTTTAACCAATACAGCGTTAAAAAGAGTTTGGTCAAAAAACAAAACAAAACAAAAAAAAAACAACCTAGAAAACACATCAACTAGTTTCCCAACAAAAACAGTTAGGACAAGCTAAGGAGGTTACATTTAAATGATGCTAAGTAGGTTAACAAACTGCGAGGGAGGAAGCAGAAAGAGCGAGAGAGAGAAAGAGAAGTGAGAGTCCATTCTTATTAGAAAACAGATGCTTTCACACTGGTCTGTGCTGCCAGGCGGGAAAGTATGAGAAAGAGGGAATTCCTGTGGCTTGGCAAAAGGCGTTCAAGAGTCCTTCTCTTTGTTTACGGGGCCACGTTGAGAAAAAGCTTCTCCAACGAGTCGTACAAACTCCCTCCGACATGTTTGGACCGCCACCATTGAGAAGGAAGGCAAAGGATGCAAACGATCAGGGGATAAACTTAAAATCCCACTATGGGTGGATCTCGAAATTCTTCCTAAATGAATCAGTCCTTCCTTACAGTTAGAAGTCATGACACCGCTCTGTTCTATCCAAATAGCGTGATGATGCCTAGACAAATACATTGCTACAAAGACCATAATGTTTACAGTTTATGAACTTATAGAGAAAATATGGGGAAAAGAACAACACTGGAACATTGCATCATTTACAGTTCCACTGTGCCAAGAAAATATTGTTGACATTCTCAAGTAAGTATGTACAGTCTTATTTGTGCAAAGATTGTGTGAAGTCTGATTAAATTGTTGTTTGATTGACATATCAGGCAGCCAGTCCAAATGATCCTTTGTTTTGCATTTGCAATATGATAGCTATTTATATTTAGTATTGTATTTATTTACTATATTTAGTAGAGTACTGTACTTGGCTTTGTAAATAAAGTTGAACTACAACCGACTATTGTATAGTCATCTTCAGATTTACTTGTGCTTAACTCCAGAAAAGGTATCAAATGGTTGTAGGAGCTGGACCAGTCAAAAAAAACTTCCATTTTGTCACAGAATGAGAGGATTTACGATTCATAATATATAATATGCCAGTCACCATTGCTGTTTCATAAGAAAGAAAAGTGGCAACTACCAGTATATTAAAAAGAAAAAAAGTCGAGCTGATAAAGGTTTAACAGTGTTTCTGTTTACCATACTTTTTTTTATTTTATTTTATTCTATTTTTTTTTTTTAATCGCAGAAGATAATGGCAGAAAAGAATCTCACAGTTGTATTGGGAAACTTGAGTACAAGTAATCAAGCAAGTTATCTCAAAATAAATTAAATACTCATTGATACTAAATTATTTGCATTTTAAAGTATTTTTGTTTTTTTTAAATCTATGGTAGATTCGCATTTTTGAAGGAAAATAGTTCTAGACTTTAGCTTCCGTGGTCCAGAAAAGTCCCTGAGATTTCTGACCTTCCTTCCACTGGGACAGGACAGGAAAACCTCAAGGAAGCACCAGAAAAAGAATCCAGAGCTTCCTGATGTGAAGGAGCAGCGAACACACCCCAGTCTCCTCTGGGTGACCAAGTGAGGGTAGAGGAAGAACCTCTGGGTTTCTATTCTTCTAGATTCTGCCCTTCGTGTCCTTGGCTTATGACCAATTTTGGGAACAGAAAGTTGAATATACAAGTAAATAATCCTTGCTTTTCAGATTAGTTTATTATTGCTGACTAGGCAACTCATCATCAATATTCTTATCATCAATTTTGTTTCTTGCTAACTGTCTCAAGTTCCATTCCACTGGACTCGACAATCGTCTTGACACTCTGTGCAAAGGTTTGTGCAAAATTGCAGTTCACTTTGCATTTTAATCCATTTTTAAAAACTATTGTAAATTTTGTGTCTATTTAGGTTTTAGATTTTATATATATATACCCTGATACCTCTATTAGAAAGCTATTTTTTTTCTTTCTAGTTTTTATATTTAATTTATTTATTTTATTATTATTTTTTATAGTTTTATAATTCTAGTGTACTTCTTATATTGCTGGAGCAGTTGTAAAAAGCATTTCATTGCATGTCATAAAATCTGTGGATGTGTGACAAAAATTTGAATTTGAAATTTAAATCTGTCTGCAAAATCCTTGGATGAACTTGTTTGGCTGAACTAAACCTATAAACACTTTGATTCTGAAATCTCAAGGAACAATATGATAAAAATATTCCATCTTTGTAACTATAGAACAAAACATAACCTATTTAGACCTGGTGAATATTATGTGTGTCCTAACTTGACAGGCAAAGGGATTCCAAAAACTGCTTTAAAATCCGCCACCATTCACCAAATATTCCTGAGACGTGGCACTAAAAAAAGAAACGCAACTCCCCGGGCAAAATTACGAGGTAAAAAAAAATCCCCATCCCTGTCACCGTACCCATCTTGGTTTCCCTGCTTTAACACAAAATACAGTTGGTTCTGTCCCTGAAGCAAATTAAAAACTGCTGTTAGTGGGATTGTAAAAGCATTCCAGAAAGCAGGAGAAAACGGAGGCCGGCAGCCGGATACAGACGGCACAAATTGAGGAGTCGGAGTTGGAGATTGAACGGTACCTTGTTAGTCACAGTGTTGATTGCCAGCGTTGGAGAGGCACTTCCAGAGATGATGCAGTCCATTCCTAAGCTATCCGACTCGAGGCTGTACGGTGTGGATGCCTGCAGGAAATAAGTGGGAGAAGATGATGAGAGATCTGAAGTGAGTCTGATTTTTATTCAAAAGAGCTTGACATTGCTCTGCCGAATGAATTTGCCGGCAAGCGCATGTTTAAGACGCGCATGCCGCACACGTTTCCCCACAACAAAAGAGCAACACCTTTTATTTAGGTCAGAATTGCAGGCATTCTGGGTAAGAGACGAGCAGGGGAGAGGAAGGGGGTAAAGATAACTTCAACACGCCTGTCTCCCAAAACTGCTTAATGTAAGAGGATTGCCTGGCAACCATGTGATTTTTAATTTGTGATAAACATAAACGAGACTTCGCCAAGTCCAAATTTCTCATGTCAAAGACGTCTTTTTGTCAGAGACTGGAGAAAGCGAGAGAGAGAGAGAGAGAGAGTGCGAGTGTGTCTAATGAAATATGCTTTAATAGGGAGCGTCACACTCGGCAAAGACAGAATTTCCATTTATTTTTCATGCAGGATCAGGCAGGGAGAGAATGGACCTAATTGGAGGTTTTTGATATGAGTGAAGTGAGTGTCGAGTGTCAGTATGAAAACTGTTTGTCTGTGGCCTGAGGGCAGAGCTGTGTGCGGCGAGAATGATAGTCTCGGTGGAGTCTGGAGTGCCGCAATTACAAACGACAATGGTCTAACGGCCCGGCCGGACGCAGGAAACTCCATCTAAAGTATTGCAGAGACACTGGAAAGTCGATTGCTTCGCTCCATCCAGCGGTATGTTGACTGCTGTAAAACATGAGACTGGTACCATTAAGCCAAAAATCTTTTCTTTTTTTTTTTTTCCTATGTGTTCTCAACAACTGGTTTGCTCAGCCGCCATAGTTGTAATAGCCATTTTACAATCCCTTCAGCTTTTGCCAAATGTACTAAAATCCTGCTAAACTTGTCAATCAAAAGAGGTTCAAATGCAATATCATTTCTATATCCCAATTTTTAAAAGAAATACTTTGACATGACATGATGTCGGAGTGTCTATCCATTTCACCGGACAATGAACAAAACTGTAAGCACCAACAAAGCAATATCCAGAAATACTGAACTGGAGTGATGGATGGAAATTGGTCCGTGGCCCGTGTAATAAAATTCTGGATCACAATAGAAAGTCTGGAATGGAGTAACGTCCAAGCAGAAGAAAAGGCGGCAGCAGGTGAACATGTCAGAGACGATTCCAGGAAGCAACTAGGCAAACTTAAGGCAAGTACACTAGTGACTACTGTACGTTCAAGTCTAGTGTTGCGTGCAGACTCAGTTTACACATTAGTACAAAAAAGCCACTTATCGCGATGCCGGCGATGTTTTTGTTTATTGTCACGCATTTCTTTAAAGTACCACCACAAAATGTGTCATTTTATTTTTTCCTCGAATTACACTAAAACAAGGCTGACTTTAAATTGTGTCGTTTTATATGTTATTATGTTAAATAGATTTGTCTGAACTTTATAGTCTTGTAATTATTGCAATGTAACATTTGTAATAATAAAGTTGCACTATTTAGGGTTATGTACAACTTTTTTTAAGATGGTTGGTGATGTACATGATGTCTATGTCTTCATTAAACCCTTTGCATCAATTTAGATCGGTACAATTGTAAAAGGCTTTTCATCGTATTCTTGAACAATTCAGACACAGATTCCCGGAACTCATACTGTAATATAGATTCAAAGAACTACTTTAGCAGCGGCTGATCAAAGAATCGTTAGCTCGAGTGATGCAATCTTACGGATCGATAGATGTAATCATATGCTAATCAGCGCTTCTCATCACAACGTCTGATTGGTTCCATAAATAGCTGCCGACTTTCCCAGAGTTGGGCACAACTGAAAGGCTCTTCTCCAATCAGCACGCGTCAAAAAAATCCATGTGAGCAAATATGTGATTAGCTAATGCCTCCTCATCAGATAAAGGTTTAGAGGAATATTAGTACGTGTGATTACAAGTGACAAAACAAAATCCGGTAAACAAGTCGACAAGTCCCATCTTTTGCCGACTGCTTTTGGTTCGCCTCCTGCAAACTACAAGGCAAGGATGGACAAAATGATGCAAGACGCCTGTGAGCCAGGTCAACCTCGGAGGTCGGAGTCGAGTGCGGAGTTGTGTATTCCGGTGAGTGCTGCTCATAAATAATGGAGGGAAAGAAGCTCTGCCTGAAAATAACCTGCACACAAACTCTGCATTAATTGATGTCTGCTATAAAAAAAAAAAACGACTGCAGAATGCAATGTATGTAAAAGCTGCCGGGGGCACGGTTTATTAATAAGCCGGACCCCCCTCTACAAGATAAAGCGTTCCTAAAAAGATACGGGCAGGATCCGCCATCCTGCACACGACAAGGTGGAGACGCTCCGACTCAAACAGGAAACAAAGGCTGCTTTCTCTACTTGGTAAATATTCCGACCCGACTCATTCTTTTTCTAGCAACACACACCGAGCCTCTGTTGTCACATATTTCTGGTGTCATAAAAAAAGAAAGAACAAACACTGGAAACATCAAGGTAAAGCAGGAAGGAGTCGGCAACCCAACGCTGGGTACAACGATGGACAAGGCGAACAACTATTCATATTAGATATTCTATATATATATATGAGTCTTAAAAATGTATAATTTTTGAGAATGCATTTTTATAATAATTCATAAAAGTCACACATAATTGTTTAGTTCAAGTTTATTTATATAGCGTTTTTCTTAATTTGCATATCGACTTTGCATTGGTCTCAAACTAAGGAAAAACGAAGAAGAGAAGTCTTTGAAGAAGAAAAATGTCCATTATTCACATGTTTTAAACTTGTTACCTTATTTATTGTACTCGAATGAATCGTTCTGGATTTGTTTGGGTGAACTTTGAGGACAATTTCCTTTACGTCACATATACATTTAGTTCATGTTTGTACATTTTGTACATTTGTACAAGTTTGTTCAGCAAAAGTTGAAAAGATTTTACAGAAATAAACCTTTAAAAATAACATGTTTCTTGCAGACTTTGTTGTCAGACATGTTGTGAAAAGACGCAACATTGATCATACAGCAGATCAGAAAACAAATATAGACAAATTATATCAAAGATTCAACAAAAAGAAGAAAAAAAATCTACTTTAAATGCATTATTAAAATACTACTCTATTATTCATAAAGGCTTTATTTACCCCGATAAGTTGTTTGAAGTCATTAAACCATAAATAAGGAACATAATGATTCTTTCCACTTTATTTCCAGGTTTTGTCTCTGTAATTACACTAGTTAAAACTGCCCCTTATGAACATTGAATTGATATTTTAAAACATGTTAGATATTTTAGTAACATTACAATACACTGCCGCTATAAAATGTTCAAACTTTTGTGCATATTATATGAATAATGTTCGTACCCAAATTATTTGCAATCTGTTTGAGTCTGTAAGGAGACAGTCTTGACATTTTGAGTCTCAGAATGTCACCTCTATTATTTATGATAACATTTACACATTTTGCTTAAACCTCTCATTTTGCTTTAAAGATGTTTAACACACTTAGATAACTGTACATTTCAAAGAAAGATTAAAAATTAAAAAAAAAGCAAAACCAGACTAAACTATCTGCAAACTTTTCAACTATACATATTTGAACACAAAACATGTGCATGCACATAAACGTAGACATAAAAACCAACCCATTTAAACGATTCTATATCTATTTTAGTAAAAATAAGTAAAATAAATAAATAAATAAATAGAAAGTAGAAAATACTGAAACCCTACAGTAAGTCGGATCCAAACTTCAGCTCACTTTTTTGATCACTTCTAAACTCACGATAATGAGCAGCAAAAGTGCGTCTATCAGAATCCCGACCACCAGGGGGTCTCGCGGCGCGCACACACACACACACACTCACCCGCTCTCCCGACCGTGGCCTCTTCTTGGGTCGTGTGGGCAGCGCGTCCTCCTTTGGATTCGTGTCGATTGCCCAGTACGAGCCCTGCAAACGAGATGAAGACAAAACGCCGTGTTCAACCAAAACTCAATCAAATGAAACGTTGGCGGGTGGGGGGAGGGAAAAAAAAAAAAAAAACGCGCAAGGATAATCAGCAGGGTTTCTGGGAGACGCTCCTAATCAGAACGCGGGTCCAGACCGAAGCGCCTGGCATCAAACACGCACAAGTTTCAGTTCATCAAACTTTCAGCGAGCTCATTTGTAAGGCCATCACGTCAGAAGGCCTCGCACGGAGCTATATGTCGAGGAGCGGAGAAGTTGGGTCTATTTCTTCTCTCGCTTTGTATTTCTCCAGAGCCTTGGCAGAGGCAGGTAAAATGTTAAGCCCCTCCTGAAGCCCCTCTTCCTCAGCCGCCGGTTTATCGATTGCTCCTGTTCGGGCCTGGACACGGAGGGGTTGGATTTCTGGTCAGGTCTGAGCTCTGATAATCAGGCAGAAAATAGCACACCTTGGTTCGCTGCTGCCTGTATCCGCGGACCCTAGACCCCGGCTGAATAATTTATCTTTGCATTCTTCCTGTTTAATTTATTTTTCAATAGCGCAGCTCTTCCCAGAAGCCGTAAGCAACTCTGGCTCGCCAAGTTGGCTGAAAAGAAAAAAAAGAAATTAACCTCCGGGCTTTGGATTTGATTTTAAAATATTTAATATTATAAGCGATAAGATCTCAATTGTCCAGAGAGGAGGGGGCGATCGGGACCTTAAAATGACTGGCGAATGGATCCCGAGTAAAGTGAATAACGGTGAGCGCCAATGGTTGGGTCTAGACAAAATACTCCAGGTTGTTTCCACAGTGGCCTCCAAACACACGGAGAAAGTGATGTAAATTTCTGCATTTAAAAAGCAATACGGCGCAAGATATCGACCAGGAGCAACAGGGAACGGCAACCAGCGAATCTTTCTCCGTCTCTCACACCCAAAGCCCGTCTTTCTCTGCGTCTCTACCTTCAGAAAAGAACTCATTATCTTAGTTTTAACACTCTGCTGTTACAGCCATTTGTTAGCTAAGTGTGATGACAGCTCCAAAACAATCTGGCCAATCACAAAGCTCGCAGCATTATCACACACTCGCTTTAACATGCCGTTTTGGGCCTTGAAACTGTCCACTAACACGGGCCTGATGAAAGGATGCGAGATGATCGTCATTAATCAAGAGGTAAACGAGGCATTTAAAACGTTCATTCAAGCCGCAGATCACCTCAGAAACGCATTTTGGTCGCATAGAGAAAAATCCTATTAATGACAGAACTAAAAAGTGTCAAACTGTTATAAAATTATGAAAACTTGTTCCACAATAATCTGTTTAAGACTCTTCAATTTGAGATTGGTGTTCGCAACACCAGGTTTGCGGTTCAATTCCCAGGGAAAACATTTAAAGTGCAATGTGTAAACTGATTTAGATAAAGCATTAATGTAGAGATGAGAAATAACCGTGAAGCTAAAAATACTTATGAATGTCCTACGCCAAGATAACCAAAATACAGAGTGACAAAAAGCGTCACCGCAAAAATGTCGTCCTGAGTTACTAACTATATACAAAAGGAGCGGAGTATTAGCATGTTTGGAATGAGTGTATTTGACTTGACTTCTTTGCAAAAAAACCACAAAAGCACTAGTTAGTTGCAGATATCTTGCTTCCAAAATATAAAACAAGCTTATTTTCTCCCAGAATGATGCTTTTTTCTGTCCTGTAGAGCCGCCATCTTGAAACGACGTCGCCGAATCCCAGAGATTTCCGTAATTACAGAAATTTTACAGAAAGATTTCACAGACGTCATTTCTAGATGGCGGTAACAGCTCATGTGAGATTGTTCGTATCGATATATACTGTACTTTAATAAACATCTGACAAAGGGCAAACTAAACAACTGCTATGTAACATGTGTATATCAGATTAGTTATAAATATTTGTCATTTATAAAAAAATATCATGGCACATATAAGTCATGGCACAGATTACATTAAAAAATGCGGCTCAGCTAACGAAATTTTTGCAGAACGAAACGGTTTACAACACGTACTGATTTTGTATGCCGGGGTACCACTGTACTTTGAAAAATGGTTTAAACATTCATACTTTATCATTTGCTAGAGATTAAAAAACCTATACATTTCAACAAATATGTTGACCATTTTATAATACTCTTCATGATGTTAATTGAACACAATAGGTTTAATACCAGCAGAGATCCGCACACAGCCGTCTCTCTATATTAAACATCTCACTAGTTTTCATTTCATTTCAATTTAACTGATCGTCTTTCTGTAATGGATGGCGTAATGATGAAGGACAAGTGAAGGTGAGGGGGAACGCCGGCAGTCTGTTACAGCGAGCAGATGCAATTTAAATTCAAACTACTGCAAGACACTTTGCACTGTGGAAGGAAAAGGCTGGATGGCGTTTCTTTTAATTAGCGGCATATTCGTGAAGAAGCCAATCCCAACGGAGGAGAAGATCTGTACACTGCAACACAATCCCTGGAGAGACGGCAGCTTTTAAAGAAACACATGAAAAGAGAGTTTACATGAATTACGCTGCAATACAATACGGTCGTGATGACAACCTTATCGCCACGCGCGCGCACGCCAAATCTGGGAAATGTGTTGAGGCAATCGAAGATAAAAACGAATTATCAAACGCGCAAAAAAGTGTCCGAATGATTTAAGCTAAATAAATATTCGCCCATTGTCTGACGCTTTCCAACCTGAAGTCATCGTGCCGAACTTAAAGCATTATCACGAAAATGTGATAACGTTTTATCGGGGTGTTTTTCCCAAGACGGTTTAAGAATTCCGTTGGATTCGGCTAAAGCTACAGCGCTAGTGGAAGTTTCGTCCTCATCTGAAATTGCATTGCGCCCTTCTCGGGTCTCGTTTCCGAACAAGAATCTTCCGGCCTGGAGTGTGATCATATCAACCCAAAGTTCAGCCTTCCTCTCTCGCCGCTGTTGTGGCACAAAGGTGAAGTGAACAATCGCTCTCGGAATCTGGGAGAAACACGCCTCACTTACTATCTTCCACAAACAGCAGGGTCCATATTCCTGCCATATTACAATATTGATGGAACAGAGCACCGCGCGGCTTTGAAGTTCCTCTTCCGAGGGGTTGAGGGGGGGGGGGGTTGCGTGGAAAAGTCGAATTCCAAATTGAACATTAAGGATGCAAGCATGTTGGCCACGCAATTGGAATAGAATCCATCCAGAGATAGATTATTTTGTATTTAGTGGAGCAGATCCCAGGAGTGTCGATATCAGAGGATTACAGCAAAACACGAAATTAGCATTCAGTCCCCATCCCCGGCATGCCGCGGCTCTTCCCTTTATGTCGCACGGAGAGAGTGTGTGTGCGCGGAAACGCTCGCACAAGATGGCTGAGGATACGGAGAACAAGTCGTTGGCGGAGGGGGGAGGATATGGAGGTGAAGCGGAGATCATTAAAGCTTCATATTTATGCACCGCTGCACGGGCTGCATTGTTAACATGCTAACTGTCAGATATTAGGTGGCTAGTGCTAGCCAACACGACACTAACGTGACCAGATAAATGCGTGATCAATCGTAGTGTGATACCTGTGAGTGCAATTATATGGTGCATTATAAGTGAAGTGCTAATCCAGAATTAGCTAACTAACACGCGGCTAGCATTTTAACTAGAGCCGTGTGATTAAGCGCAGTGTGTTATCTATGAGTGCTATTATACGATGCATAATAAGTTAAATGCTAGTGCAAAATACGCTAACTAACATGTGACTAGCATATTTTAAGTAGGGCTGCGCGATTAATCGCAGCGTGATATCAATGAGAGTAATTCTACTGATATATACCAATTATACGGCCCATAAGTGCTTAGTTGTTGTAATAAGTGCTAATCCAATATTAGCTAACACGCAACTAACATATTTAGCTAGTAAAAAATGCACGATTGATTGTATCACGATATTGATGAGTATGACTGTCATGCATGAAAGTGAGTAGTTATTGTAATACGTTCCAACATAAAACAAAGAGTCGCATTCATGAAGACAAGCCATTTAAACTAAAGAGACGTTTCGTTGCCAAATCTGACTACAAATCTCACATTTTTTAGGTTTGTTGTTTCAATCAACTTTGTCGATACAAAAATTCCACAAAAATGTTATTTGAATGCATGTTATTTAATTTAATTTTTTTTTTTAAGTTGATCTAACTAAAGCAAAAAAGATTTGAAACTTCTGGGTTTCCACAATTTTCCAAACCATTCAGAAGAACTAGGGTCTGGAAAAAAAGTTAAGAGTGAGAGTATGAATGTGTGTGTCCTGCTCTGTAATTGGTTGGCCATCAACCCACAGCGCCCCGCCTTCCGCCCTAGATGCTGGAATTGACTCCATCTCCCCGTGACCCAGAAATAGAAAAGTGGCTTGGAATATTAACAGAAACCTACTTCTCAATTGTAGTTCAGGCTGTTTGTATTTACATCAATGTAACTGACATATTAGTGTCTCAGTTTGTCGTTTTTGGAGTGGCTTGAGCATGATGATGATGATGGTGATGGAGGGATGACTACAGGAAGCAGGTGTCGGTCTCCCCCTCTTGTGGGGTAAGTGGCGGGCTGAAGTGCTTTCACTTCTACCCGAGAGAGCTCCGGAGAGCACTTTCACAACGTTAGCGCCAGTGCTCGCACTCATCCCTTTTCACAAAGATGCGCATGCATTTTTTAAACGAGAGAATCCGGTGTGGTAGCGGCATTTTGTATTTAGCAAATGCACAAAACGGGACGATTCTGAATGAAACAACACCACCTAAAGAAAGCGAGGAGAGAGAGAGAGAGATGCTCACCTTTCCGGGGTCATCTTTGGAGCGAGGCACTTTGAGAAAACACTTGTTCAACGAGAGATTGTGCCGTATGGAGTTCTGTAATAGAAGAGAAGAGACAGAGGAGTGTTTTGGTGGTTTATAGGTTAATGAGACTCCAGCTAGCACAGCTCACATGACGTTACTCCGCGCTAGTACCTAAAAAGCTCATTTACATGCAGCCTACAGTGCGCCGTCAGCTCCAGGAGTCCCCGCCACGCCGTATGAATAAAACACTGGGGTATTAGAACACCGAGGCCTCGTCATCTTTTCAGCCTATGCAAAGCAACTCCAGCTGAAGGAACATATTAAAGAGATTCATCTTGCTGCAAACGACAGGCCCGAATGCAGGAAGAGCCTCGCAAAATATTCAGACTCCAACGCTTTGCATTAAAAAGCCATGACTCGACTGTTTGGAAATATATTTATATTCGTTTTAGATATACGAACACACACACACACACACACACACACACACACACACACACACACACACACACACACACACACACACTTATACAAATGTGCACACACAATTATTACTCCAAAATGTTACATTTATTGAAAATTTTTCCAAATCGGCATTCTGAACTTATTTTTAGAATACTTAAAGAATATTTAAAGAATATTACTTTTTCTTGAAAAAAAAAAAAAAAAAAACGAGTAATATAATAAACCTTATATTTTTATACAAATTAATTAACAAAGCAATTGTTCATTATTCGTAATTGTGTTGAACGGTTAAAAAAAAAACGAGATTTCGATTTTAGGCAAAACCATTATTATTCCAAAATGTTAAATGTAACACTAGGGCTGGGAAAGTCATCGTAAAGTAATCAAAATTTACATTCACAACTTATCAATCACATTTTTCCATGTCACTTATTTCAATCGCATTCCATTGAAAAAACACTACTACGTGTGGAGTCACGTGATGTTATGTTACGTAACACTACGGAAAAACAATATAACTGGTTTGCAAAAGTAAAATTTTAATGAACAAAATAATTCAGTATTCGTGATTGTGTTGAACGGTTCAAATAATCGAGATTTCGATTTTAGGCTAAATCGCCGGCTCTACATTGACTGTATTTACGTATGAAATGTATGAAAACACAATCTGATCATTGACTACTTTTTAAATTAGCCTGCAGTACGTAGGACATTCTTTAATTAATCCGAATACTTCAAGGAACAAGAATCCTGCAAAAGGGTTTCCGTTGACTTGTCGAATTCTTTAATGAGCGAGTGATTTCTGGGCCTGTACCACCCGGGCATCAGCAGGAGGCGATCCAGCCTTAATACTCCGTGTGTTCCAGCTGGAGCTCTGCCAACTGCTTGGCTTAAGACCCTATAAACGCACAGGTTTTAAAATCATTTGACCAAATTGTATTGACAGATGGCTGTGATATAAAAGCTCTGGGCTCGATGGGGCGATGAGCTGGTCTGGTGTGAAACAGAAACACAAGTGGATGGCGTTTTCGATGGACATGCTGAATAATTGCTTCACGAGATTTTTATTTTAGAGCCACTAATGAGGAAGACAACAGCCCACCGACGAAGATCATCTCCAGGTTACTCGGCAAGAACAACCATTAGGCGCTATGAACATGAGGTCTTAAGGACAGCTTAGCCTCCATTCTTGGAAACGTCGTGTAAGGAACATGTAAGAAAGAAACGATTTCGAGGAGCTTTACTACTCAAAACTGGAGAAACGAGCATGGCAACAACACGGAGGAAGGCCGGAACGCCGAGTAACCTGCCGCTGAACCCGCTAGCGTCCTCACATCTGTCCACATCCCTAATCTTGCCGCGCATTAAAACTTAACGGCTTCTCTTCATGACGCCACGTCCGAGGTTAGTGAGGTTAGCGAAGCAAACTGCATCAAACCTGTTATAATAACTTACAGAAAATGTTAATATAATCGTATAGAAAGGCTGCCTAGTTTAGTGCTCGGAACCGAATCACACCTGCACCTCCTAAAACTGTCAAAATCTTTAATTGTGGTACTTCAAGTTTTTCCAATTGCTTTGTTTTTTGTGTTTCACACCTCTCCTGAGCACCAAGTGCCGAACTACCGGAATCTCCTAGGAGCTTCAGGTTCATCTTCTCTATGACGCCTCCTGGACCTCTGTAGACCTGATGATGCTGTTTGCGTGGAGAAATGGAGCCGCCTCTTTCACCACTGAGGAGGGGAACACCTTCCGGAACCATCATTAAAATGGCGCGGAACAACCAACGCATTGATTTTGTAGTGTTAGAATGCCAGAGGAGACTGGCACCGGTGAGCTGGGTTCTCCACAGGGTTTTTTTCCTCATTAGAGAGGTTTTTTTTTTACCTGGCCACTGTCGCATATGTGCTTGCTCACTGGTCTTTGTCTTGTCATAAGTCATAGTGATAATCATAGCCATTTACGTAACATCAACATCCAGACAATCAAATGTGTAAAACGCAACAATTCTCTTACATATCCACACGTGCGCTTTAAGACAGTTAAAACTGTGAAAAGCGTCTTACAAATGCTCAGAACTTGAACTTGAACTTGAAAAAACTCTCTCGTAAAACAAGAGCCAAAAAAAACCCCAACACAGCGCCTGTTACGTAAGCTCCCACGACATTAGGAGACTTTTCACGAATGACTTATAATGCAGAGAATGTTCGAAGACGATTTACATAAAAAATGCGAGAAGCCCCTCTTGTTAAAGCCACGTTTGCTGTGATCATGTGAGGTGACACTTAGAAGCTCCTCTTGCTCTGTCGCTTTCATCATCCTCTGCTTAACATTCCCCTCTTTCTTCTGTCTGTCTGTCTGGCTGTCTGTCTCTCTCGGCTGGGGGCCGTAAAGTTCAGGGCGGACGCAGCGGGGCTCCGGCAGACAGACACGGCTAATAAGCTCGACTGCGCCAGTCCAGTCTGTCTCCGACGCTCCGTCAGGGGAACTAACCAGGAGAGCCTCAGGGCCGGCTGCCATTCTGACACACAGACTTTAAGTGTGTGTGTGTGTTATCAAGAAGCGTGTGACAGCGTGTACATGTCTAAACCCACACTGGCTTGATCAGATCCCTTCGGCTTTACAGTGGCTTTCCTGAAATTATGTGGGAAACGACTAATTCTTTTCAAATAAAATGCTTCTCTCTTTTTTTGTTAGGTGTAATAAAATATATGATAAGACATATGATAGACTTTTTTTTTTTTTTTTAATTCCACTAGGGTACATTTTTCTGTTTTACATCAGCAAACACAAAAAGAAATCAGTTCTAACAAATGACATTAATTTACACAGAAAAAAACACCAACAGAAAAAAACAGGGAAAGGTGATTTTTGCAAAAATGGAAAAAAGGAAGGAAAAAAAAAAAAAACAATGATAAATAAATGGGGCAATAATACAACAGTGCATAATACAATAGTACAATAAACAGTGAGTAGCAAAATATGTATTCAGTTGTACAATATGAAGTGTTCTAATATTAAGTCACATGTTTGGAATTTTTTTACTTTTTCAAAATGTAATTTGGTCAAGAACGAATTTGAAAACGATGTATGTGCGTGTGTATGTAAATGTTATTTACATATAATCAAGATACAAACATGTAAATTATATACTTAATAAATGTAACTAACCCTGGCTTTTATTAAAACCCTTTTTAAAAATTGTTTTCAACCGTTTTTAAGACAGACACACTTTATTCTGAAAGCGCTTCCAAATCTATTCCAAAAAAAAGAAAAAAAAAAAAAAAGAGGAACCTTTTGGATAGAGATCCATTGGAATTTGACCAATCTAATGAACCTAAATATGGAATGGACCACTAGCCTTATGTTAACTACCACCAACCGTAAGCTGGTTTATTGTGTAAGCTTATGGACTTCTATGACTCATCAGTACGCATTATGTAAAAGACGTCCTCTTAAAAACACATTTTCAGTTTTCACATCACCACAAGCTGTCACAAAAACCCACACGGTGTATTAGTTAAGTACAGCATTCATCAGAATTGTAAGGAGATATTTGCAAAAAAAACCTGGCATCTTTTGGCAAATTGCGCTTCAAAAAGTCTCGGGTTACAAAAAAGTAGCAAATGGCTTTTCTTGGTGACAGCGTAAATAGAAAAAAGCTGTGGGATTTTCTTGTTGATGTGATGAAAAGATGCCCTTCATGTGAAGGATCTTAAATTAAAAAAAAAAAAAAAAAAAAAAACATTCAATAGCCCATTAGTGTAAGTGGTATGTATGATGGATGGATGGATGGATGGATGAGGCTAACAAGCATATCTTGTCTGACAAGATCTCCCCATGCCGGTGAGAAATCAAGAGTCATCAGGTCAGTCAGTGAAGCACAATGAAGACACGGAGTGAGTAGAAATATTCCGAGATCTTAAAAGCGCGTAGAGCAGGAAAGCGACGAGTAGAGTAGTGGGAGTAGAAGAGCAGTAAAGGTCACGGAGGCTAAGGATCTCCAATAAGAGGGTCAGACACGGAGCCCTCCATTACTACCACGGTGCCCATGTTCCTCGCCTGACAGCCAGCGCACCCACCCACTCGCTCACCCATCTCCCAGAAGACAGAAGGGCAGGCGGGCAGAGGGGGGTTGGCGTAGCAGCAGAAGTAGGTCAGGCTGACCTCCTCGTCCCAGGAATCAAGAGCTCAGCGTGAGTCAAAGGGACAGGCCGTGTCGCAATGGAGTTCTTCATCAGGAATCTTCTCCCGTTTCCCCTCTTACTCATCCCAGGGAGTCCAGGTTAAAGCAGAAGCGTCCAATCAGAGACCACAAATCCAGACCGACGTCTTCCATCCACAGACGGAAACACTTTCAAGCTGTGCACCGACGATTAAAAACTCGATGGACATATACGTGTTTTTACAATATTTCTCACGTATCCCGATAGTTATTGGTATTGACATGTGAAAAATAATCCTGAAAATCTATTTTGCCATCTAGCCCAGCCCTAACACACACACACACACACACACACACACACACACACACACACAATCCGTTTTATAGCAGACAGAGTTTTGAAGTTTCATTTTATAGCCAATTATAAATTACAGCCAATAGTCAACGTAAAATAAAATTGATTATTTTGTGTATATTTCCTCTTTATCGTGGACCATTCTGTGTGTAATTCTTGCCTCTAATTGTCCATCCATGACTCTCCATCTTCTCTTTGAGACACAACTGCTGCTGAGCTATTTTAAGTGTCTTGACTGTTTCTTGCCCGTTCATCTTTTTTAAATCTCATGAGAATCTGACTTAATCTGGTTTAGAATAAGGCGTTTTGGGGAGTGCTTTCAATGAAATGTGAACGCTTTAGAAAATCAAATATAATAATCAAAGTGTGTGTGTGTGTGTGTGTGTGTGTGTGCGTGCATGCATGCGTGCGTGAACGATGATTTGATTTAGAGTCTATTGCCATATAAGCTTCAGTGGACATTTCAGGGAAAATTTCCGAACACACTTTTTTTGTATATTTAAAGAAAAGTATTGTGAATCTAAAATAAAACATCAAATTATTTCTGGTATTTAAATGAAATGACGCCAACTTATTAAAAATGCTAACAACATTTTAATCCTAACAATTACAGACACAAAAATAAAAAAAATAAATAAAAAAGGAACTAAAACGACTGTCCTATGGATAAAAACTTTAAAGATTTTGATAAACTGTTCCAACAAAATTCTTTTATGACTTTAAATAAAAGCCACATTTCTTAACAAAAATATAATTTTTAAAGTTTTATATTTATATCTACTATTATATTTTCTTCATAATTGTCAGTGTGTCAATCCAGGGTGGCCAGCCATTAACGTGCTATCCAGAAAGAGAAAAGACCACCATTCATTCATTGAAACACAGACTAATTGCCCCAGTCGTCCCTAAACAGCCACAACAAACACTTCTATTCTTCCAATCAACCGCCAAATATAAACCACAAAAAACCGAGTGTGTCCTTCAGTCAAACTGATCCTCCACCCATGTCAAATTCCTACTTGATGGGGATAGAAAAGTGAGCTGACAGAGACAGAACACTCAACATCTCAAGCCTTCGGGTTACAGAAAGCAACCCAAACACATCCTGGAATTCCCATCATTCCTTCTTATGCACATTGTCATTTCTGCCCAGAGTACCGGTTCCCCACCCACAAGTCTTTCTCTCCCAAGCATTGGATATTTCTGAAATATTGGCTTTTCCCCAAACGGCTGTGGAGATCCCTCGCCCGGTGCCGTTTCTGACAGGCCCTTTGCAAACACAGAATCCAGGCGATGCGGACGCTTGCAATATCTCCACACACGTTAGGGAATGTAGCACGTCGGCAGACTTTGTTTGTAGTGGGTGTGGGAAGATGCTGGATATGTTTTTCTCTCTTGCTGATGCTGGAGACATAATCGAGGTATTTACCACAAGAGCGGAAAACACAGTCCACTTTTCGGACCAAACCAGGGCAAAAATACCCAATCTTTCACAGACATGCCAAGTAGTCTAGATGTAGATGCAAAGAGGCGAGTATGAAGGACACTTCACTCTTGGACACCAAGACCAGGGCTGATGAGGTGGGATTCATGCTTAACCGCCCGACACAATGTACTGGCGTGTCTTATTGAGCGTTCGTAGGGTGAACCGAAGACCCAGAAATGGTAAAGCGGCTAAAATGGATGAGTAACTGTGGTAATATAACATGCCAGGAAAACAATTCCATAGACGCTGCCAGATTTAGAAGAGTCTTTTTACCGAAACTCAAGAGTAATAAACCGCCTTCGGTTATTAGATGAACTTGGTGCTACTGGAATCCATTTCTAGCTTCCCTCTTCTCTCGAGGTCTCCTCTGGAACATACGTGAGAAGGGTGGAGTCATTCTGGACCAATCAGGAGAGAGGGATGATGCTCATTCTGCTTCAGAAGCACAATCACACAAAAGAAGTTGGTTCTCTTTCTGTTTGTTTTTCTCTCTTTCACCCTCAAGAGTTTTGTTTTCCTGGAGACTGACGCTTGCTCACTGCTCACGATCCTCTTCATTACTGGTTCTGAACATCTGCGTCTACCAAAAGCCTCGAATAAGCTTGAATTGAATGAAATGACACTTGTCTGATGGCGTCCAAGAACAAATGAAGCTTAACACCATAATGAATAAATTCAAGACAAATCTTCCTAAAAATAGTAATAGTAACTTTGCCCATCAGTGACTTTATAAAACAAGAGTTTATTTTATCCATTGCGGAAATCACAATTGCTTTCCCGTTCCTCTTAAAAAAAAGTTCCATAATTATTGCACAACTAGCTTAACTAGCCTCTAAGTCGTTTAAACAGTTTAAATATAACTATTAATCTAATAACGTTTCCTTGGTCAACGTCATAAAACAATCCCAATGACGCTTGTCTATTAAACTCTTGTTTAACACTGTTATTTAGCAAATAGCTTAAAAAAAAGGATTAAGTACAAACAGCTTAAATCCTTAGCGTGTTTGCTCATTTTCTCACCCAATCGCCTGAGAAAACGCAGCACACTTGAGCAAAAGGCCGTTCCTAACTTCAGCTTCCAGACAAACAACCCACAATTGAGAGGCAACAAACGACAAGTTTAACGATTTTCAAATTCATTTTTCAAGCACTTCAAAGGCATTTGATCTGATTTTTTTTTCTCCCTCTCTTGGCATCAAGTAGCAATGTGTTGGCAAGCAACGTTTTAAAGCCCGTTCCTTCTCTGATCTTTGCTCGCTTGTACGTCACTTTAATAAAATATGAAGACTCCGCGAGCTGCGGCAAAACTGCACGCCAAGGTGAAAAATCGCAACGAGCGTATAGAGCCTCTTTACACCCCGATCTGAACGGCACACAAGGAGACACAACCAGTGGAAGAATAGTCAACGCAAGTGTGAAATAATGGCGTGTTCTGGCTGTACTTGAAGCATCAGGATAATTAAAATTTGCAGATGCTGAACAGCGTAATGTACCACCTCAGGGAACCAACTAATTCTGCCTTTAAATTAAAGCCATTCTTCACGCGAAGTACATTAATTTATACAGCTGATAATAAAGGAGTACACTAGGAAGTGAGCTCTAAAGAGATATTACTAAAAAAATGAATCAGTCTTATATTTTGCGCTAAAAAAAAAAAAAAAAAAAAAAAA
>MU204420.1:6753591-6764601 GCA_017309775.1 Paedocypris sp. Pulau Singkep
CTTGAGTGTTTGGCAGCCCGATCATCTTTTTTTTTTACTGTTTCACAGAGGTGAGCGAGGCCGTGTCAGTCGTCTTCTGCTAGAAAACGAGGTGGAGATGTGTCAGGAAAATAAAAGCACGCCTTATTCTCAGGCCTTTGCTAGAAAGACGGTGAAAAACCAAACGTGGAAGCAGGAGTCAGTGGTGCTGTATGGACGCAGTTCAGAAAGAGACAAAAGATGATTATTCATTATTCATTTCCTTCGGAGTTTCACCCAAGGTGCTTACGGACCAAAAAGCGCTTTAAGACGCGAGTCGTTCTTTATGACCCGACGTGTTCAAGGTCGCGGAGACTTTTTCAAACAGAAGTCAAGGTTTACGAATAAAAATCAAGAACTTTACTCTGATGTTCTAAATAACAAGTAGAAAAGGCACAAAAAAAAGCACTTTTCGATATTAATGTCTTGCAAAGTTTTTGAAAAAAGCGTTTGAGTGCTAAAAGCTAAACATCCACGGAGGATTTGCTTCATCCTTTCATTTTCAAACAGCCTTGATAAGTGTCAATCCACTAAACTCGGTGAAAAGATTAAAGATGGTCTGGACTGAACACTTCAGTGGGAAAGGAAATGGCTTCTAAATAAACAGACAATCTGCAGCTCATTGTGTTGTCATCACGTGACGCTTCCAGACAAAACAATGTGCCGCATTTTCCCGAGACTATGAGGCGCACTTAAAACGACTGCTTTTTAGAAAATTGACTCTTTTTCAAATCCAGTTGACACTTCTGATTTTCTGTGTTACATGGAGATCATTGGAAATCTGTAAAAATGTTTCAGGTCCTACAAAGATGCTAATCAGAGCATTACAGCTACATGGTTACATTACAGATACGTAACACTGCTAAACGTGAGCTATGGCAAACCAATTTAACATGTAAACCTACGCTACTAAATGAGTTTTGTCTAGTCACTACAACAAGGTTTAACGGATAATTTGGCTTGCCGTAGGCCATTTTTCTACAATTGATTTTTGACTCCACGCTGTGTCTCACTAATACTGTCGTACCAATCAAACGCAAAATCTGAGCAGACAGGCAGACGACAACATCAGTGAATGGCTACGAATCCACGATTAGACCAACTCTGTAAATTCCAGTCAGACGATGAAGAACAAAACGAAAAGAGCTCAGAAATCAGTAACTTACTAAAGGCGAAGAACTTTGTGAATTTGTGAAAGACAATTCGACTTAAAACATGTGTGTCTAATGTCCCCAAAAACAAAATACTGTATAACGACAAAAAAATCCTTGCATTGCTAAAATTGGAAAATTGGGAGTTGGGAACTGAAAAACACTCTTAAGATTATAGTTTTATTTTAAGTATTTAATTATTTTAAATAATCATCAACACTGAGGAACTTCATTTGAATTGGCAGTGACTTGAGTTCTTGGTAAAGGTTCTTGGATGCCAGAGGCCTGGATGATTTATCAAAAGCTCTGTAAAACGCACTATTGTGCAGACAAAACCAAAGAAAATCAAGACCATGTGCAAAAGATGTGTGTGTGCGCATCACATACAACTGAGCGTTTGTGGCTTTCCCGTCGACTTGTATGACTAAGACCAATTCTTTAGTCTTTCTCTGCACTTATCGCGTCACGCAGTGGAATCCTAATAATTACTAATTTTACAGAAGCGCAATAACTCATAAATTTTTTCCGAATAAGCAAAAGCATGAACGGTAAGCACGCTCCAGAAACAAGCGATTACCATAGTCTGTTCCCATTTCAGCCTAAAACCAACAGAGAGAAGTGAACACAATGTTTTAGAAGGATCCTGGGTGGTAAGCAGCTCTTCTCCTAATGCCGCGCATAAAAGCCTTTCTGTTCTTGTTTTTCTTTCCACATTCCTGTTTGTAAAGCTATTGTGAACTCGGCATAAGAAGCGGCCAGACCATAAAATCACCAAGAAAACTTCCAAACATCAAAAACCACCGGCCCGATCGATTCGAAAAACATTTCGATGAAACACGAAAATGGCAAAATTCCATCCAAAGTACTGCTGAAGTTACAAAACATAAAAGCCATTGTGCGGCTATTAGTCCAGTAAAATCCAGAAATATCTCACTGAGGTACAGGGAGAACTTGGCACTTATGTGTGGCATAGCTGCTTTGGGCTTTAAAGAGAGCTCTTTGCTCTGTTCTCCTCTCCTCGGAGGAGCTGCAGAAGGTTATGAAAGGCAGCAAAGTGAAGAGACGTCTCCCAGTTTACCCTCCCTGAAAGCCTTCATGTGCTCTCAGTTCCAGACGAGCGATCTGATGAGAGCCATTTGTCAGAGCCTCCTCTTAATTATCAGCCGTCTCACTGCGTCGTCCCGTAACAGCCCCTGACAATGGCACTCTGGGCCTTATTCAGCACTCCTTCAAAACCTCCGTCAGATGGAGAAGCAGAGCTCGTCTCCAGTCAAAGCTCCATCAATTGGTTTGAAAATGTCACGGAGTTGAAACGATTGCGCCGGTTCCTCTAAAAATGTGTGAGGAGTCTTTCTTGTGTGTTCTTGCGTGTTTCTTCCAGGTTTCCGGTTTCCATTACAGCCCAAAAACATGCAGTTGGGTTTTGGAAAATTGACAATAGGTGTGCGATACGTGTTATTTTATTGCTGTTTGACAACTTGATGTTCAGGGTTAAATCTTTAAAACAAAAAAATAAAGGCCAGAATTGTGAAAGAATTGTGATCTTTATTCTAAGCAACAACAACAACAACAACAACAACAAAAAATTCTCATTTTATCCAGAATTGTGCTGCTCTAAGTGTGAGTGAGAGTGTGAATGTGTGTCCTGCCCAGTGATTGGTTGGATGGATGAAATATTACATTTTTGAAAGAGTTCCATTTTATCATTAAAAAAAAAAAAATAAAAAAAGTTGCCTTTGATGTTGAAAAGCCCAACTCCAAAAATACAACACGTGTATTTTCCAAATCATGCAGCCAAACTGTGAAGAAAAAAAAAAAGAACAAAAGTCCACTGAAAAGTAGTATTTGGATGTATGATATCAGATTAAATGGTTTTACAGGAATTGCTGGGGGAATCCCTTCATAATCAGAGCTGTGAGGGGAGGAGAAGAACGGTTTGGCAGAGCGGAGATGATCTGAATGCTTGGCAGAATACTTCGGTGTGTGGTTAGCTTCAAACGGTTATAAAAAGTGTGTGTAGTAGTGAGCGGCTTCGGTTGTGAACCCAATGTCTGGCCAGTAAATCTTCATTTCTTATTAAAAATATACATTATGTATATTTTACGCATATATAAATACACAGTACTATATATATGCGCATTACATTACACCCTGTTAACGATGTTCACACCAGCACGTAGACTTGAGATTCAAAGACCATTTTATTTATCCGCTTCTATATTTTTGACAAAGCTGTAGTTTATTGTCCTGCAAATTGTTAATTGTGCGCAAATAATACAAAAGATGTGTGGCACACAGGTGTGATAGCTCATTGAAAAATATTAAGCTGCATAAAAATTACCATAAACAAACAAGAAATTAGACGCACTGTGCCAACGGTCTGAATTCAAGCCACGACTAATTGAAAAACCCAACTGCCCGTGTGAGAGCACGTCTTCCTCTGTTGTATATTTCATAAGAAATACCCTTGAGTGACCGTCGTGCTATTAATTAAAAACTGTAATTGATTGACAGTCCTAATGAGTAACTGTCTCTCACTAAAGGCCACATTTAAACCACAACAGAAACCCAACACCGTGAACAAGCTAGAAAAAAAACGAAAAAAAAAAAAATTGGAAGCATTAATACAAAACAATTTAGGATGCTTGAGAAAAAGATGAAGCCAAAAACTGAAAAATAGTGATGTATTTGCCAAAAAAAAAACAGTTGCTATTGTCACGTAAAGCACCTCATAACTCAGTTTGCGAAGATAGCAGTACGATGAGCTGATCTTGGCCAGAAAATGACAGACTGAGTCTTTCTCACTGAGCTCGATTCTAAAATGCAAGTGGATGCACGACAACTGCTTCCAATTCTCTTGACAAACGCAGACAGTCTGAACACACGCAGACAATTTATTTTGTCGCTTTGTTCTTTTTATCAGTCATTGTGAGCACATCAGAAGATTTCCCTGTAAATATTCATCAATCTTGAAAGTTTGCAGAAATGTTTCTCTACTCGTGATTTACAAGTTTAGAACGTGAAGCCACCGAGGAAAAAAAAAAAAAGTAAAAAATAATAAAATATTACTAGAGTGCCTCAGTTTACAAGTTTAATTCGTTCCAGGTACAAGCTCATAAGTAAAATAGCTTGTAAACGTTCTTTTCTCGTAAGAAATAGCAGAAATGCAAACACTGTACTTCTCATGCCATAAATATGCATAAATATTGGCGGGTGATATTGGCAATGTAATGAGAAACAATGTAACAAACTATTCTGCTAAACAAAAAGAAATAATTATATTTTACAATGGAAAAAATAAATAAATGATTTTACATTTTTGTCTGGTCGAACAGAACAGAATAAATAAACCATCTTCTTTCCAAACTAAAACAAGTCATAATATCAAGAAGTCTAGGACATTTTTCAGTACTTTATTCACTTGATCTTCTGAAATAATTCCCAAAGTGTTTTTAAGATAAAATTGCCTCTTTTGCCTTTCTAATTATTAAACCCTGTGTTGTACAGACACACTTTTAAAACACTGAAAGCAGATGCAAAAGCCAAATAAAACACATTTCTGTTGAACATACAAGTTTTATACTACCAATTCAATAAGAAATTTTAGAATGAAGTAGTTAATTATTTTACCAACGCAAAACTAAAGACCAAACCCGTACATCCCTAACAGCTGTGCATAAAGATGATAAGCTGACCAATCACAGAGGAGGACACACAGTCCCACTTTCACTCAAACCTGTGGTCAATTTGGACAAATTTCCAGAACACATTTCCAGATTGTTGTAAGAATTCCGAAAGTCCTGAGGAAACGCAAGCACAGGCAGAACATTCAAACTCCAACCAGGCCTTTGAAGTGGAGTATTGATTGAATCCTCCTCGCTGTGAAGCTTCAGCGCTCACTACGCTCACTACACTACTCCGCCACCCCTCCATTTGGCTCCAAAATCCAGGTAAACGACATTAATTGTAGCAAGTCGGGTCATGGAATGTTCACCCACAATCCAATTTCTGAGCACAAGTGTGTGACAAAGACCTGATAGGAGAGAGTCCTCATCCCGACTTCCAAATACAGCACTCAACCACAGCAGCTGGAAGAGCCGCCATTATTACTACAGGTACTTAACGCTCCACTCAGTCAATAACCAACTATTCCAGCCAATGGAGCTAATGAGGGGAGCAGAGGTGACCATTCGCTTTCAACGTCCACAACGCTGGCCCATCTCTCCACGCCACAGAAGACCCGTCTGTATGCGAGCACTTCAGAGCAATAGCGGCCGATAACCAGATCAACGGTATACAACTGTTTAAGTCAATACTGACAATTAGAGCCTTTGAAAACAAAATTGATTGGCTGGAGGCTTTAACGGCGTCTCAACAGCGCCGTTAGCTACCAAAGGAAAGCATGAGACGTGCTTCAGACGGGCACTTTCGCCAAGTGAAGTGAAAACTCCGCATTCATCCGCAACCGAGGACTGACACTAGAATCCCTCACACAATAAAGCCAGTCAATCCATCAACCGCCGCTGAGACGAGGGTGCAGAGGGTGGACAGGGAGCCATCTTTTATATCTTTATCCATCAGAAGCTCATATACACACTTTCCCTTCAGGCAGGCTCTCTCTTTTAAACCACAGACCGAATGAGGAGGGGAAAAAAAAACAACTCCGATTCCTTGGGCTTTGACAGAGGAGAGGGGGAGTACCTCAAGTCATCCATTTTGTTTCCAACTTAACACTCATCCAAAAGTCACAACCCTCCTATAGAGTCCATTAGCAAAGTTAATGTAAAACTGTCAGGCACAACGACCCATAAATAATACATGGGCGAGGTGAGGAAAGGCCGGACAGCCTTCTGCTCGCCACCATCCCTCCAGCCCGACACTTCAGCCCTCTTCAAGGCCACATTAACCGGGTAATTCGGAGGCAATTAGTTGGCAGGGAGAGGTTGTGGCCTTGGCCCTGATAAAGAGCGGCGGGGCGAGAGTCCGTTCCAGACTCCCACTCCTTTACAGCAGCCCACATCACTCGGAGAAAAGAAAGGATAATACAAAAAAAGAAGAAAGTACCACCTACGCTGTCGAGCTCTGGGTTTCAGAACGGTTTCTCACTGAACGGGTCTAAAAAGTACTTGACAACACATTAAAGACGACGCACACGCCGATAAACAACACTTGACCTTACGGTGTGCTGCGTTTAGTGCTTTTGCAGAAATCGTGGAGACCATTAGCAGTGAGATTGAGGCTTTCTGTGTCTTTGACGCAGAGATAAAGATGTTAATGTAAATCGAAATTTACAGTGAGATGTACTGTGCGGCGATATCAAGATGTAAACACAATTCCGCCCAGTCACATTGGTGTCATCTTCAAAAACTGAAACAAAATACATAAGCTAAAAAATATATTTTAAATGACTAATATTGTCAAAAATCCTATTACAAACAATCTGTGAAAGAGAAGTAAAAGGTAAAATAACCACATCTTATCTTTTAAAACTATGAATAAAAAATTATTTTATTTATTTTCAATATTATTTTATGATACTTTACTTTTTGGTAGCTTTATTGTGACCAGCTTTTTAGATTCATTTTATTGTGTTTTACGTTTGAAGTGTTAAGCTCTTTGGTCAGTCTTGTGTCTTTTAAAGTGCTTTACAAATAAAGACAACTTGACAAAAACAACTTCTCCATTACTTTATGGATTACTTCGTTTAAATTAACATATTTTTGCATTTCCCCACCATGGGATCAAAAAGGTAAATCTCATCTTATCAGATGAAAGACGAGTTCAGAATTTTAACCCTTTACAATGAAAACTTCAAAATAAAAGTATCTTCCCAAAAAACAAAACAGCAATAACCATGGATTCCCATTGACTAAACCCAACACACTTGCTGATCGGAGGAACATGAAATATGCTTAATTGTTAATCTCATTATTAGAAAAAATAAACTTTGAAATTCTGAAGAAATGATCTTAAGTCGCCTGCAATAAACCAGGAAGGAAAGCACATGTATTGAACACACTGACACAGATAAACAGGAAATCACACGGGAAGGATAAATCTGTCTAGGCCATTCCTGCTAAGACCTCAGACGATCTGGAGTAATGCAAAGACGCTGGCGCTGTGCCTGTCAATGAACGCAACGGAACAAGATGGTTCCTGAAGCTCAGCCATCGCTACTGCTCATCCACAACAAAGGCTGTGTAACTCATCACATTCACAAAAGGCCATTGAAGTCGAGCAGGAAAAGGGAACGGGCTTATTTTGTTCTGGACGTCACGGTCTCCGATTGCGCAATAACACATGAAATTCCAACTAAAATCACAAGCAACACACCAATTGTGATGTTCATTAAAATAAATGAGTGATTTTCTTGTTTGAACAGAAGGTCATAAACAGGGTTCCAACACTTTCTGAAAGATAAAATTCAAGCACTTTTCAGGCACTTTATTATTGTTCAAGTCTTTTTTTTTTTAGCACCATACAGTTGTGGTAAACTTAATATTTCAATCCATCTAAACACAATTAAAATGAAACAAACCTTTTGGGCAAACTTTTTTTTGTGGCATTGGCGAAAAAAAAAATACATTTTAGTAGACCGTACTTACATTATAGGCAAAATTTGTATTCCAACTTTACTTAAAGTAAGAAATTAAGACCTATGTCATTATTCTCCATTTCTAGCAAAGTGTGTTTTACTTTAAAAAGTGTAACAAAGCCGGGAGCACTGCAACAATAAAGGTGCTCATGCTTCCCCCTTTCTGCACTTTCAATCAGACCTGGATCATAGTGATCACAGGATGATTATTCACAGAATCATTTTATTTATCTGTCTCACTCTCAGAGTCTATGAATCAAAAGTCGCGTGAAACCAGACACAGAGTGGTAGAACCGCCTAAGTACGGATCCGGTCCAAGGCCTTGAAAACAGTCAAATTTCACATCAAAATTCAAGCATTTTCAAGGATTTCAAGAACCCTGCATAAAGACACGAACGTAGTGCAGAAGTAAACCAACGAGGAAACCAGTCCAGATATTCAAAAACAATCTCGAGACACTTAAACAGCATTCGAGTAATTCCAGCCATTTCCGAGTAGGGAATTTTGACGGGACGGGGTCAAGCGCAGAACGCCTGGACCAGCTCATTAGTCCACAAAATCCCAGCAAGCAACACAGAACAGAAATCATCTGAAATCCAGATAATAAAAGCGTGGAGCTCGATGACATTTTGGATGTGCAAGCTCCATGTGAAGTGGCCGGGCAGCGCGCCATATCCTCGGTGACACCACACATGGTGCCATTCTGTCTGCAGCTCCTGCCTGTTAAAACCATGTCAAATCGGTATAAAATAAGATGAAACACGGCGGCCATAGCACTTTCCTATTGTTAAAACCAAGCATTACACGAGCTCGACTTTGGCAAGCCTCCTTTATCTTGAAATTCAAGTCCTTGAAAACGAGACCGACATGAAGGATTTGGTTTGTTGAAGACGGAATGAAGTAACCGTACAGCTTGTGAATATAATTAAGTGTGGAAGTTTATCACCTTCGACTGTAGCTTTATCATCATCTGCTTGAGTTCAGGAAGAGCCGTTCCTCGATTAACCTTCCATGGGGTCCGCATACGAGGACCTGGCATGGGGTCTTCACACCGGGACACATAAATTATAACACATTTTCACTCCCCGCTCACAAATAAACAAGAGCATGATGATAACACCTGAGGGGGAAAAAAACGAGTACAACCGAGGCAATTTTTTTCGCAAATTTGACGAAAACCCCAAAGAAGAATCCAGCCAACACAAGTCAATCCTTTAAAGAAAATGTGAAGAAAAAAAACCCCGAGTTATTCGATGTTAAGTGCATGACTATTTATGAAAATGACAATTTTCTTTTTTTCATGTTTAGTGCCAGAGGCAGCGACAGACAGTCCAACTCCAGCTTAAGCAGATTTCAGAGAGTAGATTCGGAGTTCTAGGCGGATTCCGAGGACCAGACTCTATTTATAGCTAGCGCAAATTCATCATGGCTCAGCGCCTCTCTCTTGGGGCCAAATCACAGCAGCGATGAGAGGCCATGTTCAGGTCATCCCAGCCTCAATTAATAAAGAACCGGGCGTCCTCACCACAATGAGCGAAAGCTGCTATCTTATTCGTTTCGGTTGGCGAGACGCGAGGATGGTTTTGCTGAAGAGTAATTGACAGTGAAAGAATAAAACAACCATCTTAAAAGAAGAGAAGGTGATATTGTGATTAAAGTGAGGAAGAAGTGGATATAAGGATGTAGCCAAAAATGAAACATACATAGAATCACATAACCCACAAATATATAATACCAGAAACATACCACTATATACGTTTCTTTTATATATATTTCAACAGTATATAAAAATATACACATTACATCAGCATATCAATCAGAGGTAGAAATTTGTTCAGCTGCAAACAGAATTTGAATTATTGTTGTGTTTGTTAATTGCCAATTAAGTTTGTTAATTGCCAAAAGAAAACATACAAGGCTGTATCATGCCACGATAAGTTTAATAAAACACTTCCACAATCATATACATACAAATATTTAAATAAGCTTGACAATATGTATTTTTGATAAAAACTCTTTTTTTGATAAAAAAAAAAATGTTGAGGCATAAACAATTAGGAACAGGTCTTCCTGTGTCTCGAGTTTAATGTTTAAAACCACTCCACAATTCTGGCATTTTGGGGCTTAGTAAAAAAAAAAATGTTTAGTTTTTTTTTAAGTTTTAATAAATTTAATCAGTTGTTGTTTTTTGTTTCCCAGAGGCTCGGACTCATGATCTGGTGTTGCAAACCCGTTCTGAAAGGGCTAGTAAAGAAACGTCAACCCTTCACACACAGCCAAATAGACATTACACACAAAAACACCCAGATTCCTTAAAGAAAAACCTCAAAATAAAGACTAAACCCAGTGAAACTGAAGAAAACGACCCAGGCTTCCAACCACTTATCAAACGCAACTAGTATTTTAACAATCAAACTAGTTAACAATCTTACTCACTTTACTTTAGTTCCAATTGTGCTAGTAACACATTTCTAAGTCCTCATATACAGCCAATTATACATGGGAACAAATACCCCAATCCCTTAAAGAACACCTCAAAATAAGCCAAAAGTGAAGGAGTCAGGCTTTCCACTAAAGTTGCCAAAGCCACACAAACTTTGCAAGGTGTAGCGAGTGCCCTCCGTGCCAGCCCCACCTGGCGAGCTGCTTGCACTCTCTACCCACCTCCTCCGAGTGAGCAGCAGGCTGCGAGTGGGCAGGAGCGAGGTGAGGCTGGTGGGCGGGCGGCCAGGCGGGCGCTTCCTGACACTGGAGCCAGCCACACAGCAGGATCAAACTGTCTATGGCATGAATCACCACCACCACTCCCACCACCAACACAGCTACTTGTGCTGCCCGGCTCACACAATTAAAACGGAGAGAGAGAGAGCGAGAGAGAGAGAGTGAGGGAGAGAAGAGAGAGACAAAAAGAGAGAGAGAGAGAGAGAGAGAGAGAGAGAGAATGAAAAAGAGAAAGAGAGAAGAGAGAAAAGTGAGAGAAGAGAGAAAGAGAGAGAGAGAAGAGAGACAGAAAGTGAGAGATAAAGAGAGAGAGAGAGAAGGTGAGAGAGAGAAAGAGAAAGTGAGAGAGATAGAGAAAGAAGAGAGAAAGTGAGAGCGATAGAGATAGAGAGAAAGTGAGAGCGATAGAGATAGAGAGAAAGTGAGAGAGAGAGAGAGCAAAAGTGAGAGAGAGAGAGGGGAAAGTGAGAGAGAGAGATATAGAGAGAAGAGAGAAGGTGAGAGAGAGAGAGAGAAGAGAGAAAG
>MU204420.1:6764701-6868736 GCA_017309775.1 Paedocypris sp. Pulau Singkep
GAGAGAGAGAGAGAGAGAGAGAGGAGAAAGTGAGAGAGAGAGGGGAAAGTGAGATAGAAAGAGAGGAGAGAGAGAGAGAGAGAGGAGAAAGTGAGGAGAGAGAGAGAGAGAGGAGAAAGTGAGAGAGAGAGGGGAAAGTGAGATAGAAAGAGAGGAGAAAGTGAGAGAGAAGAGAGAGAGAGAGAGAGAGAGAGAGAGAAGAGAGAAAGTGAGAGAGAGAGAGAGAGAGAGAGAGGGGGGAGGGAGAGAGAGAGAGAGAGAGAGAGAGAGAGAGAGAGAGAGAGGGAGAGGAAGAGAGAGGCACCAGCATATGCAGGAACATAGACTTAAAGAGAAGACTTTTAAACGCTCCAGTCATCCGGATAGTCAAGTTCCAGATTCTCAAGAAAAACTAATTGCTGTCCCCCAAAAACCTTGTTTGTAGAGACAACGGCCAAAATCATCCTCTCACACTCTTTAAACACACAACTGACCGGTGTATGCGCTTTGAGACAGTTAAAACTTTGGAAAGCGCCTTACAAATGTTCAGAACATTTACCTTGAACTAGTAGTTTGTACTGTGAAACTCCACAAGTAGAGATACTTATGGCCACTAAAGGACATATTCAGTTACATCCGTAAGAGAAAACAGAGCGAAGCTGACAGAATATTAGCAGCAAAGTTTTCAAGCGGTAATACACTGTCAAACCGTGAAATTAATTGCTCTGTTCACAGAAATATTGTACAAACAGTTTGTGCAAGCGGCGTGCAAAGACACTACTTTTCTGTGAACTTTGCGGTTGACAACGTTAAAAAAAAATTCAAAATGGTCGTTGTGAAATGTAAAAAAATAAATTAATTTTCAAGTTTGCTCAATGAAAGTACGCTTTATAAATTGTCTGCATTTGTTTTTTCACACCAGTTTCAAAATTTTCTCTTTACCACTGAGAACATTTGCTCACAAATGCATGAGATCCCAATTACTGTGGTCATTTTCATTCATAAAACGTTTTCTCAAAATGTGTCCTTGAGAGACGTCTGAAGGTCATTTCCAATTTTAAAACTTTTTCTGTCATATGTACTAATGAGGAAGTACAAATAAAAGAGACACCACATGCAATGTTGGCTGGATAGGGTTTAAATGAAAAAAATAAATAAATAAAAATTTAAGTTTAGGAGTGCTTTTCCAAAATGAATTCAACTTGATCCATGCAAATCTCGGCAGTAATTCCACTGTTTGCGATATATCGTACAGAAACCAGTGAAAGACGTAAAATACAGCAGCAATGTTTGACTTTTCCTCCGTTTTACCACGGAAAAATCCAATTGAAGAATGTCGCGCGTTAGGACGATTTATGGCTTAAACTGGTGAATCAAAGCGGTTTGGGGGTGGTTTCCATAAATTGCGGACATTAATTCGACTCTTGATCAATGTGCATCTTAGCGTTTGAATAATTTCATATCAGGAGGACATTTAACAAAATGAAAAGCTCAAGCGCGTAATGACCCCGGCTAGAGGATTAAACTGTGAATCAGAGTGCGCCGAAGCAATTTTACATCTTAATATTCTAAACCCTGCACACCAAGCTTGAGCTTAGAGATAGGACCAGCGCAACACCTGTGCATCCACATTTGAATAAAAAGCAAGGGATGTGTGCGGCATTTAGTTAAGAGATAGTGTGTCCAGTGCGCAAGTAAATAACACCCGGCGGGCCGAGCGCTCCCCCAAATCACTTATTAGAAAAACTGGTCAATTGCCCCCAGCCTCCATTATTATGTAGGGTGCCCAGCAGTGGGGGCAACCTTTGATCTGTTTAGGCTGGTGAGCATTTGCATTTCATAATGAGATCAAAGAAGAAGGTCCGGACACTTTACAAGTGCCAACAGCATTTTTAAACAGGGCAAGACTTGAAAAAGTGGTAACAACGTTTATCCGTTTCCACCGGAACGGCTACAGGAAAGTCAAAAGCTGGCGTGTTTTGGGATGCTCACGTTTCCTTCATGCAGGTCGTTAAACGCCTTTCAAGACGTGAGATCTCATCAGGAATGCGACCAAGTCGAACTTCCCGAGCATCCGCCTTCTCCGGACCACAAACCTTCCAGCTCAGGCGAAACCGAGGCCTCGACTGTCACCCGAACGTTTGGTTGAGAAATCATTTGGGAGCAATTAGTGGAGAACGTTGTGCAGAGCGGCAGCCGTGGCAAAGCCATCATAAGCGGGGCGCTCGGCCACATCTGCTAGCGCCGCACGTTTTTCGAGAGCCTGATCAGATTAGGGCCTGCTCTGTGGCCGGATTACAAACCTGTTGTGTAAACAGAGATTGAAAATTCTCAGAGGATAACAAGAGCTTTGGCATGGTTGGGTCTTCCATAATCCTCTAACATCCATACATTTAATGCTTTTAAACTGACGTTTAGCCTGGTCTGCTAGAGTGTTTGTAAGTGCTCGGAGGTCATGAGTGGAAAAAAAAAAACGAGGACTGTCCAAATTATCAGGGAAACTTTGTCGGTTTTGGTCACTTTAGGACAACGAACATTACCTACTTTTACTTTTAACGGCAAAGATTATGGTTTTTCTTAATATATTCAGCAGGTCATAAGTGGATTGGACATAGAAGTCACTAGTCCAAATCAATTTAATTTGCCCCTTTACTGGAGAGATAAAAACAATGGATAGATCAAATGCAGATAATTTGGGATTATAATCCAGACAAAAACCAAGTATATTACATAAAGTCTTTCAACGGGAATAGCGGATTACTTTCCAAATGAAGCCAAAGCTAAATGTTCCAGAGATATATAACTGATGTAAGTGTTCAAGGTAATTCTTAGATAAGCACGTAGGGGAAAACGGAGACTGCGCCACCAAAAAGCGACTTTGAACAATGATGTGCAGAAAAGGCAGGTATGTTGCGTCAGCTAGTGAGCACAGCACTCCTACATGTATAAAATAAAATCAAAAATAAATCAAAAATCCACACTCAGATTTTTTTTAGACTAGAGTTATTTTTTTGAAATAAGAAAAAAAAATCCCTCTGTTGGAAACCCAACACACACTAAAATATTTCACAATGCCGCAAAGACAGAGTGCTAAAATGCGTGTGGGTCTCCTCTAATACTGTATTAATATTTTTTTTTTGACCTTGATGAATTATCTACTCTTTTTGACAGCACTTATTGATATTTCTTAAAAGCGTCGGCTAATGGAGTTCTATTGAGACGACTAAATGAGTTGCCGCCGCCTGGATTAGCCCGGTCTCATCTCTCCGCCACAGCTCGAATTATCATAGAGAACAGACGTGTGCGTGCGCTGGGTCGTAAATTCCCGCAGCCGACATCTCAGAGGGGGATGCTGAGAGATGGAGAGCGATGACTGCACACAGACCTACATTCACCCCGACCAAGCTTGCTATATCACGGCGAATACAGCAGCAGATGAGGCTGACGCTTTCCGGCCTACTCGAATTCTACCAAAACCAACCGAAATTGTAGCAACATTCCAGACAATAATAGATAAAGTTGTTGAATTGAATTAGAAATTGCATTTTTTGAGACGACACAAAAACAAACTAAATTTTAACGCAAACGCGAAATCAAGTCGACAACTCTATTTACGTCGCGGCTTCGACGCGCAGACGCAGTCAAAACTTGAAAGCAAACGGGAATTCAGCACGCAAAGTAAATTGTGCTGTCAACTGATAAGATTAATTCCTAAATTAATATTGAGAGGCGTAATGGAGAAAATTCTGACACATCCTGTCAATCAGCATCAGTGGGCGGGCCGGTGTAGGTGCCAAAACGGCTCGGCTGTAAAACAGTGACTAGTAATGACGTCACACCACGGTTACACCAATTCGACCAACCACGTAACATCAAGATGTTCTCAGGCTCGTCATTTTGTTGTTTTCATTTTACATTTTCCTTTAGAAATCTAAAGTTGTTTGCACTTGTAACTAATAATGGCATTTTTTTTTCCATTTTAATGTGTGTGTGACATTACCGTTAGTTGTGTCTGACATTATTTCAATGTATGACTGTATAGAAAACATTTTTATGAACGGAAAGTTCTAGATTAGAATTGTTTTAAACCCCGGACCAATGACCATCTTACACGTGATCTACCAACTTGATTTGTCTGGACCAATCACTATCTTACACGTCATCGTGCCAACTTACAGCTAATCAAAAAGTGTCACGTCATCATCAGTTACGGGGTGTTTTTACACCAGAGCTGTTTTTGTACCTACACCGGCTGTGAATAAACGGGGTGTTACTCATGACTCGCCGTGCAAATGCCGCTGGCCATTCAGACCCAGAACACCTCACAGTAGACCCTCCCACTGTTGCTGATTGGCGGGTTGAGTCCCGAATCTAAAAAATTGCAACCTTGCAAAATACTTAGTCACCGTGTGCCAACGCAAAAACGTTTAAAAAAAAAAAAGTTTCAAAAATTGACCAGAATATTGTTCCATAAAACTGCTTTGCTTCCTCTCGCAGTTTTATGGAATTTAATAGTCATTATAGTTCCATCGCAGCAAGTTCTCATCTCACTCAACGTCTCCATAGAATTGAGAGCGTTTCACACAGAATGGACGGGATGTATTGGATCTTCAGCTTGATCCATGACGTTTGGCACAGAAAAGAGCCACATTCCCAAACACCCAATAACAATAAAGAACGCAAGAATTTTACATTTATTTTTCCGTTTAAACTGTAAAATGCTACCGAAATGCATATCTGACCGCCTGGCACCAGGCAGACTGCTTGCTCCTCAAAATAATGGCTTAAACAATACACGATATAGAGATGGAATGTGGCAATTAGGCGCCATCATTGAGAACAGCGGTGGGTCTCCTTTTTCTACAGGCCTTTTGAAACGGGAACTACATTCCAGCAAAATGGAAAGCCGTCTCTGGCTAAACGTGTCGGGGCAACAACCTTGAACATTTTCAGTGAATTCAGTGGAAAAACGCAGAAATCCATTTGTTATGTCTGTCCACCGCGCAAAACGTACGCGGGCTGATGTCGCAAACGGCATTATGGCGCTGCCAAGCAATTTAACTCGCAGGGATCTTCCCGCGCTCCATACACCACATGCTTTCACGGGCTTCAAATACGAAAAAATCGAGTTTATTTTAAACGAATCAGTCAGGCTGACCCTGGAATTCACCTCAGATATCTGCAAATGCCAATCTTTTCAGCTGAAATGGCTTTACATTACTATACAAAGTCGCCGTTAAAAAAGCAGACGGATAAAAAAAAAGCGGCTTTAAAAACAGGCGCTTCTGTTTAAAGAGTTGTACGTTACGCTTTTTGTAATGATATCAGACGACTTGAATACGTCGCTGTAAAAACAATTTACACAGACACCTTCCTAAATCAAGTTTGGCTTCTTTCACACATCTATACTGACAGCACAAACCCGCAACTTAACACACCGAAACAAAACTTCCAGTGAAAACAAGATATTTTAAATATATATTTTGCACAAACAGGGAAACCTAGACAAGGAAAGGAAACTGAACACCTGTACGAACAAACGTCATGGTGTGGAAAACCATCATTTTGGTTTCCATAGTTAAGCCAGATGTGCTGACAAGCTCCAAAACAGTTTTCTCCCGTGTGTGATGGAGGGAAAACATTATTATTGCGGTGCCGACTTCAGTTTAAACTCATTGTCGATTTAGCCCTTAGCGATTACGAGTCACATGACAGTTTCTGTCTGACTGATCGTCTTCACACACGCAAAACATGTATTACACTGCAGATTTCTGCATCTCATAACCACACACACTTATATCGTGACTGTGATACGATTAATCATACTGTACTAACTGGGACTTGTTCCAGTATTGAAGCGAAGGATCTTCCAGTACTTATGCTGAGAAAATATGCTCACTAACACACAAACACTAGATGTTGGCTACATGGGTGAAAATAAATATAAAATATTTAAATAAATACATATTATTCCAATATCAAAATAATGTGACAAATATTGGGGTAAACAACAGAAATGCAATAAGATTTTTTTTTATTGTGAATTGTGACAAAATTGTCCATTTTGCTTTAAATATTCATTTTGTGTTTTATTTTTGTTATGTAAAAGAGGACGCCCTAAACGCAAAATTAAACAGTTTAATTAAAATAAAATAAAAATAAATTAAGCAAAAAAATATGAAGTAAATACAATATCTTATCTTACAAAATCGTTGGATAGTTTAAACCAAAGTTAAAAAAAAAAACAAACCTCATTGTGTGAAGGAGCAGCATGTGTAGTTAGTTGATGCACATAGGATGCTTTCTCCACTTTACTCACATTGTTTTAAAGCTCCAGTTGCTAATAAGGTCAGATTTCAGAGATAAATCTGTTCTCGCTTCCCTGGTGCATCTCTTTTACGCCTCCTGCTCATGAAAGCTCAAAAGAGACTTGCACTAAAGACAGACTTTCACTAAACTTACCAGTCATTTCACAAGACCAGCTTATAAGACTACCTAATTTCACCAGGGAGACATTGATATTCTGTTTAGAACCATTTAGAAGTCGGTTCTAAACAGAATAGCGCCATAAAGACACGGCACGGCAGCTTTGTTTTCTGCACTTTGCTCATTTTATTAAGTGTGTTTGCTTTTTCACGGATCCACGAATAAAGGTGTTCCCCACTCCCTCTACTTTTAATCAGACCTCGATCATAGTGATCACGACCTGTTTATTCACAGACGCACTCTCTCGATCTCAAGGGTGAAATATCTGATCTCAAGGGTGAAATATTTTACTCAAGGGTGAGTAAAAATATTTTCTCTCAGCAGACCTCGCCTATAAGTCGAGTTCCTCACTTTGAGCCCGAAATCTTAAGGAAAAATCCTTAACTTCTAAGCGAGAAAATACGGCAATCGCTTTAGTAAAAGCATCTAATACACCGATATTATTCCGATATTCCAACAACAACATTGTAATACAATGCAACACCAGTACATCGACCACACCTAACACACACACACACACACACACACACACACACACACACACACACACACACACACACACACTTCTCATCTGTGTGAAATATGTGTAAGTTATGCTAGTAATTCTATTGGCAATAAAAGTCAACTGATTGGAAAGCTCGTTGTATTATCAACTTCCATCTCCGTTCTTTAAAAGGCAATCAGCACGGCTTCATCTCTGTACATCATACGCTCCTTGAGATGGTGACACAGCAATGGCTCTCTCGACATAATGGTCTTCTATCAAGGCATCTGGCATGAATAAAACAAGCCATGAAAGGGGGGATTTTTCTTTTCTGTCTATGGCTGGAACTGGATTGGTGAACGTACACACACTTCCTTCTCAAATGTGGGTCTGAAAACGAGCCTTTATTTCCATGTGTCTGGTGGAGACAAGACGCGCTGTCAAATATTAATGGCCGCAGACGGATCGGAACGCCGCTTTGCAAAATAGCAGCCTAGCTTCGGCTTTGATATTTCTAAAATGTTCCTGGGTGAGAAATCAAACCTTGACAGCGTAAGAAATGAGAATAATTTCACACATTAACCTTGGCGGTCTCCTCTGACTAAATTCAGGGCTGATTCGGTACACTGATTGAATTTAAGTGCGGAGGACATCAGCTGTGTGCATGCAAATGCCTCTGACGGGCAGAAAGCAAATAATGACAAATTAACCGACACCAACAGTCCAGCCTTACCTTCCATCCGCTCCCGGCTTCCCTGTAATAGGGGAAATTGTCACAGATCCACTGGTAGATCTCGCTCAGTGTCATTTTCTTCTTTGGCGAGCTGTTGATGGCAAACGTGATGAGGCTGGCGTAGCTGTAGGGCGGTTTGCCGTCCTTGTGCTGCTGCACCTCTTCCTGGTCCAGCGTTGTGTTGGGGTCCAGGAGGGCGCTCTTCTTAGCCATGCCCGGCCCGTGGGCATTCTGAGCGTCTGCTTTCTGAATAGCCGCCCGCATGGTCAACTGCGGCAGCCAGTCCATGGAGGTCAAACTGCTCTCCAGCTCCGACGTCATGGCAGCAAGTCGAGGGGGTCTGGAGAGGAGTAGCACGAGGGGGACGGTGAGAACGTGGGGTGTCCCTCAGATCACGCTCCTGGTTGGCGTCTCCTCGAACGAAACCTGCAGAGAAGAACAAGCGAGATGTCAGGATTGACTTTTCCCAATGTCCTTCTAATCACCGCATTCAAACGGTCCGTGTGTTTGGAGAGAAGCTCCCAGATCAACATAGACACGAGTAAACTAGAGCGGTACCAAGCAGCCGAGCGTCTGGCCTGCACCCTTCACACCGCTGTAATCCGAGCCGCAAACTGAGTAAATGCTGCGGGATTGTTTTTACAACTGCCAGCCAAATGGGAGAACGGTTCACGAGGAATTCCGAGTCTCTGGAGAGGAGGGCAACTCTCCATGTCTCCGTGCCCTTCTCCCCGTCCATCTCGCCCCAAAGTCGATGAGCGGACGCTTTCGAATCAGCCGACGCTCACAAACAACCTTGTGTTCTAGGCACGTTGCCCTCTCCGGCTTAAAATAGCAGCACACACGGTCGGCATAGGTGCTTAATGCGGCCCGCCGCTCTATAGAACGTCACGGCGTGGAAATGGCAGCACGAGTGGAAAAAGGCAACAGGGGAGGGAAAATCCCAGATATTATTCTGACAATCCGAGTTTAAAAATACCTTGGCGGTTCACTTGGGAGCCGAACGAGACACCCTCATTGAAATTCATGTGGAACGGTGGAAGGAGAGCACAAGCTTCTGAAATCTGATAAATGAGATGTCTGAGGCCACTGCGGTGACAGATGTGCTTTTTTTTTTTCTTCATCCTCTCGTCATTTCCATAAAGGTGAGTCATGACCCTTTAATTCGAATGATTTTCTTTTTCTCCAGTGGAACGATGAGACCTACAAAATCTGCGACATGAAGTACGAACCAAAAATTCCGGCTGAATATCTTTGGATCGTGCACACGTTGCTAGCGAGGAGGAAATGAAGGCCTTTGGGCATTGGCTAATTAAATCAAATCTACGCGCAGCAGACTCCTTAGTGCTTTCTGCATCCGCTCGGGTTTTCACATGCACTTGATGGTTGAAGTAAACCAAACTGACAAAGTAAAATCAATGCATGTTGCAACTAATGGCAATCATATTTTGCGAGAGAGACGCAAGACAGACCGAGCTAAATAAAAGTGAATGGTAAGTAAATTGCGTCTAGCTGAATGTGCGAGAAGTTGCTTTGGATTGAAGCGGCAACAAATTACATCAATGAAAATGACGACAAACCTGACAAAAATCCGAAGCGAAATGCCTGAAACGAAAATCTGAATATGAAGTGAAAGCGTCAATGCGGTAAATAGGTGAAACACTTCGGAAAGTTCAAATACACGATATCAAAGAAAAAAAACAAATACAGACAGTACTGTACACAGCTTTCAGAAGATGCTTGAAAAACTACAGAGGAGAAAAGTTAGAAACCAAAGCCGACTAGAGCTGATAAAATAAGTGGAACAGCAGAGCTTGAATCACTCAGAACAACTTTAAAATATTAATCAAAATAAAAAAACTTGGATATTAAAAAGAAAAACTGCAGAAATCAAAAGTAGCAATAAAACATCTGATGTCGAGAAGATAACTCATGAAAGATTAACTTGACACTAAAAAGAATTCAGAGTTGGTTTCTACAGAGGTCAAGATGACAAAATAACTGTTCTCCTCTAAAATCTGATTAACCTGTGCGATTCGAATCGGATTTTGACCATTTTAAAATTGGTGAACCTGCTGTGCAAGCCACACTCGCGCTCACACACACACACACACAATTACATTTCACGACAGTGACAAATAAACGAACAGGGAACTAAAATGCCAAATGATGCATGAAGATTGTGCTTAATATTCACAACACAAAGCCATAAACCACTGAAGTTTTTCCACAAAGACTTTGATTGATGGAACATTTACTGATAGAGGTTCTGCTCTGGGTTTGCACAAAAAAAACAACAACAATATGGCTGTGACTGCTGTATTTTCTGTATTGCGGTGCGTGTGTGTGTGTGTGTGTGTGTTGTAAATGAAGTTTTGATTTCTGAAAAGATCTCAATCTAATTGAGTGATCTGTAATTGTAAAATTAAATCCGCAATGTTAATCTTTGTGTTTGTTTGAACTCTTTGAACAAATATAAGCAACATCCCGAATTGTATTTATAGACCAGAATCGGCCAATCATCTTGAGTTACACTATTGACAGGAAAAACAAAAGACCAGTACGAAATTCATTTTTTAAATGGATTGAAATTACAGAACAACAGCTTAGTTATGCTTTGCCTTATATTATATATAACGTACAAAAAATATACATTTACATTTAAATGCAAACACTTGTACTTTTTGCATGTGATTTATCACTGTTAATCCGATATTTCCAAGTTTATTATTACACCAGTTTAATGAAACAAATACAGTTTTTTTTAATGATTTCGAACACAGAAAGATAAAACAAATCTTATGGCACAGCTGCAATAAAAATAAAACAAAATAACTTTAAAAATGTAATAAAAAAAAAAAAAAATCAATATTATCAAAAATACTATATTACAAAGAACAATAATTGATGAGAAAAGAGTGGTTTAGGTTTAACTGTGCAGACAAAAACATATAGGAATTTATAAAGAACACAATATCAATGCCAATATTAGTTTTTTCACATTAAAAAAAAAAATAAAAAAACAAACACGTGTCGGTTGCTTGTTGCTCATCCCACTCGCGCAAGTAAAAGTCATCGGATCTGTAAACAGGAACACGAGGAAGACCTGACGGAAAGCAGACGCTGACAACTACTCAAACATATTTACTCGCAAACTGCAATATCAGCCATCGCTGCTGGTAAAAAGGAGCGTTAATAGCTTTGGCACAACGTATGCTCTCCCGAACGCCGTTTCTACCAGTCTAGGCGCGAAACACAAACATTGACTTCACGGAGCTGACGGCCGCGTGTATGGATGTGTGGATTAGGAAGCAGACGTGTGTGTGGAGAGCGATGGGGGCGGTGACTTGGCTTGGGTAGAGGGGAATCACTCTCTGAGATCCTTCCACAGCGCCTGAAGACCTGGCACGCCACTTCACAACAACAACAACAGTGATGTAACCTAGTAACCAGCCCTCGGCTTCCCAGCTCACCGAAACTCCGGCCATTCCTTCCCTATCAGCAGCAATATTCCAGGCTTGGGTTGTCTTAGTGATCATAAAAAGAGAAGGAAGAAAAAAAAAAAAAAAAAACAATGAAGGGTGGGAAACGCTCACCTGGCCTGGAGTGAAAGGAGATTCCTCACTTTTTCCAACGCCTTGGGCATTGATCCGCAGCTATTTTTGAAAACAAGAACCACTGAAATAGCAACGGCTCATTGTCGAGGCCCGAGCGTGGAGTGGCGTAATCGCTCTCTGCGGCCGGCCTGAAGACTCATCTTCATTAAATGGAAAAGTAGGTAACGGCAACAGCTTTTAAATGTCAGTCTTCCCTCTCCATTAAAGGCTTAATGGTTGCATTGAAACCACCCCCAGGATGAGAGCATTAATAACCCAGTCGTTACTCGCATTTTTAGGATGTGTCAATTATCGCTTCGCTGCGCAGACCGCCGAGCCAGCGCATTGTTGGGCTTATTACAGCCTGCAGCAGATCAGGGCTCGTCACTGTGAGACCGAGCTGATCTCAGGCCTGCGACGGAGATCTGATGCTCCAGTAACAAGCTCTGGCAGATACACACAGTGGCCATGGTGGTGTGGTCCTCCGAGCCTTATATGAGGACCGGATCCCACCTCCCCGAGCCCAGACCATCTACCCCATAATTAATCTGCCAGTCACTGCAAAGTGCCACTCAGGCTGTAGAAAGATGGAGAACGGCATACGCTCAAGCAGCTGATAGTCACAAATGTGGCACAGTGTTAATGGTGGGTTAACGTGAAAGCTGCAGGATTTGGAGGGAAAAAGGAATGAGGAAAAAAAAAAACAAATAAAAAAAAAATCCAGGGATCCAGTTAAGACAGATGGACGGTGGATTCCTGCTGCAATAATTCAGCGCTAACTGAGAAATCTTCATCTTCATCATTGGGTGAAAATTCAAAAAAGACTGACAGATGCTGTCTGTCATTACGAGTGGGAAAAAAAACAAGAGAAAAATTAAAACCCAGCGTGTCAATTTTTGATTGAATTTTCTCCAATGCCACATTAGCAAAAGCGGCTTCCACCGGCATTTTTGCTGGTATGAGTGAAGCTTTTTCTACACGAGTGGGCGTTTTAGTTTTTTTTTTTTTATGTAAAACGTACATTACAGATTATACTTTCAAAGCCCTACTTCATTAATAATAAAACATGGATAAATAAAACTGCAATCATTTTGAAAAACTGAAACAAAAAGGCGGTTTGTTTAGCAATAGACCCGCACTTTCAAGCTGTCTGTTATTTACATAAAATCTTAATTCAAAATTCCACTTGAAAAAACAACTCATAATTAACAATAAAATATCTTCAATGCCTAATAGACCAAGTCACTACAAATTAAGTCTTTCAGGTGCAAACTTGGTAAAAAAAGAAAAAAGTCACTTTCTGCCTAATCCTCTTGGGCCACACAGAGAAGAGTAGAAGAGTAGAGTAAAAGAGTAGAGTAGAAGAGTAGTAGTAGAGTGGAGTAGAAGAGTAGAGTAGTAGAGAATAAAGTAGAAGAGTAGAGTAGAATAGTAGAAGAGCGGTAAAGTAGAGTAGAGTAGAAGAGTCCACTTGGGCCGCACAAAGAAGAGTAGAGTAGAAGAGTAGTAGAGCAGAAGAGTAGAGTAGAAGAGAATAGTAGTAGAGCAGTGGAGTAGAGTAGGGAATAAAGTAGAACAGTAGAGTGGTTGAGAATAAAGTAAGAGTAGAGTAGAGTGGAAGAATAGAGGAGTAGAGTAGAAGAGTAGAGTAGAGTAGTAGAGTAGAATGGTAGAAGAGCTCTAAAGTAGAGTAGAGTGGAAGAGTAGAATAGAAAAGTAGTAAGGTGGTAGCATAAGGTAGAGTAGAGCAGAAGAGTAATAGAGTAGATTGGAAGAGTAGTAGAGCAGTTGAAGAGTAGTCGAGTAGAGCAGAAGAGTAGTCGAGTAGAGCAGAAGAGTAGTCGAGTAGAGCAGAAGAGTAGAGTAGAAAATACATCTCGTTTGACGTGTACAATGTATGCAGACAAGTATTGTGTGTGTCTTTTGTACTTTTGCACTGTTTGTCTTGGCTTCTTAATTTCCATGCCCAAATATGCACGGACCAAAGAGAACATCTCATCGTATCCATCCATTCCGCTCCACAATATAAATGATAAAATAATATACGGCACATCTGAGCAGAAGATGCGACTAAAACGCAAACAGAATGTATCAGCGACGTATCAGGCGACGTTCCATTCTGAAAAGATTATTGAAATAAAAGGACTGGACTGACGAAGCCACGGCACAAAGGGTGAAAAGTTTCTCCTCGGCACATCAGCCCCCAGCTGCAGACGTGGCACTGGTGCCCACTGAGAGCAGAAAGACATTTCCTCACAGGCTAATCAGCCGCAGGAAGTCACATGGGGTTAAAAGCAGAGACAACGGGCTTTGTAACCTCTGATGCAGATACACTCAAATAATTACTGAAAAGGGAGGAAGGAATCGGAATTTATGCAAGAGTAATTATGCCATTTGGGGATATTAGAGAGATTTTCGCAGCAGTCCGCCACCACTCGCCGTGCCTTTCAGAGCCGGGCGGCTAAGAGCTGCACACGCTGGCAAACACGAGGCCTTCGGCTCATTGTGCAATCTGCGGGCCCTTACAAAATGACGCTCAACATTCCAGTAATTCAATAAGCCCTTCCAATGAATTACAACCCTGATCAGGAGGGGGATTGTCTCTGTGTCCCTGGCAGCGAGACTGGGAGATGCCCTTTGTGTATGGAGCGCTGCTGCCGCCCTGACACCAACCATGCGAACCCAATTACACCGCTTTGTGAGCCCACGGCCCCTATATTAACACATACTCTCCCCCGAGAAGAACAGGCCAGTGCCAGACTGGCAGCCATTCGCCGGAGCCGGCTGTTGAATCTCAAATAAAGCACTTAAGGCTCTGGCAAAATAATCATTTGTCCCTGGCATTCTTGAAAGCCCCTTTCTCATCAGAATTCCCTGTTCCTTCTCTTGGCAATTAAATGCGAAGCTCTTCTACTGTCTGCAGCCGACTGCACAAAGGGACTTCAGAGCTGCCACGCATTGGATGCTCGCTTGCCTTATTAAACGCAATAAGACACGATCCAGTGTGCATGTAGATCGCTTTCAAAAGATCCGGATCGCAATATTTTTTTTTTTGGGGCACTAAACAGCTGGAGTTTATTTTTGTCAGTGTTTTTATCCTAAATTTGCATTGCTTTTGTAATTGACAGGCTTTGGATATTTCTTTTACTCGGGCACCAATGAACTCTCCCCAGAATGAGTCTAATAAAACGTTTCTTTCTTCTCTCCTCTCGTTATTTTACAGTTTAAAATTATTTTAGTTTGTTAATTTTGCTAAATTAAACACAGTCACAGAAACGTAAAAAAAAAACGGCAGTAAAAAAGCTTTTGGAATCTCACAGTTGCGAACTCAAAAGTATTGCAAACTACAGCACAAGAATTTAATTCCGACATTGTTTGATTTGCGATTTGGCAAATTTTTGTCGTATTTCTAAAAGGTTTCTGGCAAAGCGGGCGGACGTTTGTCACAAAACAACAAACGAGCCTCAAGAAACGAGTGGAGCGAATGGCTTCAGTTCAGCCGTTTCAAGTTCATCTCACGTAGGGCTAAAATCGTCAACACTTGGGACGACATTAACACTTGGGTTATAATTAAAGCCGTTTTGCTTTCAATCAATATCCAATCTCTCAGAAGTAATTAACAACATATTAAAGAGTTTATTGCCTGGCAGAGCTGTCTGCTGCCGCTGCTGAATCATTAACTGTTAAAATGTGACTCTTTGACACCTACAGTCATTTCACAGGTTTTTACTGCAGCCGCCGCCTTCCACGCTCTCCCGAAGAACACAGCTTACATTATGATGCAAATTCTCAGGAGGAAAAAAAAAAAGATGAAAATTTCAGAGGGAGAAAGAAAATGTCAGTTTCATACAGGGGCTGAACAATTATAAATTGCAACACTACAGTGCCGTGCACATCCTGTTGTAAACTTCACTAATTGGCTTAAATTAGTGGGTGTGGCCTTGCGAGGAGTGCGAGATTAGGTCGGAAAGCAAATTTGAAAAAATTCTGAATTTCAAAATCTTTTTATTTTGTATTTTATTGTATTCTTATCTCTTATTTTTCATTGCATCTCTTCCTCGCATGCACCCCACCCCCCGTGTTTAAATTCTGGACGATAGTAAAAATCGTTTTCATTGCACCATGTGTATATGACTACTAAAATTTGAATTTAATTTGAATTTCCTGCTATTAATTTGAAACAATTTCATTTAAATATGACCCACTGTCTAGACAATGAATGGTATTCATTATATAACATTATACATGTAAAAATTATGAAATTTGGTTTCACTAACATCAACTTAACTTATAAGAACAAATGTCAAAGATTTAGTTTAATTCACAAAAATTGATTTGACTTTAATCAATTTGGAAAAATGCTTTTCTGAAATACATATTAAGATGAACCGAAGCCTGTGTGTGTGTGTGTGTGTGTGTGTGTGTGTGTGTGTGTGTGTGTGTGTGTGTGTGTGTGTGTGCGTGTGTGCGTTCTCCCTTTACCTTAAATCAGATTTTGGCACCCCCCCCCCAACTCCTTCCTTCCACTTTAAAGCATCAGACAAATTAAAAGCAAGCGATACGCAGAAGTCCAAACCCCGAAATACACAGAGTTCACAGCGATGCGTCAAATGAGGCTAATCCTTCAGGAAATGAAGAACGGAGACAACATGACTCATAAGGGGAAATACCGCCGATGATGAAAACACAAATCGCAGATCATTTCAAAGCCGTGAGCTTTAGCGTTACCACGGTGACCTTGTCAAACCTCTGACGTCTGCAGTAGTATTCCAAAAACAGAATTCTGGGAAAAACGCATTACTAGAGATTCCATTTATTGCCAACTAAAATGAATCTTGCCACAAAAACTCCCAGAACACACAAACTCAAAGTATCTGTAGAGCGTTGGAAATGGGATGAAAAAAGGCATTTTAAGCGACTACGTCAAGGGAAAACCCTTAAGGTTGCACCGGCGACCGATTCAAAGAGCATTTACTGTTGAGAAGCAGCCACCCACTATAAAGATTTACCCTTTTCCCAGAATGATAATGCATCAGAATCTGTGGTTGCACAACGTAGCGGCAAACTGGAGATTAGAGGATTAAGTCACAGGTCAATAGTTTCATCTTTTGTTGATGCCCCGGCTTAGCCATCGCTTTTCAAAGAGGATGCAGGGAGATACGAGAAGAGCACAACATGCCGCGGTACTGTACCACAAACACTACGCAGTCTAATCAAAGCTCGGTTCTGATGGAAGCCGGTTAGAAGAGCAGAGGAATTTGACCGGGTTTTCCGGTTCACGCAACTTTATAGTTCCACTAGGTCATAAAGTCCTGTTATGATGCCGTGTAGAGACTCCAGGCCATGCTGAAGCTAAATCTTTCGAGTTAGTTATAGGCAATGACGTTCTGTTGGCTCTACAACTTACAACGTCAGTATTAATACGTACAATGACGGAGATGTCAAGTCCAGCCAGCGTTAAACCGCCAAGTGAGCAAGAACATCGCCTTCACATTAGTTTAATCCGTTTAATGGACTACAATATGTTGCCTATAGCAAATATGGACAGCCTTTGTGAAACACAAGAGATTATTGCAGTATAGATACGCAACAGATGGAAAAGGTCTCAAGCTATTTTAATAGCTCTCCTATTAAATAAGGCTAAGGGGAAAAAAAGTATTTTTATGCATGTTATATATTTTTCTTTATATTTTTTCAAGGCGCTTGCATTTTGCGATTTCAGAATATCGCAGATTTTTTTTAAACGGGACTGTCAGTTTTATTTCCCCCTTTGCATATTTTCCCATATGCGGCGGAAATTCAATTTTTTCACAGGCTTTGGAATAAAGCTACTGCGATAAATAAGAGTTCTACTGAAATACACAGCAACAAGGCTCAACTATTGCTAGATAGACATTTAAAAAACCACGTCCAACGCCATTCATTTTAAGACTGAAACTAGAAAAAGCGTGTGCATTAAAGAGCAGAGTTAAGGACAAAGTAATATTTGCATGTGTTAGAACTTACTACTCCAATAAAGTAAAAATGTTTGAAAAAATTTAAATGACCACTTGTGAAACAGGATTCCATTTCTGGGTCACAGGGAATAGGAGCCAATCACAGCAACTCTGGGCCCGAGGCAAGACACACCCTTGATTAGTGGCTAACCAATCACAGAGCGGGACACACAGACACACTCTCACTCACACCTATTGAGTCCAATTCTCCTGAACATAAGTTTTTAGACTGTGGGAAGAAACTGGAGACCCGGAGGAAATCAGAGACCCGAAGTAAACCTTTGCAAGAACGAGGAGAAGATGCAAACTCCTCAAAACAAAAAAAGACCGCGACTAGCTTCAGGCTTGCGGCTCAAACAAGTCAAGATTAAATATGTAATCATTTATAATTTGTTCTACGTGTGTTATTAAAAAGGAAATTATTAACCATATAAAACGTGCGGCCTTCAAGAAACCGTTTACTTTCAAAGCAGGATGCCGTAAGTGACTCACTTCCTGTCATTCACTTGAGAACTAAATAAAAAAAAAAAAAAGTCACATCCAACTAAAACCAAGCGATTAACTTTAACAAGTGCTTTTATGCCGACTCGTCTTGCGCATCTAATATTTGACAAGACTATTCCAACACATTAACCACACTATTACAGACAAGCTCAAGCTCTCAAACACATCATCTGGACTAAACGCCGCGCAATTACATCTAAAACACCGCTCCACAATTCAGTCAAACAGCTGATGTGAGAGAAGTGGAAAAGCATCTTCAGCATCAGGACCACAATGTCAGTAGAAAGCCCCTCCTCCTCCTCCTCCTGCTGCTGATTTACTGTAAATCGATGTGAGAAGCTCATCAACCAGTGTCTTTAAATCCTCCGAGTATTAAGGCCCATGAATGATGCCTGATGCATATCTCATTGATTCAGAAGATCATTTAGTGGTACCGTAAGACCCCAGGCTTTGAACAGGGAGGATAACTCGCATTCTCATCAGAGGCCAGAGCTTCTTGCCAGAGTCTTAAGCTTCATTAATCAAACTAAATCATTTGTGCCACCTTAACACGAAAACAACCAAACCAGAACATCCTAACAGTTTACTTAAACCACTCCGAGCCAGCTTTGTTTATTCTAGTTTAATACTCAATTACCCAAACCATTACCGTCTTCCCCCTTGAGCTCTATAACACCAAAAGAGAAACACTAAGCAGGAAATCCAGTTAATTAATTAATACTTGATTTGAACGTGGATGAAATCCTGTTATAAACCATGTCTCCGTAGTCCTACCCTTAATCCCCCCACACCCAATTTCATTGCACGAATCTGTCTGAAGCACAACTTCATTTCCCCTCGACTCAAACCGAGCAGGCTCTTTCTTCGCTTGCACCGAGCTTCTCTGGATTTGCATGTCTGCTACAAAACCGTGTGAGTGAAGATAAATCAAAACCCCCGGTGGCGGCTTCGGCTCAGGAACCAGGCAGAGCTGCAAAACAACAACTTAAAGGAGCCACAAAAAAAAAAAAAATTAGGAAAAAAACGGCTTCTGCAATTACACAATCGGGACGATTAATGCGCCATCGTAATTATCACACGCAACACGAGATATAAGTGAAATGAGAGGCTGCAGGCCAGGTTACACGTGTAGATGCTTTGCACAAGCTCAGTCAGCTCAAGAGATTTGAATTCAAAGCAACTGAGAATCTTTAACAGCTTTTGTAGAGGTTTTTCGGCATTTGTGGCTATTTCATGACATAAGGTACAAGGACGGTACAATCTAGAAATATCCAAATAATTCGCATTTCAAATAAGACAAAACCAACTTAGTCAAAAACAAAACTAATGAATTTGAAACATTGAATTAAACATTACTTTCTCAAATTACACACACACACACACACACTCGCAATCTCACTCAAATTGAGGTGTAATTTTCCTGAACGCATGCTTTTGGACATTAAGGAAATCGGAGACTGGGAGGAAAGACTGTACAAAAGGCAAAATAAAGTACCTGTATTGTAGTTACTCATATTGGATTTATTCAGTGTGGATATATTTACTTTTGATTTCACATTTTTCTTTTTGTACCAAACAGAGTAGCAATACTAATTTCATTGTAAACCATTGACACAATGACAATAAACTCGTAACAAATAACATTCTATTTGATAAACTCCACGCAGGAAGGCCACAGTCAGACTCAAAGTGTGGTCTAAGACATCGTGCCGCCACAGAAAGTCATGAAAAAAAAAAAAAAAATCAAACCCACATCCTTGGCGTTTCCAAACCCAGCTCTACGCACCGGGCTACAGAAGGGCTGAGTGCATAACATACTATACACATCCATACGCATGAACAAATCTCAAGCACACAAAAAACAAACTATAGCTATCAAAAGAATCAGTGAGGCCTAGGGGTGGGTGATAGGAGTGAAAACTCAGATCATGATATTTCCTAGTGTCCAGACAGTATTATATTACAGTATGGGGGAGGAAAATAATCACATTATTTGTACACAAAATCTGTACTGTAACTTTATTTAAAGAAATTAGTTGCAGGGGCTGCCCTGGATAAGCATCTCCCATTTTAAAATACAGTATTGCTTTTAAAAGTAGTAGACCGATTGAGAGAGAGAGAGAGAGAGAGAGAGAGAGAGAGAGAGAGAGAAAGAGAGTGATCGTGTGAGAGAGTGAGAGAGAGAGAGAGAGAAAACATGGTCAAGCTTTCTTTCTTTCTTGCGTGAGTCTGAATCCAAACGTTGTGTAAAACACACTTTTCCAAACGATTTTGATGGAAAAAATAAATAAAAAGATTTTTTTTAAAGTTAAAACTAAGCAGAAACAGCGCTGCAGGCAAGCCTTTACGGTTCTCTTCTTAGTAGTGACGCTCTTAAAGACATCGAAGCTGTTAATTCATCCTGTAACTTTGCTTTCTACGTTCTTATAGCAATGTCTCCGTGCCGTCACTAAAAGTTGCAACGAAACAAACAGGTTACACTGTAATAAAGTGTTTATAGACATGTATAAAAATGTAATTCATGAATGTGTGACGATGTCCACAATATTGCCAAATCCATATCGCAGCACAACTCAACACAACCTTTCCTGAAGCTCCTACAAGTGCATGTGAGACAGCATCTTTGCAAAGCACTTGACCCAAACTAACCCAAACACCATCTGATACCAGGCTCGGCGTGTCTGAAGCGCTTGGATGAGTCACTTGGCGTCATGTGGCCGGCAGCATGACTCATTCAGAACAGAGGCTTTCTAGTGCAAACTGCTGACCGGCCTTTACACGGACCACACTGGATCCTGCAAACCTCAAGCACTTTCACATCAACAACAGAAAACGAGTTTGTGATCATTAGTGGGTTCGGTTGTAACTTGGCTGATCCCGTCTCAGAACCCTTCTGGTGGCTTCTTCTTCATGTCTTCTTGGTTTCTGGTCGCCTAATCTGTCATGGCATCTGACCGCACTTGCACTGCTAGTTACTTTACTTCAGTCACACTTCACCAGAGTTCACAGTCGTGGCCTAGTGGTAGAGTTTGAATCTCAGACTAGTAAGTTCCATAACTGACATTCCTGATCGTCTCATTCTGCAACAGAGAAGCGCAACTACAGCCTTGGTTGACAAACGCTTCCATTCATTTCAAAGTTTTGCAATTGGTTTGTGACTAAACCGAACAGAACACAACTATCTATTGAATCTTGATCTCAGCATACAAGAGTAATCGCACACGTACGTTGCTTTGTACAAATGTATTTCTGCTCGCGTGGGTTTCCTCCAGGTCTCCAGTTTCATCTCACAACAGTGTGAATCTGTGCGTCCAGCTGTGTGATTTTTTGTCCACCAATCCAGAGGTATAAAGTACTTGAGTAAACTTTGGGATTTTTTTGTAAATATATAATATAATAGAAATGTAATCAAAAAAAAAAAAAAAAAAAAAAAAAAGTACGTACGAAGAAACAAGAATTTTTTAAGGACTGTGTGAATTTAAAAGTTGCTTGTATTTTTGGTGCTCAGTACAACTACAAAGTAAAAAAATATTTACAAAATATACAAAAATTCCTTAAGTGTACTAAAGTACTTTACACCTCTCCACCAATCCAGCGTATTTCCTGCCTTCAGGCCCAGAGCTGCTGGGATTGGCTGCATCTCTCTAAACTGACGCATACATGGCGTGAACTGGACTTAAAACAGCAAAAATTCATCTCAAAACCAACATCAATTCATTATTCCTGTTCCAGACCAAGCACCACCGTGTTTTAACTGACAGTCGCCATAAAATAAAAGCATGAGACTGACAATATCAAAGAGCATGTGAAATGAAGAGCAGAACCACCGTATTTTCAGACTCGGTCTACAGCGATATTAAACCTTCAGTAAAAGAACTCTATAAAAAGGCAGCCTGCATTTTGGTATGTGTGGTCACCATTTTTGGCCATTAAAAACACTCCATGAAAAAAAAAGCCTGCTACCCCCTACTGCACACATGCTTTTACTAGCGACATCCTCTTTTGCATGTTAATGGCATAGTAAATCAAGACAGGGATGTGAAGGTATCAAGCCGTATTTAAAAACATTAGACTAAATGAATAAACACACTCCCTGGAGCGGCCATACTAGGATTTGCAAGGAAATTGGCCTGTGCACAACTGTTCATGTCTGATGAAGCTGCAGGGTTCACAGCCGATGACATCAAACACACAAGCGTATAAAGGGGGGGACAAGCAGGAAAGAAGTCTTATTCGCTCTGAATATGACTCGGAATTGAAAGAAAACTAATCCTTACAAACAGCAAAGCGCCATTCCAGCAGCAATTCCGACACGTTTAAACGTCGCTTTGTTACAGGCTGGAAAAAAAATGATGAATTTATCCAAAAGTAGGATTTATTTTCCAACTATCGTTTCTTTGCACCGATATTTCACACCTTTTGGAGATGATGTTTTAAGGTAATCTGCTGAACGGGTTTTACCTACAAACCTTCTCCCGAGCAAAAATATCAAACAGACAGAGCTCATTTGCATATCCTTGTTTATTATCTGCACAGTATCTAAACATTTATTAATAAAAGCAAGTTTAATTTGATTCAACATGGAAAAAAAAGAAAGCGTTTGATTGAATGTCAAGCTTGAGGCTGGTGGAGGCCTTTGCAGGTTCTCCACAGCTTACATGGGTTTCCTCTGGGTCTACGGTTGCCTCCCACAAAAAAAAAAAAAAAAAGTGCAATCAGGAGAAATGGAAAAAGTGAGTCCCAGAGAAAATCCCAGACTTGCTGGAATTTACTGAAGCCAGGAAATAAGTGGCCAGACGGATGGACGGACAGAAAAATAATTTACGACAAAATGACAAACAACAAATAACACCAAGATTCCACTGTTAAATGATAAAAATAAACATTTTAAAATATGTTTATCTTAAAATGAAGAGAAGAGAAAATCCATGTTCATATAGTGACATCATGTTGTTTACATTAAAATATTTGCTTACAGAAGATGCAATAAATGCATATGATATCTTATTTTTATACATAAGAGATACTTTATTTAGAAGATAACTGCTCATTTTCCATGCAATAAAAAAAATATGAAAAACAATTTATTCTGTTATTTTTTGACAAGAACAAAGTGATTGTTTGATTTAGGCACTGTGTGCTTTAATTTCAGTTATTGATGTTCAATAAATAATCAAATAGTTTAAAATCAAGTAATGCACAACATATTCATAAATCTCTCACTTTTATTGTGAGCATATTTATTATACAAAACCTGTCAGTGAACTATGGGGGGGGGGGGGTAATATTGTAATAATGTTAAAATATTAAATTAATAGGCATAATCGGCCAGCCCTACTCGTATGCGTTTACTGCTACAACGCTGTTGTACGCTCAGCATCAGGCTGAATCAAAAGCAGGTTTGCAACCCCTATTTATCCACTCTCTTCTCCAGTCAATAAAAAAAAGAAAGTCATTCTGGCACTCCTTGAAGACATTAGAAGTAGGTCATTCCGTCTCCAGTGACTCACCAATACTGGCGAGAAACCAAATAATGCAGGTAAAAAGAAGACAAGACCAAATAAAACCCAAGTGCTTGGCAAAGTGGTCACGTTTAAACTTTTAAAAGTCAGCTCTGTATCAAAAAAAAAAAAAAAAAAAAAAAACTAATACAAATCCTTCCAACGTCTCTACAAACCCCACAACCAAACAAACATAACAATAATTGCACGTAACATTTCTAACATGGACTCAAGGGCCAAACACTTAACAAATGTCACTTCAGAATCCTTTTATTTTGAAACATTAAAGAATATTTTTGCATTCATTGTAACAGCAAAAATACAATGAACATCAATCAGCCAATAAACAATAGCTGATGTCCACACAAATGGCATAACGCTGACCAATAATAAAGTACTCCATAAACTTAGCTACAGCGGTCAAGGCCAATAAAATCAATGTGCATAAGGTTTTTATTACTACTACAGGAAAAGGGTTCCACCATCCTCATCTAATGATGACTTCAAACCACATAGTAATAAAAAAAATTGTTTCCAAAACCATCAATACATTTAGAAATGCGTACATTCAACGTGTGCCACAATCTCCCCATTATACATGGATAATAGAGCTGCACAATTCTGAATAAAATGAGAATCACGATTTTGTTTCCTCCCTCATTATCCCTGATTATTTTGTGTTTTTTTTAGACTCGACCGGCAACTCAAAAGCCAGACTCACATCCACTGTTCTAGTGCAGGTAATAAGTGCATGTGACCCCCCGTCATCACATCCACTGGGTCAGTACAGTGTTTCCCCTCCCATTAAATTTGGCGGCGCCAAAAAACACGACGGAACTAATGCTGGATTAAGATCGCGAGGGGGGTAGAATCGAGATCGCAATCTTTTCACAATGAACTGTGCAGCTAGACAAAAAAAAAAACACTAAAATAAAAACGTTGCCTTTGGGCACATTAACTGATAGGGTCAGTCGAGGACTCCAGTCGGCCAATTTGAGCAGGGATGACTCAGGCGGCCCAACCCGATGTCAGAAGTGTCAGCCATCGAGGGATCCGGCATTCTGAAGACCCATTGATCGATGCGGCCAAAGTCCCATCTCCGACACAGCAATACGGGCCAAAAGCCCCACCATTGTCTTGAAAAGTTCCGGAGTGGAGCGGGATGAGCGCAACCCTCCCCCATGCTAAGCTAATTCAAGCAGTGCAAAGGGAGCAGCGTAGCGTCCAAAGGAAATATGACTCATTTAAGTAACACGAGGCATTCTCTGCAGAACTCTAGTTTGTTAAGTGAGCAGCGGGCTAAATCGAGCAGAGGGGGCTTCAACGGGGAGATAGCCATGACTAGTGGTCATCTTAAATCTCACACCCCCCCCAGCCGCAAATCTCTGCGGAATTATGTTGGCGTCATACAACAACTCTCTTAACCATAATGACAGAAGGCTTCTCTTTAGGGATGATTTAGAGCGGGGAAAACAAGAAGTGCAGGGGTTAAAAGGACTTCAGTGCTATGCATCATAGGAGAAAGTGGCCGAGAACGGCATTCGTTTAACTTCTCTCATGCTCGCTAATGCGCTAAATGCATTAAACACTTCCTGCGGCAGGTTTAACATTGACTCAACCTTCATCATGCCTGTGATGTTGCTGTAAACCCATCAGCGAGAAGCCAGATAAAACTGTCAGATGATAAACACGTATGATGCACACACTCAAACCCCATAAGGATGCCAAGAGACTATAGAAACCAATCCAAAGACTACTAATGTGATCGATGGATTCTACTCATACACCAAGTCTGAATGTGGATCACCTCCACATTGAAAGAACTTTCTTTTAACGTACTTACTGTACTGTAAATCATACAGACCTCGTGTAATAATACTTCATGGTAGTGTAATGTCTAGAACAAAGATGGTCTGGGATCTTTTCGGCAGTTAAAATTCGAACCAGTCCAAAAATAATCTAATTTGACCAAAAAAAAAAAAAAAACTACAAAATGAGATTTTAGGAGCTTATAAAAATAATTTAATTAAAAAAAAAAAAAAGAGGTGGGGTTGTCTCTGCATTTAACCCAACTGAACAAACTCGGAGCAGTGGGCAGCCTCAAGGTGCATGGGGGGCATTTGGGGGTTTGTGTTTGGCCCACAGCTGTAGGGGGATTTGAACCGGCAAGCTCTCAGACACAAAGTCCAATCTCCTACAACTGGACCACAAATGCCCAACCAACATAACACGTCAGCTCTCTAAAGCAAACAGAATAAAAAAATTATTCATCAGGTCATAAATGACTCAAAAAAATACAGAGTATTGGAATGTACCACTTCAAAAAACATTAACATTATCATCAGTATGTCAAAATTCAGCGTCTCAGTGTTACGTAGGAAAACTGTACACATCTGCCATGAATTCTAATAAAGATCTCTGGGCTAAATGTCGCAATTTCAGAGCCACAAATGAAATTAAATCATCAAAATGGTGTCTTTGTAATAAAAACACGATCAAATTAGTGCAATTCACAACATGATTCTAGTAAGTGTGGCGATAAAGCTTCTTCATCAACCAATGGCCGCTTTACTGGAGAAGCACTGCATTAAAGCGCTGGCTACTCGAGGCTCATTTAGCACAAATGAACCACATCGTGGAGGAAACTGGGCAGAAACTGCATTGAGAGCAAAGGAGCATGGATAATTGCTCATCTTTAGCAAGTTATTAGGGCTTTTGCAAAAGTCCATTTAGCTGAATGTGCAGTAGACTAAAGTAATTAGAATGGTTATTAAATGGTATTAGACAGGCTTGATTATGATTACTTAAGATCTGTAATCAGGTGAAATCCTTTCCCCGCCACCGTGTCTCCGACTTGCAAGACTTCAACGTTCCTCCCTCTGAACACATTGAAATATTGCGCTTTGCAGAGCATTTATAGCGACAAAAAAACAGACAAAAACAGGTTTGGTCAAAACAAAGCAGACACATTATTTTGCAGTCACGCTGAAAGATTCTGGTTTACCGATTGGCCTGGAATTTGGCGAACAGAATTTTCGGAAGAAATTCCACGGCAATTCATTTTGTTTTTTGTTTTCCAGTTCATTCTCAACAACGATTGGTCTTCAAGCACAGATCTTTCAAATGTGTCTTTCTTAAATCCAATTGGCTACACTATATTGGTTTAGGCAAAGCAAACAACTTATGCAATGCACATAGAAATGCTTACATGTTCTTAAATTTGTTTTTCACATTCGCTCGAGTGCTCAAAATATGACTTTGAAAGAACAGGCCGAATAAAAGCCCAAGTTTGTCTGTAAACACCACAATTTGGGACTATGCAACTAATCATAAAATAATAATAAATGACTTTGAGCATGTGCAAACTGGAAATCACTGAAGTCTTGGCGTAATTACTTTTTTATTTATCACTCAGAGATCTTGTGTGCACATTTAAGATTTTAACCAATCAGAGCTCACCGTTCGATTGGAGATTATAACAGAGAAAACGTGCTTTTTAGATCTGAGCTAATGTCACTCAAAGTAGAATAATTGCAAAACAAGGACAAAGCTCAAAAAAATAAATACACACATCACAGGGGTGCTTATATGCAAATAAATATGGAAAATAAGTAAATGACCAAATAAATTACAAATATTTGATAATAGGGACATAACAGAGTGGTGCAACAATAGTAAAAAAAAAAAAAAAAAAATCAAAATGTGACTGCATTCAATAATTATAACTTATAGATTTCCAATACATTATGAAAATGTAAAAAGGAGTTTACTAAAGAAGACTAAAGGGCAGGCAATACAGTACTAGTAAGAAAACGTCTGATAAAGAGCTCTCCGGGCAGGTAATCGGACCCCTGCATCACCTAGCAAGAGTTGGATCAGCCCGAGTAGCAAAGTCTAGGCCGACATCTGACAAAGTTCTCAGTACATGAGGAGACTGGAGAAGCACTAGCAGTGTATTTCAGCATTAATAAAAAATGAAAGTGCAGTGATTCGGTGGATGTGCTCTTCTTCCCAAGGGTAGGGGGTTGTTTGAAAAACTCTGAACCAGTGCAGCATTCCCACATCCAACCGTATCTAGTGAGGGGCTCTTTAAAAATTCATTAATTTACAGCAAAAATAGATTAAAGCACCCAGCTGAGCAAAACTCGAAATTTGGCTCCTGAATAACATTAATAATAAAACAGCTCCCAAATGCCCCGGGGGCTTTGCCTGAAGAAACTGTGCTGGCTTCGCTTCACCTTACAGCACCTTCACAACCGCTGGATTTTTTATTTTAAGCAGGGAAACTAGCATAATTGTCATCCGCGATTATGAATTCCCACCGCAACGGTGATGTGCAATTCAAATTGTCAATCAGTTTCTAATCTGATCGTAACCCTGAGGCTGCAAAATCTAGTAAGCCGTGTCCCAAAATGCCGGCAACCGCAGTTACTGTAATTGCTCTGGTCAGTTCTAAAAGAGATTCGCTTTAGCACAATTATCCCCCTGTGATCTCTCACATAAAAAGACTTCTTCAACATGAAAACGTGGGCTCACACAATATGACTGCAAACAAGATTCAAATTGGTATAAAAGATGAATGAGTTTATAGCTCATCTGTATTCCGGAGAAGATGGGCTTTGCTAATAAAGACTGAGCTACTCACGGAATCTCGACACTAGAAGAGCGAGACGTCCTGCTGGATTTGTGGATGACTTGAGCTTTGTCATGCAAGGCTTTGTGGAAATAGAAAAAACGCAGACATTTCCAAGGCCACCATAAGACAATTGGTCTCTAATTTACGCACTTCACATGAGGTCATTCAGTTCAACATTTCACAACTTCAACATCAGAACTGTAATTCCTAAAGGATTCAAAACCCCAAGCATTAATATTTCTGTTGGAACACTAAATAGTCTTGAGAGATGTTGCAAGCGCATCTAAAAACAAACTACACTAAAGATTGACAGACTTCATTTGATTCAACTGTGTGCAACCCAATCATGTAAAAAAAAAAAAAAACATTATTTATTAAATTAGTTAGTAATCTTTTAAATCTAGCTGGACTTGCACAATGATTTTAAAGACTTTTTCATATCATTTAGACTATAGTAGTTTCACATTAACAGATCTAGAAAGATATAACTGGAGTCCACTGTATTTATTATTTGCGAATAATAAAAAATATTCATTGACAAACATTAGAACCTGGCATGAATCTAAAATATACATCCCAGAACATGATCAAATATAAAAAAAACTATTTTTGGTATAAATTATTATAAATAATAATAATAAAAGTGAAGAATTTTTTTCCTCATTTTCTTTCAGTTTGTGATTTAATTTTGTTGCTTGACAGTTCGTCCAAACGTTTTTTTTTTTTTAAATATTATTTGGCTTGATTTATCTTCTGTTTGTTGGTTTTGTGATTTGTATCTGCCTGATGTCTTTCTTCATCATCATCTTCTTCTGTCTGTCTGTCTCCATTCGGCTCTCCATTGATTTGTACATTTTACAGAATTTGGCGTTTTCCAAAAAAAAAAAAACTTCTTTCATCTCACGTTATTATAATAAAGAAAAAAAAACAATCACCCAAAAGTTAACATAAAAATTGAGATTTGCCATCTAAACTACAAATCGAATCGTAACAAGTCACTGTAACCGATGCTGCCAATGATTTGAGTGAAGAAACGGCTCCAGCTAGTTTCTAAAAAGAGCAATTATCCCTGAGATCTGTGAAACTCGGCAGCTTTAGGTCACAATACAAGCCCGAAAAGTGAAAATAAGCACTTGTTTGATTCCAGATGTTCGACGTCGTAGCCAGAGGGCGAGGATGAGCAAGAGGAGCAGTGCTACCGCAAGGCTTGAGCTGCTGGTTACCTGCGCAGACCAAGCCATGCTTTTAGTTTGCCTGGACTCCATTTACCAACAGGGGTCTGATAACTCCATCTCACGGACAGCCATTTGAATAATCGCTTCAACAAGGAGGAAAAATTAAAAGGCTTTGAGTGAGACGGGGCTGGGCGCAGGGCCGCCACTGAATTCCAAATGAGCAATTGGTATGCGAAAGGTAAGAAAGCATCGCCGCCATCAGCCATCTCCACGCGCCGTGCGGCTAATTCAATGTCTTCACCGTGAGCCATCGATGCAAAAGAACTGCTTTTATACTCCAGCTACACACTTGTTGAAATCAAGCAGAAACAGACCAAAAATATACATGTATGTCCTGGTTGTAAGGGAACAGATGTTTGTGCAAGAGCTGAGCAACACAGCTGGAGAATGGCTTAACTTTCTAAATGTGGGACAAAATCTCATCAAACAATCCAGCAGAGGGGGAAAAAAAAAAAAAAAAGAGAGAGAAAAAAAAAATGCTAACGCCTCAGAAAACACTGTAAACAGAGGAACGGTATAGACAGCTCATTACACTAAACACAGTGCAGCTCCAACATATAAAACATTAATAATGCAGTCACCAAAGATCTAAAGCGCCATACAATGCCCCATTTGGTGAGTCGCCCATGGCATCGTTTAGAGATGATAAGGCAGGTGGAATGCATAAACCAGCAGATTCCAGGTGAGTTTAGATGAAGCAGCAGGATGCCATCTGAGGCCTAAGGCCAAGGAGACGAGTCTGCAAGCAGAACCTCCTCAGATCCTGGCATGGGAACGGTTAAGGTGCAGCACAACAGATGCCATGCCTGTGTTCTTTAACAGCTCCCATTCCACTCCATTTAGCAAAGCACTAATGAACAACATACAGAACACGTTTAAAGTTAAAGTGGCAATGACTAACTAACCACAAGATGGTGCAAGAACAATGCAACTGCGCCATTGTGACATTGGAGGCGCGATGGAGGTCAAAAGGTCTTAAGGCCATTGTTCTTTTTATTTGACAAGATCGCCTATTTTAACGAGAAAAACATATCTTTTCTTTGACTAATTATCGCCCAAAGTAAAGATCATAAAGTTAAAAAGCCAAAGGTGACTGTCATCAGTGAGCTGCTTCTCCCTATTTTTATGGTTCTCTCTTCATCCCTCAGAGTTTTGTTTTCCTAGCCATTGCAGCTCACTGTCAATCAGTGTCATAGTCTTGGTTTAAAAAATACCAACAGCTCAGTGTGTTTTGTAGCTGCGTTTAGACTGTCTGCAACTGTAGAAAGTCTCTTGTGAATAAGAAAAGATAGAAAGAATGATGAATTAAACAAGTAATTCAGATAGATATAACAACTCAATCATTCATGGAGCATAAACAAAACATAGTGGCAAAAGGGCCAACGCGAAATCTCATTCTTCTCACAGAGCGCACAACTATTGCAAAATCCGATTAAAAGGCACATAAAATAATCATTATTCTTATGCAACAACTACCCGCAACTAAAACGAAACAATACAATGTTTAAAGAAATCCTTCTTTATACACAAGAAGTGTATGGAGAAACTATAAAAGTTTCTCCTGTATAAAACAGTTCTCGTTGCAATAATTGTGAATGCTAAAACGCAGTAGTTTCGGCACAAGCGTGTTCTGACAAGTAACTGGTGGGTCAATCATTTTCTGCGTTCTGTGAGTAGACAAACCAAAGACAAACAAGTCTGGTGCTAACGGGAATCTTTCACACTATTGTATTGCCACACCGAAAGGGTGGTGGAAATATGTCTCGGGTAGTTCATATCTGTCCATCATTCAATATTTTAAGCAGGCCTGGGGCATAACTCAACACTCTTTATTGGTACTTTAGAAATTCAAACTCGTATTATAACGCTTGGAAAATAACTGTGGCTGGGCGGAATTTATTGGATGAAGAAAACAGCCCAGCTGCCAAAAATAATGCACAACAAAGTGCCAAGTTATCATTGTTTGTTGACGACCTATTGCCATATTGCAATAACTCCGTGCAAACTGCATTGTTAGATTGATATGAATAATAAGAAAATACCTGAATCAATAGAGAACAGCAACTTGAGGAGGTTGAGGTCCGAAACCTGACTAACACCAAAGAACCTTACAGCATCTACCCCAGCATCCGAGCAGACCAGCATCCACCCCAGCATCCGAGCAGACCAGCATCCGAGCAGACCAGCATCCACCCCAGCATCCGAGCAGACCAGCATCCACCCCAGCATCCGAGCAGACCAGCATCCACCCCAGCATCCGAGCAGACCAGCATCCACCCCAGCATCCGAGCAGACCAGGACCTACCCCAGCATCCGAGCAGACCAGGACCTACCCCAGCATCCGAGCAGACCAGGACCTACCCCAGCATCCGAGCAGACCAGGATCTACCCCAGCATCCGAGCAGACCTGGACCTACCCCAGCAACCGAGCAGACCAGGATCTACTCCAGCATCCGAGCAGACCAGGATCTACTCCAGCATCCGAGCAGACCAGGATCTACTCCAGCATCCGAGCAGACCAGGATCTACTCCAGCATCCGAGCAGACAATACCCCAGCATCCCCAACATCTGAACAGACCAGGATCTATCCCAGCATCTGAGCAGACCTGGACCTACTCCAGCATCCGAGCAGAACAACATCTACTCCAGCATCCGACTCCCAGCCACAAAGCATCACTGATCACACACGCGACATGCTCCAATCCATGCAACCACGTCTCACAATATGCCCGAAATTCCAAGATCTTAGTATAATGACTGAGAATTAGAAGTGAAATCCCCTGGCAACATCTCCGTGTGGCTCCTCCAGACAGAAGCAGCAGCAGTAGCAGTCCAACACTCCGGCTTAATTCGATCTGAGAAAGACACAGTGTGCAGACAAACAACGGCGTCTCTCACAGGCTCCACAAGTTAGTCCCGACTCCCGTGCGCCATAACGTGCAGCTGCCGCGTGTCTGTTCGCAAAATATTAATAGCTCCGGCCTCCGACGACCAGTGGACGAGAAAGTTGCTCGTTTGCCAGGCAGCTCCTCTCCACTCCGGCTCGCCTTACTGACCGAGTTTCGGCCACAGACATGTCACGGCTGGCACGTCGGGCATGTGTCTGATAAGCGAATAAACGGCGCGCGCGCGCGCTAAACACAAGCTGGCGGGAAGTTTCACCTTGGCTCGTGCCACCTGTCCGCCAGCGAGCGGCGTTTGACGGCTAGCCGGATGGCTAACTAAACTTGTGACAGCATCGGTGTCCCCACCTGCCCCCGAACAGCAGCAGCAGCTGAAGCTGAAGGCCTGAACGTCCGCTTTGCCCCTTCCCCTGCCAGTCCCAACGCCATGCGGACACTTGCTCGCGTCGAGGCTTTGACGTCCCGAGCTGGTAACGTTCACCGGTCCATTCGCTCGTACTCACCCGGGCTCGTGTCAGCTACTGGAGGCCAGTCCTGGTTCGTCAAAGTTAGCCGCCCCCTCCCCTTCCGTTTTCTGGCCACGGTTCCCTCACCCTCGCTGTTGTGGAAATGAGCCTCAGCTCTCCGAATTCGTCGTGGGTTGACGAGACGCAATCCTCACACCGGTCCGTCCGTGGCGTCTCCACACACTCTTCTCCTCCGCCTCTCTCGCTCGTTCGTTCGTCTGTCTTTCTTTCTCAATAGCTAACATCCGGGGACCTGGGGATTGCTGCGCGGAGCGGAGCGGCTGGAACTACTTTCGGGCATTGGCCGGAGAACATCCGCTGTGCCATGCTGCGACACGCTTTCCTTCTGATGCAGCCACGGAAAGTAGTTCCTTCTGCGAGCGAGATTCCTATTCAGAATGATGGTGTGAGATGTTTCGGATTTACCGTTGTTAATTGTTTAATTGATTGTATATCTATTTGTGACTTTTTAGACATTTTCATTAAAAACAAAACGAGTTCGAGTTGACACTGCGATGCGAATTCCTGACATTTCCCGAGTGTTTGGAATATTATTTAACGTTCGCAGCATTATCATAACCTGTTGGATTTTTAAGAGCTGTTTTAAAGTCACGTGGGGAAAACTGTTCCGTTCCCATGTTACGTTATAATGCCTAATGGGTATAAAAGCCTATTCTTATTATTTCTTTTTCTATTGCCTAGTTTTTATTATTAGCATTGTAAAGAATTAAGCTGCTGCTATGCAAGTGGTAAGAAACGTTAAACTAGTAGTTGCGTGGTCATTATACAGTATATTATTTATGAGAAATAACTTGTCTCTAATGAAAAGTGTACACCTTATGAGGCCGAAATAGTTTGCCGAAATAATAATTTGTGCTTTTGATAAAAAGGAAAACTTGTCCGATAGACTTGGGTCTCGTTGTATTAAATGTTATTTATATATTAAATATATTATTTTGATTTAAAGAGTGGAATATGACGTCGTGAATGTCTTTGCTTATCGCCCCGAGAATGTAACAGCACTGCTCCCTATCGAAATAGCTGAATAACTACATAAACTGTTAAAATACATATGCATTATTTATAATTAATAAAAAATAATATATTCCATTAGTATGGCTACTAGACCATGATTTCTGTTGTTGTGTGTGGTCATAACTGCGACAAAAACGAAAATCTTAAAAACTGAAAGTCTTTTATTTTGATAAGAGTTTTTTTCTATCAACAACCAATCACAGCAGACGCACATGCGCATGTGCAACGTCACCAACCGGAAGTGAACTGTCAGTTTCGTAGTCCAAGATTATTAAGGTCACTAGCGATTTTTGTAACCAGCGATTAAGTCCTTACGCGTTTAATTTGTGCGTTTCCTTACAGGTAAACACATGCTTTAATTTTTTTTTACCTATTCATGTCTGCAGTAAGAGCAGTTTGATAATTCAATGTTGTGTGTGTAAGTGTAGAGGAGTTGATAAAAGTGGAGAAATATTTATCTGATTTTCACTTTCAGTTTGTGATTTATTTTTGTAGGTTGACAGTTCATCCAAACGTTACTTTTGTTTTTAAAGTTTAAATAGTTTTTAATTGTTTATTAAATTTATCTCCTGGTTTGTTGATTCTGTGATTTGTATTTACCTGTTATCATCATCATCATCATCATCATCATCATCATCATCATCATCTTCTTCTTCTTCTTCTTGTCTGTTTTCACCTGCCTCTCCATCGACTTTCATATTTTACGGACTTTTTTTATATTTTCCAGTCTCACTATGGCCCACCCTGTCCCTTCTTCCCTGAATGTGGTGGATGAAAAACTGCATGAAGACTTTGCAGTTCCATCTCACGTGGAGGAAGTCAGGAAGCTCATGGCACAGTTTGCGGAGCATCATGGGTCTTCTGGCCGTAGGGTGGTTCTGATCACATCAGGAGGAACTAAAGTTCCCCTCGAGTCCCACACAGTGCGCTTCCTGGACAACTTCAGCAGTGGCCGACGAGGGGCTTCATCGGCAGAGTATTTCCTGGACTCTGGATATGCTGTGATCTTTATGCACAGACACGGTTCTCTTTACCCATACACTCGGCAGTACGCTCGGGTCAATTTACTGGATGTTTTACGAACAGAGCCCGATGAGAAGGACGCAAGTACGGTTCTAGTGGATCAGAAAATACTTCCAAACATTTCAGCCGTTCTAAAACGCTATCAGACAATAAAAAAAGATGGATTACTGCTGCCGGTTGAGTTCAGTACTTTATCAGAGTATCTTCATATTCTCAAGGCTGCAGCTCAAGCATTAAGCCACATTGGTAAGTCTGTATGTCTGTCAACCCGTTCATAAACACATACGTCCATCCATCATTTAATGTCCTATCCATCCATTTATCTATCTATTCAGCTTCTACGAAAATTTTAAATCCTGTTTTGTTCACTGGTTGGTTACATGCAAATGGACAAAAAAATTCTAAACGATATCACTCTATCCATCCATCTATTTTAGTGTGAATTGTCTCTATTGTCGTCTGTCCATATTCATCGTTTATCTGTATATTCATTCCTTTATCCGTTTTTTTTTTGTTTTTTTTTTTTCAATTTTCTAGGGTCCAAGGCAATGTTCTATTTGGCTGCTGCAGTTTCTGATTTTTACATCCCTGCATCTGAAATGCCAGAACACAAAATCCAGTCTTCCAATGGTCCACTTCAGGTAAAAACATAGTAATTAAATTACACTGACAATCCCAATAAAGTGATTTCTCTGTTTATTTGTGGTCTTCAGATAAGTATGGAGATGGTTCCCAAGCTCCTTTCCCCCCTGGTGAAGGACTGGGCTCCGCAGGCATTTGTCATTTCTTTCAAGCTGGAAACCGACCCATCCATTCTTTTGGAGCGAGCACGTCGTGCCTTAGACATTTACAACCACCAGGTCGTGATCGCAAATGTTCTGGACACACGCCGCGCTAATGTGCTGGTTGTCACCAAGAACACACAGCATGAGCTGGTCCTCACAGATGAAGAAGCGCAGAGAGTTGAGATCGAGGAGAAGATTGTCAGCCATCTGACCGCAGCTCACAGCCTATTTCTGACCCAGTCGGGATGAAATCGGGAGTTAAGACGGTCTGGGATCTGTGTTCTGTTCTGACTTATAGTTGTTTTAATTCCGGAAAGCTATTGTTTCAACTAATCAATCGGTATCAAGCCTTTTAATTGTTTCTCAATGCAGTAACGTCCCATGAATAAAACTTTTACTTTAAAACAAAGTGAGAAGTTCCATCTGATCTTTCTTTCATCTTTCATCTTGTCCACATCAATCAGTCCAGATTTTGCCATTCACTGTTCAATACACATGCAATAAAATGGCACTTTTTATCTGACTGTGTGTGTATTTGTCAAATTGAAAAAAAAAATAGCTTTAATTAATCGCTGCTCCTAATTTTTAAAATTGTTTAAATTGCAGAAGGCAAATCTCATCTGACATGGAACAGAGCTGTAAGGACCGGCAAAGCAAAACCCAGAAATACTGCACTCAAGTGATGGGTAAACTTTTATAGCCCTTGTAATAAAGTTAGTGATCACAACAGAAAATCTAGATTTCTATCATTCAAGAGGATCAACAACAGTGGAACGGAAGAAAAGATGGTAACAGGTGAAGAAGTCAAATACCGTTCCAGGATGAAAGTGTGAATCTGAATCATGAAATTGGAATTACCCACATTGGAATATTATGTATTATTAATATTCCAACAGGGAATTGTGAATATTATGGATTGGAATTATCGTGGGTAATGCATGGGCTTTTGTTCATGTCAAAAATAATAAAACATTTTGGTGGTTTGTATCTTGGAGCCGATATAAAAAAAAAAATTATAATAATAATAAAAAAAATAAAACGGTAAATGGCCGTTATCTTCAGGAATTTACCGCCACAAAACGTGTCATTTTCCCCCCACACATAATAAATATATAATAATAAATCACAAAAAACATCACCAAATCCTGTAGAACTGACAAATGCACATTTATTTCTGAATGTACAAAACAACAAATCTGCACGTGAGCTCTTGACAAACGTTGTTCTTGGACAGATCACTTGAGTTTGACGCTCCTCTTGACTCCAGCACGAATTCCGGACCATTCTCCGCTGTATCTGGTCAGCTCAGTGCGCACCTCACGAACCTGACAACAACGCTTTCAGTCAGTGTGCATCTTAAACTGAGCTATGTTTTACATGACAATAATATACACGACGTTTACCATAAGTGTAAACACAGCGCTACTAACCTGACCCTTCCTGCGAATCTGTGCGCGTCTGAACTTCTCTCTGTGCTTGACTCTGGGATTCCGGTCGATCTTCTTCCTCTTGGGTGTGAGCCCTTTATTCTTGGACATCTTCAGCAAACAAATGGCACGCATGAATGTTATATAAAAACGGTATTGTGGTGAAAACACAGTATTGTGTAATGTGTAGGCCTCACCTGATAGGTAATCCCTCTTTTACCATCTTTCTCCATCTCTTCCTCCACCAATCTGAAACAGTCAGTCATTCAGTGAGTTGGTTCATTCCACAGATTCCACACGTTCCAAATACTCACTCGTCCTCGTTCAGCTGTTCGCTGTCCTTCTTTCGCTTGAGCTTCTGTCTTTCGGCCATGGCATTATAGAAGCGCAAGTTTGCTTCCTCGTCTGAATCCGAATCCGCAGCTTCTTCCAACCCGGACACATCCGACACCTACAGGTTAATAGCAACTTGATTTAATTTTGATTATTAAACTAACTGTTAGTATGCGATAACTGTATGCGAGATAATTTGTTATATATCATTTTCACAATACCCACTTCGATAAATTGATAATGACAGTTTGTAAACATCACACTTCGGCATGCAAATAATAGGTTTAGGAAAATATTTAATAAATTCCAGTAATTTAAAAAATATTTCATTATGAAAATAAATACTGTACATATGAATATGATTCTATAAATAATATAGTTTTACAACGATGTTGATATAGTAATCCACACTTTACTTCAATTGATCGATTATTTGGAAGTATTAGTCATGTTGTGACAAGTTTTATATTTCTTACAGCTTTTAATCTGGAGTAAAAATCTTTATAATTGTAACTAATATAAAAACAGAATTATCCTGATAATTATGAATATCTGATGAAAGGATCGTGATCATATGGTTGACATACGTTGGTTGTGGCTGGTTTGCTGGATCTCTTAACAGTCGTGTCCTGCTTCTCTCCAGACAGAATCTGACGCAGCCGAGAATCCAGTCTGGCGTCCACTGCACCTAGTTCGTTTATGAGCTGTGAACATAAAGGAGATCAAAACTAGGGGTTAGGTACAACTATAAATGATCATCTTGTAAAAATGATCGGTATTTACGTTTCTGTAGCTCAAAAGTCGCTCGATCACTGGGTGGTTGTGTGCAGGAATCCGCTTTGCTTTCAAAACCAAATAAAAACTGATGTTTGTGCAATAGCTGGAAAGACAAAAACAGAGTAACATTTTAACGATATTAATGAACAATTAATTTAATCCCTTTTTTTTGACAATTGCGTTTTAAAAAAAAAAGTAAGAATCGCACACTTGGATACAAAATAAATAATTTTAGCAGTTCTTTTCTAAATAAAATAGGTGTCTGTACTTGACATCATTTTATTCTGACATCCTTCTTGAAGCCAAAATGTATCCAAATGACGGAGACCATTGTGGTGAAATTTTATTTTTTGTATAAGCTGCTCTTGTTGCTCGTTGTCCAAGTTCTCGATGCTCAACATGTCGGTGGAATAACATAGCAGAACAACACGTGGTTGTGGAAAATCTTAATTGATTCTAAGTTCTGCATGTGGATTATGTTACTGGTACTGCAACATCTATCTAAACTCTCTACTACATTTAATATTGTTCACGTCATCTATGATCCAACTTGAAAACCTACCACTACAACAAAACAGCAGAAGACAGAGTTCTTTAGCTTGAATAAAAAAAAAAACACATCTGTGTAGCCACTTATGTCTAGCGTATTTCTTTATAAAGCCTTGTGTAAAGCTTTTACTGTTTCTCTAGTTGGACTTGATTTTGTAATTTGCTCTGGATAAAAGCATCTGTCAAACGAAACCAAGGAAAAAAATGACCAAAAAAATGATATTTATTTAAGCGCATTTCACACACTGAGAATTGTGTTTGACACTTACTTGAGATACAGTTGCCGTTTCATTAAAAAGTATTTTGCTGCCTAGAAAAAACATTTAATTTTGATTTTAGCATTTCCATAATGACGCACTGTGCAAAAAACAATCTGACCAGATCAAACATAAAACTGTAGGTTACCTTTCCAGGAGGAATCCGTCCATCTTTAATCATTTCCACAACCGGTTGAATGCTCTCCTTCAACTCTGTAAGCTACAAAACTTGAGTTGAGATGTCAAGACCACAACTTCTGTTCCCACGAAAAGGATAACAAGGCTGTACCTTTGCTTTAAAGTCCTGAATGAGTTCCAACAACTCTGGAGACTCTTTCTTTACCAGTTTGAGCTTTTCTTTCAGAGACATGGTCTTCAAATCCTTCACAATCCTTTCCTGTTGTTTCTCCACCACCTTCTCAGCTTCGGCTTCCACCGTGAACTCCTGAAACAACGTGGAATTATTTGTTGTTTATTTGTTTTTTATATTATATTTTATATATATATATATATATATATATATATATATATATATATATATATATATATATATATATATTTTTTTTTTTTTTTTTTATATATTGAGCATGCATGCGTTTATTTATAATAATGTTCAAACCCAAAAAAAAAAACACAAGCGAAACTATATTACCTCAAGTAAGTTTAAATCATAGTCTTCCTCACTCAAGTTAGCTGCTAATCTCTTCTGAATGTTTTTGGCCTCCTCTTCTTCCTCTTTGTCCTCCGTCTCAATCTCTTGGAGAGATTTTCCCTCTGAAAGCGACACAAATGAAACTTGCTGCAACACCATAAACTTCTAAGATGGTTGTTCATATACAAATAGACTTGAACGGTGGTTTACTTTTTGAGACGTAATCAGAATCATAGAAACTTTTCCTTTTGCTTCCCCAAGCCATGTCATTTGGAAGATCTGTAGAGAGACAAAGAGGTTAGTGTAAGAGACAATAACTCAAATGTGTCTTTGTTTTTCAATTATTTTATTACAGTTGCAGTTTTTTTAAAACTAAGAGATGGCGCACTTACAATCCTAAAACATGTCTAACATTGTACAGCTCAAAAGGCGTAAAATGTGCATGCCATAATGTTTAGGCTAAAAATAATAGAAAATAGGCATTTTCATATTATATATTTTCTTTTGTGCGCTCTATAGTGCAAAAAATGTGATTAGAAAAATACAAAAAATTAATTACCATCATCTTTCTTTCCCTCCAGGTCACTCTCCATGTCAGTCTCCTCTTTGTCGCCCTCCTCCTCCTCCTCCTCATCCTCTTCATCATCTGACTCATCGATTGTCAGTGGCATGACCTCTTCCTAAAAGATGCATGGTCAAAAATCACCTGGTAAACGACTAAAAGTAAGACTACATAACAATGACGAGTAACACTTGCCTCCGCATCTTCATCATCTTCATCGGTGTCGTCTTGGACACCTCTAGCCAAGAGACTCTACAAAGCAGGATCAAAACAGACTTTCACAATATCATAACCGAATGTTGTAGAGTATTAGACGTGGGTTTTAGCATTTTAAGTGCATCTTAGAGTCCAAAATTATTATTAATAAGAAAATATGTTTAGAAGGAAACTTTTTTTTACTCACTGAGATTTTTTCATTGTGAAATGCTTCTACTTTATCCTCCACGTACTTCGATGAGTTCTGATGACAAACACAAGAAAAGACGGTTTACAAGACGCTCAAGACAAAGAGGTTGACCAATTTCAACGCACTTTATCTGGAATTTCTTCATCTTTATAATAAGCAGGATCATCAATGTCGTATTCTTGCTGCTTCTTGAGTGGCTTCCTTTTCACTAACCTTTTAAAAAAAATGACAAACTGCATATTTAAAAGCATACAAAAGATTTAATACGACGCTCAAGTTCTGAATTCTTACAGAGAAAAATCAGATGCTTAATTCCTGCACAAACTGGAATCACCATGGTAATTAGATCGGTTTAAAACAGTAGAGCATCAGTCTATTTTTTGACACGGATAGAGACCAATTCTGTTCAGACTAGTACATAATGTACTATACAACACGCTGTCTAGTAGTTTTCATAAGAATGTATTCACATGATGATGCATTCAACACGCATACAGCAATCCTGACATGAAAACAGCACACTTCCTGAAGGTTACCTTCGCGCTCGAACCATCGTGTCTTCTGATTATCAAACCTTTCTAGTATCCCGTTGTTTTAGGGAAATATCCTGAAGCTTCTGTGGTCAATATAACAACAATCCGCGTGGAATCCCACACGCGAGAAATTGAACAGGAAGCGAAGCACTTATGCTTGTCTGCATCCGCCACATTTTGCTATTCCAAAATAAAAGTCTATAGTACGTTATATAGCAGAAATACTACTTGCAGGTTAAGTAGAACAGAAAACAGCAGAATAGAATATAAAAGAATATAATATAATAGAATAGAATAGAATAAAATAAAATAGAATAGTGTATACATACTAGAAAAAATGATTTTTGTGAGGACGATGCAATAAATCTATTTATGAATAAAATTAAAATGACTAAGATTTAAATTAAAATTCAGGCACAAAAACTTGTGCGCATAAAATGACATGTTGTCAAATTCGGCACATATAAATCAATTTTATAATTTAAATAATCAATTACACAATACATTCGCAACAAAAACAGACTCAATTTGGTTTGCCATCACTGAATATGCAGACTTTCCCGGCCTGCTGCTTTTGTTACGTAGATCACGTCATTGTTTTGCCTTTCCAGGTCGACGCATGCGCACTGCGCACGCCCCAGTATCGATCTAAACACGAGCATGAGCAGACGCTGAAGACCAAGAGGAGGTGGAAGACAGTCGCAGCCCCTCGTCGTTTTTTGTTTTAAAAGCTTTGTCAAAACAAACACAATCGGTAAGAAAAGACAAAGTGCAGCAATTCACACAATGCATCCATGGACGCTCACCATGTTGCCGCTTTCGAAATGTGGATGAGATTGTACGTGTAATGGAGGTCAGGGTGTCTGTGGGATGCGAGCAGACGGTTTAGTTCGCTGAGGCCGTTTTTTTGGCGCTGTTAGTTCTTTGCTGTGGCGGCGGTGTGATGTGTTGAAATGAGCTGTGACTGTGACGCCAGGAGCAGGAGCTGCGAGCTTGGTTTGATTGTGAGCTGCTGGAGACGAATTCAAGCCGTCTCGACGCTAGTTACACACGGCGCCATTTTGTCGTCTCCCTGCGGTTTGAATGGGTTGTGACGCCATGCCACGAATGTCGCTTGTCTCGGGTTTTAAACCGTTCTGCAATCAAAACAATGCTGTTTTTTTGTCATATGGGTGGCTGTACGATTTGGGAAAATATGAGTTGCGTTTGCTTTTTTTGCCGTTGTGTTGCGCGTGCCGATCCGCGCCGCTGAAGCGAAAACGCTATTTTACCCACTTTTGTTTCTCTGAGAGACGTTTTTCGAGGGATAGTTCATAGCTACAAATTGACGTTTATTTGACGAAAATGGTCTTGTTTCCAACGTATTCTACTCTATAAAGTATTAAATTGATGTATTTAAAACCCACACCAGACTTTTATTTTGTACTGTTTCATATCATATCTAATTATATGGGGGTCTTATACATGCATCTTTGTGCATTTGTAGTCTATATGTATGTTTTATTGATTTATATTGCACACTTTTGAAGGAGAATTAGACCACTTGGCACTTACAAACTCAATTTCATTTAACCAGTACGGGGGTACGTTTAAAAATATTTCATACTTTCAAATTAATTATACAGGTTAAAAGACCCCCGTCCGAGATGGACAATGCCCCGGTCTGCTAAAATGGGATTTGTACTGTAGGTCATTTGACTGCTTTAGGTTGGTGATGCTTGGCCTTTTTTAGTTGATGTTTCACATGGTCATTTTAATTTCAGATTTATATTTGCCTGATATTGTTTATTTGACTTTAATTAACCAGGTTGGATTGAGAGATTTTCTAGACAGATGACGTGAACAGTTTTTGAGTATCAGACTGTTGGCTGAAATGTTGTATGGTCTCTTCGTTATTTTATTTGTGGCATATTTTGGGGGTTTTGATGTAGATCAAGAGACACAATTGGTTCACATGGAAATTTTTAAATCAACCAATTGGAATTGTCCACACCTGTCACCAACTTAATTTCATTCCTTTGAAAATGTATTTTTTATTTTGTTTTTTTTTTCACTGAACAACAGAGATCACATATGGTTTTTTTTTTGTTGCTGATGAACATATGGTTTATTTGAAAGGCATGTGTTTGAAAGTCATTTTTACGTTGACTGAGTTTGTAATGTCACGAATTTTTGATTTGTGAAGAAGTGGCAATACATCGATTTGCTACCTGTATTTGAATAATTTGGTTGGAGAAAGCTGGTTTTCTTGGAGATGCTTATGGATGTTTCTATTTTCATGCTGTTTACGTATGTTTTCCTCCATTTATTCTTTTTATTACAGTCAAGAATAGATTATAAATGATTGCGGTCAGGATTGGCTTGGATATCCTACGCAACTTGTAACGAAGCTGCACTTTTGCCTCAGGTAAGAGTCTGAGGAACCAGAACCTCTTCATTCTCTTTTCATTCTCACTTCTTTTGCTGATGAGTAAAAATATAAAAAATATATATTCATATCGATTTTGCCAAATGTTTTTCATTCCCTATTTGATTTTAAAATTGTTAAACTAATCTCAATCTCTTAAAAAGATAAACTCTAAACACAATAAAAGTTTCTGTTGACCATGGTGAGAATGAATGTTGTAATGGTTTGAAAGTTTTATGGTTTCAAAGAGAATCTATAATGACAAAAATTTGGTTTAAAATGATCTAAGTGAAATAAATGTAATTGATGCCCATTGTATAGCATGTTTTTTTAACCAGACTGTCTATAAGTGGCATAAACATTTATATACAGAAATGTAGACATTACAATGATGTTGTAAGAAAACAGAAGTTAATAATATAATAATTGATTCTTTTATATTAAAAATACTTTTGTTAAATACCTTCATGTTTTTTAGGAATTATTGAAAATGTTCCTCTTTCAGAAAAGGTCGTTTTTGCTTGTAGGTTCACTGATGGTTTTAATAGCCTGAATGCTTATGGTGTTTTAAAACCTTTCAAAATATGTGCATATGTGAGCAATGTTTTGAAGGCTGGACCAAAAGCTCATATCCCAAGCCTGTGTATATAAAATGCTACTTAATGCAATGTGCTCAGAATATTTGAATGGCAATGTTAAATGCTTGCTTTTTGGTGTAAGAAACCTGATTATGTTTGCTCTACCTGTTCTTTGTCATTGTGTGGTTTGATTGCTGGTTTTCTCTGTCATTCTATCGCCTTTCTGCTCTTTTATCATAGCCTGACAGTCGTTGCCTTCTTTCATCTACAGGTGTGTTATTCACACAGCCTCAGCATGGCTGTGGTCATCCGTTTGCAGGGTCTTCCCATTGTGGCTGGGACTATGGACATACGGCATTTCTTCTCTGGACTGACCATCCCAGATGGTGGTGTACATATTGTAGGGGGTGAAAACGGTGAGGCTTTTATCGTGTTCGCCACAGACGAAGATGCAAGGCTCGGAATGATGCGCACTGGGGGGTCGATCAAAGGTTCCAAGGTGTCTCTGTTACTGAGTAGCAAAACCGAAATGCAGAACATGATTGAGCTGAGCCGTAGGCGCTTTGAAGGTGGCAGTACTGAGGTCACCGCTGGAAATGGCGGCAGACCGGTTCCACCTGTAAGTACCATTGGAAGCGGAAGGGGAACTTTGCCAACCACAGTCCAAGGTTTTAGTAATACAACGTCGTCCACGACCACCACTGAAGTGTCAGCACATGAGCCTGTAAGCAACAAAACTGCCCCTACTTTTTCAGCCACTACCTTGGGCAACATGCCCCCAAACTTTAATAATTTCACCAATCCGAGTCTTAGCTTGGGATCCGCTATGACAACTGCGATGTCGTCTTTGAACTCTGTAGCTGCCCCAATACCTCCTTTACCCACCATGCCAACCATACCACCAATTCCCCCCATCCCAGTACCTCCACCAGTGTCTGCAATGCCTCCGGTGCCATCTGTTAATCCTTTAGCATCAGTGCCACCAGTTCCTTCTATTGCTCACATGTCACATATGCCAACGCTTCCTCCATTTAACCCTGGTATCCCCCCTCCCGTTGGCCCAGTTGCTGGTGGTTTAGCAGGTTCCGGTCCGATGTCTCTAGGCAGCCACAATCCAATGTTCCTCAATCACCTAAACCCTTTAAACCCACTCCACCTCCAGCCTCACATGAAATCACCAGCCAATCCAGATGAGTTGTACATTCATTTGCATGGCCTCCCATTTACGGCAACCGAAAATGATATTCGAGACTTTTTTCATGGTCTTGGATTAGAGTGTGTTCGTCTGCTCAAAGACAACCTAGGCAGAAACAATGGCAGGGCACTTGCAAAGTTTTATTCCCCTCAAGATTCGTTTGAAGCCCTCCGTAGAAATGCGGGATTGATAGGCCAAAGATATGTCGAGGTGTCTCCGGCGACTGAAAGACAGTGGAGAGAAAGCACAAATGTTGTTCACTCTAAACTCGGTGACTTGGATCATAATCGACATCGCCGCAGAAGCTCGCCTGCACCCTCTGGTCGGGAAAGAGCCAGGTCCCGTTCTCCCCACAAACAAGAGTTTTGCGTTTATCTGAAAGGTCTGCCATATGAAGCAGAAAACAAGCAGATTTTTGAGTTTTTCAAAAATCTTGACATTGTCGAAGACAGTATTTACATTGCGTATGGACCCAATGGTAGAGCAACTGGGGAAGGATTTTTAGAGTTTAGAAATGAATTGGACTATAAAGCTGCCCTTGGGTGCCACATGCAGTACATGGGTAGCCGCTTCATTCAGGTTCATCCCATAACAAAGAAAAACATGTATGAAAAGATCGATGCCATTCGCAAGCGAATGCAAGGTTCACAGGGCGATCACAAGAATAGCTCCGATGGAGGAAGAAGTGCCAAGAACTGTGCTCACATAACCAACATCCCTTACAATGTGACGAAGAAGGACGTTCGTCTGTTTCTTGATGGCATTCAGTTGGTTGAAGACAGTCTGAAGGTGTTAGTGGATGCAAGTGGTAATGGTCTTGGCCAGGCTGTTGTGCAGTTTAAGTCAGAGGAGGATGCTCTTAAGGCAGAAAGGCTACACAGACAAAAGCTCAATGGCAGGGATGCTTTTGTTCACTTGGTAACTTGTGATCAGATGAAGGAGGTTGAGAGAAACCCTCCACCCCAGGCAAAAAGAGGACAGAAATCCCAAGGAAATGCACATTTGCATGCACACCCACACACTCAACCACAAGCACAACCTCAAGTTCCTCAATCCCCTCATGCCTTTCCAAGTATGGCAGGAGATGAGTTTGGTTTTTTGAGAAATACTGTTGGAACCATTGGCAATGGTCCCCCATTTGTCAACCCTTTTATTGCTCCCGGTAATGGACTTGCACCTCCTTTGCCACCACTCGGCGCAACTTTGGGCGATGTGGCACTTGCTGTTCCACCTCCAATGGTCGCAGGACCTTTGCCTGGTCCAGTTTTAGAGCACCCTGGCTTTAGATCCGGTGGCAATGGAGCCGTTCCTGGATTTGTTGGTGCACCGGAGCCTTTAAGAGGTCTTCCACCTTTTGATAATGGATCTTCTCGTAAACCAGGTGGCCAAGGACAAAGAATAGCTTCTGAAAATCTCAGAGGACCACCTAGTGCCGGTCCAAATCCTCTGCCTACCATTGTCAAAATACAAAACATGCCATTCACTGTAACCGTTGATGAGATCATAGATTTCTTTTATGGATATCAAGTGTTGCCAGGTTCCGTATGCTTGCAGTTTAGTGACAAAGGTTTGCCCACTGGCGAAGCAATGGTTGCATTTGATTCTCATGATGAAGCGATGGCAGCAATTATGGACTTGAACGATAGGCCCATTGGGGCAAGGAAAGTCAAGATCACTTTGGGATGAAAAAGTTTTTTGTTCTTTTTTTCAAAAGGGTTCCGTCTTTATTTTGTTTTCTGAATTCTAATCTGGTTCATCTATGTACAGAACATAAAATTGACAAGTATTTGGGCAGAACTTTGTTTATTGTAGAATTTATAGCATGTAATGAGGAAAAACACTTTCATTCTCGGTTTTGTGTTAAAGCACGTGCTTGTTCCCATCTGCAGGTCTGAACTTGGTCTTTTTGGTGGGGTTTTTTTCTTGCCAAGAATAACGGCTGTTCTTGAGGGTTTCATTTTGGCAAATCCTTTACCTCCTAGAATTCATCATTCTCCTGAACGTTTGATCAATATATGTGATGCATTTTGCTGCATTTACACAATTCCAAGTGCTTGTGGAGCATTGTCTGCTGAGAACATGTCCACACTTCAGTTATGATGTTTACTGTCTGCTTCATGACTTTTCAGTGTCAATAAAATGCAAATGTTAATGTCTTTATTGATGTGTTGCTTTCGCGATCTGATTGCTTTAAAAAAACACGATGTCCAATAAATTTATTCTTGTACATGCTATGCGGAAGCAAATGCTGTTTTTGTTTGTGATGCAAATGCTGTATTATGTATATGAAAGCATTTTATTCACTTGCTTAGATCATTTTTTCTGTGTTGTGGTATTTGATGATAGCTGTTTTCCTCATTTTTTGGATGTTTGGTATATCCGTTTTGCAGAATTGGATTAGTTTGTCGTTGATTGTTTTGTTTTTTGTCGATTTATTAATTTGCGTTCCAGCGCTTTTTTTCTCTCTCTCTCTCTCTTGTAAATACTTTCATGCTGAACTATTTTGTCAATAAATTCCCTTTTCTGCAAGTATGATGCATAGATATGGTGTTCTCTCCTGTCCTCTTTTTTTCTTTCAGTTTATATGGACAATAAAGTGTTTTATTGTGACTTTCTTGTTTCCCATGTTAAATGTTAACATCCTGAATTGTTTGAGGCATTATTTATTTTTTTTTATAGGAAATGATGCTTGCCAGATGTTTTCCATGACACCCTGTCTAAAATTGGTAAATTACTGATCTATTGTCAAGCTGTCCTGTTGTATATTCTGGTAGATCTTCAACAATGCGTTTGGTTTCTATAAAATATAAAGATGATTTGATCGTGGCAGTTGAACTTTGTTGTGGTGTACCTTCACTATTGATGGGATTGACTAGTTCTCCTTGAGGTTGCTTTAAAACTTCACTTGGGCTGTGAAAAACTATTTCCACTAAACGCGGAGCTGTGGATAAAGGGTTATGATGCAAAGCCATGAAATACTGCAAAAACATTTTTAAAGAATCTTTGGCCATGGTTTTAATAATTTTGTGATGAACGCATCACTGATGTTTCTCACAATGGTTTGCAGTGAGAAGAATTTTGCAGAATTGGATTGTAATAGGTTCTGAAGCACATGACTATGATTATAAAAGCTCTGAATATTAAAACCTGAAATTCTCGTCAATTTTGATGCGATCTCAAGCTTTGTGTGTTTTGGGGAAATGCCCTTTTGATGCTGATGACTATATTCGCCTGATGCTTTTTTCCTGGCGTTAATGTTCAGGTAAGTTACAGACAATGCTTTGAATCAACCTGAGCAAAAGTGGGGTTTTTTTGGGGTCTGCGTATGTTTTTCTTAGCACAGTTCTGGTTTTGGAGATTAGTTGAACGTTGTTTCATTTTTATTGATTTGGCAGGATCGATTCACTAAAGTGGTTCAGTATAGATCTGGTTGCTGGTTTTTAGAATTACTGCTTCGTCATTGTTTAGAGGAGTAACTTGGTTGTTTTTTTCTTTATCATATAGAAGTAAAATGTATATATTTAATGAGAATAATTAGTGTGTTTGCAATAAGTTACTCAGTTTATATACTCTTCCTCTCGCTATGCAGCAACGTTTGATTGGATATGTTTATATGATATGTGATGGGAATTATTGTTGTCTTCAGAATAGCACATGCTTGTGGCTTGTTTTGAAGATGAGACTTTTTGCATTTGGTCAAAGAAGCTTTCCAGTGGGATATTTTGTTATTAATAGAATTTTGGAAAATAAATCACAGCTGCTTTTGAGCCTTAATGGTTTGCCCGGAGTGAAACGTGTGTTTTTTTTTTTTTTTTTTGCCTGCTGTGCATTCGTTGTGTTTAGTTGCTACTTTAATGTTTCTTTGCTCGTACTTTTAACGCACTGGTGAATTAAATATTGAACTATTGCAGTGATTTATGACACATTAGATTAAATATACTGTTTTAGTTGCTTCAAAATATCGTAGTTGTAAGTATTGCTATAAGAATACGTATAGTCCCAAAATGTGAAGATGTCCGTTTTAAACATGGCTTTTGCTGAGCTTTGCTGTGGTATATGTTCGTTATGGATTAGTTTTCTTTGAGATGTGCATTAAATACTTAACTTCTGCTGTGACATTTCATCCCCACGTGCTGTGTTGATTTAAAATGCAAACCCAATAAATATTGCACAACCTTAAAATACATTGATTTAAATACCTGATATATATATTTTTTTGAAAGCTTCTGGTGGTTTGCTGTGTGTTCTCGCGGCTGCTGAACAGATTTGTGAAAGCGGATCTGTGTATTTCATGAGCAGCGGTTTGATGTTCGGGCGATGAGTCAGACTGAGTCGGCTGCTTCCACACGCTTGTCTTCGCTGCGGGGTTGGGTGTGCTGATTGGCAGCCCCGTGAGCCAATCACGGCGCAGTTATGGAGCCGCTCTAGACCAATAGGCTTGCGGGATCAAATGGGAACTGAATGGTGCTGCTCGCTCTTTTTATATTACATGAACGTTTCAGGGTGGAACCGCAGAAATCCAGAAGATCGGGAATCTGTCAGTAGTTTGTAACGCTCAATAAAGGTATGAAATTCCATGTTGGCTTTTAGGATTGTGAATCCGTTTGTTATTCAAAGCATCGCGCATGTTGATTAGAAGTTTGTGGCGAATTCTTGTGGTTTGAATCGCGTGCGTTTCTACTTTTGAGGCGTGTGTGTGAAATATTACGAGTTCGGCCTTTAAAAATCACGCGTGGCGTTTCTTGTCGTGATCCACCGATTGAAACGTGGCGTTAAAAGGCGATTGTGCTCTTTAGATCTTTTGCTTTATTCATGTTCCTGGCTTGTTTGTGTAAGAATCGGGACGATGGGTTTGTTTGGGTCGGGTGTTTCTTTCACCACCTACTTTAGTTTCTCACGCTTGCTTGGATAAATAGTGTAAGTGTGGATGGAGTCTGGCAATTCGTTCATGTCTGTTGTTTTATGTGTGGTTTTCAGATGGCTGCTCAGTGTGTGTCCAAAGTGGAGCTTTCCATCACTTGCAACAATCTCCTGGACAAAGATGTTGGATCCAAATCGGATCCACTGTGTGTTTTGCTGCAAAGCGTTGGGGATGACAAGTGGACAGAGGTGATTGATTTTAAGCAATTTAAATGTATTTTGAAAAATTTAAAGAGTGCATATTTCACACCACCCATCCCGCACGCATGCAAATAATTATAATGTACGTTTACGTAGAATCCTTAAAGATTTTTTGTAAATTTGCCTATTAAAGCTGTTAAATCATGATATAACCATCGTTTTAATAGTTATACCTTTTCTAAGACCCAGGGAAAGTATTAAGTTGGTAATTTTTGTTTTACGGTATGTCACTGTTGTTATAAGCATCAGCTTAATCTAACGTTTAGACATAAACGCTGACAAAAAACGAACCAAAACTTCATTTGTTTTGCTCAAACTTGCCATTGTTAATCCTGATGACTAGAGAAGTTTTTCGACTTTTGATTTTTTTTTTAATTAATGCAGTCAAACTCAATCTAATTAACTAAGCGCTGACATTAAATGACCTGCTTTTCTCAGCAGTCTACTCTATGCCGAATCTTCTCGATCCTTTCAGGTGGACCGGACGGAGAGAGTCAAAAATTGCCAGGACCCGGAGTTCTCAACAAAGCTTCACATTGAATACTACTTTGAAAAAGTGCAGAAGCTGAAGTTTGGCGTTTATGATATTGACAACAAGTCCGTTGACCTGGGGGATGACGACTTTCTGGGCGGTTTTGAGTGCACCCTCGGTCAGGTATGCCTCGTGTGGAATGTTCATTGTCTTTCACCTGTACACACTTGTGAACGTGTATGAGGTGCTGCAAGCAAGTGCAATTGCAGTTTTTTTTTTATGCATGCTTGACCTTTGTAGCCCGAAGCATTATCTGTGTTAGTGGTGAACTGATATGAGGTAAAAGTAATTATTCTGACAGATTGTGTCAAGTAAGAAGATTACCAGACCTCTTCAACTCAAAGCAAACAAACCAGCTGGGAAAGGCACAATAACCGTAAGTCTTCACGCACACTGGTTTTAATACTATTTCTGGCCAGCCGTAAGACCATTTGCATTAAGCAAATCTAGTGTATTATCAGTTTTTGCAATTTGGATGTTTTCATCGTAACTCCATTCTTTTGCATTTTTTTTTTATTTGCATCGCGGAACAAACAGGGTAATGTGTTCTTGATGTGTGTTCAGAGACGTAACAATAACAGTGTTGCATTTGTTAAGCGATATTTCCTCACGCACAGATCTCTGCTGATGAGGTGACGGACAACAGGGCGATTGTCCTGGAAGTGGAAGCCAAAAACCTGGACAAAAAGGTGCGCGTGTGAACGTTTTTTTTTTTTTGGTTTGTCAGTTCTGGGAGATGTTAATCTTGGAGAACAATAGTCGGAACCAGTTGCAAATCGTTTTCGATGAAAGCGAAAATTCAAGAACAAAATTCGGTGCAAGGGGGCGTGTCTACTGACAGCTCCTGATTCTGATTGGCTGCACATATTTCATTCAAGTTGGCAGGCGGGTTTTGTCCTTTGCTATACGTTCAAGCGAACACAAAGCAAACTGAAAAAAAGTGCCACACCCACCACTTGTGTAAATGCACACGTTTCACAAACCCTTTTTGTCATTTGTAATTTGTATTTCTCTACTTCCACTTTTCAGGACTTGTTTGGCAAGTCTGATCCATTTCTGGAGTTTTTCAAACAAGCAGATGATGGAAAATGGCAGCTAGTTCATAGAACTGAGGTGTACTTCCTATTCTCTGTGAATTCAATTTGCCAATTGTACGTGGCCACTAACGTTTTTTCTTTTTATCAATAGGTCATTAAGAATAACTTGAATCCATCTTGGAAAAAAATCACTGTGTCATTACATACATTCTGCAGCAGTGACTTGAACAGGCCAATAAAGGTAACAATATTTTAACCACATGTGTTTATCATGGACTTGTTTCAGGAAGATTTATGAAAAAGGAAAACTTGGAATATAATGGAATAAAGCGAAATGGTTTGAAAATTGAACGGAATTCGAGGAGCTAGTATTTCGAGTTTTGTAGTTGCCTCTGGGACTAAGGCTGTGTCTCGTGACTAGGTAACTTGTTACGATAAGGATGAAGACACAAGCTCAGACATGATAGGAGAATTCACCTGCACCGCCGCTAAACTGTCCGAGGCCAAAGACAATGCGGTGAGCGGGATGCATGTCTGCCGCTCTTCTAAACCCCTTTCTTCTGTTTGTCTGTCACCCTGTGTTTTAGGTTCATTGTTCTGATTATGATAACGATGGCTCTCATGATCTCATCGGTGTGTTTCAAACTAATGTGTCAGATCTGCAAAAAGCAGTTCATGGCTCACCGGTGAGATTTCACCCTCAAGCTTTCCTCCCCTTTTATTTTTTTTTAACATCAAGCTGTTCTTTTTCTCGTTTTCTTTGCTCAACTTCTCTCTCTTTTTTACATTTTAATTGAGTTTAAGCTTTTTGTTTTGTAGGTCGAGTTTGACTGCATTCATCCAGAGAAGCAAAAGAAGAAAAAGAGTTATAAGAATTCCGGAGTCATCAGAATTAAATTTTGCAAGGTTTGAGCTAAACTGAGTTGTATATTGTTAGCATATACCGCTAAAATTGCTTTTTATGCATAAAGCTGAAATTGTTTTACATTGCATTGTTGAGTTACAGAAAAGCTAAATATGTTTATTTTAATATTGATTTAATTTTAGAGTTTGAAATATTTATTCATTTATTCGTCTTTCACCCTTTTCTTTTACGAGCATTTAAAACTTTGCCTTTTTTATTACAATGTATTACTTTTTATTATTATAACTTTGTTATTGAAAAATTATATCTCCGGCTTTATAAAATAAATTGAGGTGAGATGCAGTAGAATCATGAATCACTAGTAGTTTTACATTTAAAATCAAAGTCTTAACAAAATACACACTTTTAAGGATTAAGATTTTCATTTACCAATCTAATTAAAACGGTTAATTAAATCAATGTGTGCATGAACATTTGTTTATAATTGAAATGTTTGTTTAATCGTTTTTAATGGAGGTTATTCTCTTTCAGCTTGAGACGCAGTATTCGTTCTTGGATTATGTCATGGGCGGGTGCCAAATTAACTTTACGGTATGAGACGTTACATGTCACTTTGCATATAAGTTTTTTGTTTCCCATTTCTGGTCACGTTTGAAGAATTTGGTGTACTGGTTTATTTGTAGGTCGGCATTGACTTCACTGGATCGAATGGAGACCCTCGTTCCCCGGACTCTCTGCACTATCTCAGTCCTGATGGTGTCAACCAGTATCTGACGGCCATCTGGTCTGTCGGCCAAGTTGTCCAAGACTACGATTCGTAAGAGGACTTTTGCACTAGAATACAAAAATCAATATCAATAAATATCCATTTTGCTTATCATTTGTCACACACAAGGCACAAAGGTGCACAAAGCAAATGCAAGCTTTTGAAAATTTTAAATTATTTCACAATAACTCGCAGTATAAAAAATACTTAACAATACATGGACTTTTTTTAGCTGATTATTCTTCAACTGTTCAATTGAATTCTTCGCATCCAGTGTTTGAGTTTGACAGTTCAGCGATTTTTAATTTGAACTTTTGTGTGACTCTTCATAAAACATTTTCTAATTGTGTACTCGTAGAAAATTTTAAATTATTTTCAGAACTTTTCTGAAATGTCCTGAAAATGTGGCTGTCATATTTGATTATCATCACTTGCTTGTTTGTCTGTATATCACACTTTTCAGTGACAAGCTGTTTCCAGCCTTTGGATTTGGTGCTCAAGTTCCTCCAGATTTTAAGGTCAGATATTTATAAGGTTATATACATTATTCATGTCAATACGCCGCTACTTCAAGTACAGTGGTTCTTCAGAGACAAAGTGTCTATTCAAAAGGCCAGATGAAGAATAGATGAATGATGTTTTTGATGGTTTTCTGTGGGTTCATGAAGGAATCATGAAATCGACTCTGGAGTAATGAGTTGTCTGAGAGCTTAAAACATTCATCATCTGTTGAAGTTGAGAACTATAGATGAAAGCATTTTTGTAGATTTAATTAATTCAAGGCTCAATTCCATGAATTCATTCGCCTCTTACAAATACGTTACTCAGTTTGTGTATCAGTCTGAATCAATCCACTCTGATCGGATCATTATTGTTGAATCAATTATTAAACTAAATAGTAATGTACTTTTTTTTTTTTTTTTTTTTTGTATTTTACAATAAGATTTCTCGGAGTGTGACAAATTGAATGAATTCACTTTATTGCTCAAGCAGCATTTTCTCATAATGTGACTAAAGCGGAATGAGTTGTTTAGATTTGTATTGTGATATGATTTGCTGAAGCAGATTAAAAGATCTGAGAATGAAAACCAGAGGTGTAAAGAGTATCTGAAAGCCAGACTTGAGTAACAGTACAAATGCCTTACTGTATAAATTACTCCATTACAATTTATAAGTCACTAATTCCAGACTTGAGTATAAAGTCGTAAAGTGTCTAATTTTTACTCCTACTGAATTTAAGCTCAAACAACACTCCTGAAACACTCATTCCTGAAATGAAATTAAATTTAACACCTCATTGTTTCAAAATGGCAGAACAAAGTGGTCAAAAAAAAAGAAAAAGTCAGTCTCAGTCGAACTCAAACGTGCAAAAAAGTGCAACAGCTAATTTAGCTTATAAATAGCATCCAGTACCTTCAGCATCCCGCAGATGGCAATATTGAATCGTCTGGCCAAGAAATAAACCGTGGTAGAAAAAGATGCGACTTGTTCAATAAGAAACGGTAAATATCCTTTCAAAACTGTTCATTTACTCGAGTTCCTTACACCACTGGCGAAAACACAATCAATATTCCCATCACCGGCAAAGTTTTCCCAGTAATGTAGGAAGCAGGTAGGAAAAATTGTAGAATCTTTTTAGTTGTAGTTAATCATTTCTTCTCTGCTTCTCAGGTCTCTCACGAGTTCCCGTTGAACTTTAATCCAAACAGCCCTTATTGCCAAGGTAAGTGTTGTATTTAACCAAGCATAAGACTCATTGTTTGATATTTTTTTTTTATTTTTTTTTTTATCCCCTCAGGAGTGCAAGGCATTGTGAATGCGTACCGGATGGTTTTACCTCAAGTTCGACTCTACGGACCCACCAACTTTTCCCCCATCATCTATCACGTAGCTCGTCTGGCAGCAAGTGCCGCGCAGCAGCCAAACGCCTCCGTATGTGCTTCCGATGCTTCTGATTGGATGTCTATGATCCGCCAATCACTAACATGACACGGTTTCTCTCTTTCCGATCTAGCAATACTTCGTGCTGCTGATAATCACCGATGGTGAGATCACGGATCTGGACCAGACCAGACAAGCCATCGTAGACAGCGCTAAACTCCCAATGTCCATCATTATTGTGGGTGTGGGCGAGGCGGACTTCAAGGCCATGGAGTTCCTGGACGGTGACAACGGCGTTCTCAAGTCCATCACTGGAGAGCCGGCGCTTCGAGATATCGTCCAGTTTGTGCCCTTCAAACAATTCGCCAAAGTACGAACCTTCTATCTTGTTATGATTTTTTTCTTTTTGGTTTTGTATGTACTGTATATAATAGTTTGAACTTTTATTGTTTCTAGGCTCCTAAAGAAGCTTTGGCTCAAAGTGTTCTTGCTGAAGTGCCAAGTCAGCTTGTGTCATACTTTAAGATGAGAAACCTCACTCCGGTCAACGCTCCTCCACTGGCAAAGTAGTCTCGGACCACTTCCGCCGTTGGGAATTAGATGTTATAATTATTGTGGCCACTAGGGGGAAGCAGAGCACTGTGGGATCTTCAAAGTAAATTCTATATTACCCATACGTAAATATATGACTTATATATTATGTCATTATTTTTCTATATGTTTTTAACTTTCCATATGTTTTTTTTGTAATTTACAATGTTTCTCTCATTCCTTTATCAATTAGGATTTGATTAATACAAATGATTTATTAATGAAGCTTTTTTGCTATTCTGCAGATGCCTTAATTACTCTGAAATATGTTAATCAACCGCCTTATGAATGCACTTATATGCAAACTGATATGCAATATCCACCACTATGCTGAATTATGAAACACACCTTCCTGTCGAGAGCAAAGGAAATGGCTTTACTTGCCTGATGCTGAAACGCAGAATTAAGTTCAAGTAATTCAACCTTCAGCTCTGATGCCGAGAACAATCTAGAAACAAAACACTTGCCTCAAAAAGGATGTTTTATCATTTCTCCATTTCATTCCATTTTCCTAAATGAGGAATTTTGCAGGGACTAGGGTCTGATTTCTCACCCAGAGTTTGCAGTCAGACGAGTAAGAAACATGGGGAAATTGATCAACGTTACACTCCTATTGGTTTTATTCAAATTACAGATGTTTTTTTCTCAGATCTTCCACACAAGTTGGCTACAGATATTCAAATATATTTAAATAGTTACAATCTATGAATTAAATGGAGTGGGATAGTAACTGATCCGAGTTGAATAAGTTTTAGTAACTGAATAACTGGTCTTTGAAATGATTGACATGATGGTGACAGAATTTATTTTATTAAGTGGGCAATTATAGAAAAAGATCAAATATATAACTTGTGTATGTATTTGTTATGCTCAGCATTATAAAGACTTTGGGGCCATGTCACTTTTTTTTACAACTTGTTTTGTAGTTCTAATGTAGAATTTGCTGTATAAGATATTATTGTGCCTTAATTAGTTTTTAAATTGTGCGTTAGAAATACACGCGCCCTGCTGCTAGTCTGATTCAGCCAAAGCAAAAATCACATAACCATTAAAATTAATTTTCCTTCTGCTTATTAACAAATGGGGCCATATTCTAAGTAGATTTTTGTGCTGCTTTTGTTGTTTTTTAATCTTTTTTTTGTCTGTGCCACAAATATTAAGTCTGTTCTCTGTCATAGCCAGCACTTATTTACACTGCTTCTAAAAAAAAGCCTTAATAAAATGCCTTCTTTACACGTTTCTCACTGTCTTTTTTACACTTTATTTTGTGCACGTGTGAGTCCTGCTCTGTGATTGGTTGACCTTCAGGTTCAGAGTTGCTGGTTGGCTCCAGGTCCTCATGACCCAGAAATGGAAAAGTGGCTCAGCAAATGTGTTCTCCCTTCAGCTGTATTACCAGGCCCGGCAGGTGACATCTATGGTTTACATCATTGGCCCGCATTACATACAGTATTATCCTATGCAAACAGCTGAACTTCCTGGGAAAAGTATTGTGTAGGTCCAGAAGGTTGAAGGTGTTTGTTGTCAAACGACTCATTCGTTGGATTTTTATTAGTGGATTTGTTTTTTAAGGAACGTTTGAACGGGTTTTCATTGGTCAGTCAGAGATATGAAGATGAAGGTTCACAGCTAATGCAGAAGATCCAAGTTTAAACCGTATCATGTCCATTTCTGTCCTATTAAAGAAGATTTTCAATCTCCCTGGGAAATATGACCGGAAAGTGGAGTTGTCTTTTAGAGGTAGGACTCTTATTTCACATTCAAATTGAATTAAATAGATGCCATTTTCCTCACGTTGAACAGAAATTAACTTTTGTGTTTGATTTTTTTTTTCCCATGAAGCGTTACAATGTTATAGTGATACTTTGTATTTTCAGGTTTTACCCATAAAACAAAGATTCTACAGTGTGAGAATGTTGCAATCTTCAATGAGGTAAAAACACTGAACGTAAAAAAAAAAAAATAAAACTTGCTTAAATAGATAAATACATATTACAAATATAAGTTTATTTTTATGTTGTATATACACATACATTTGTGGTGTGTCTAAATATTTATATAATATGTATACACTCATGTTTACATATCTATATATGGTACATTTTCATATCTGTTGGTTTATATATTTTATTTCTTAAAATATATTTATAAATATACGTAGAATTTTAGCTGTGGAGCTGTGTCAGTTTCGTTTTCTGAATGTATTTTCCACAATGTAATATTTTATACTTGAAGTAAAGATGTTTCATACATAAGGTGAAAAATATAACATAATTTTTTTTTTAATAAACACATGCCTTACAAAAACATATCAATCAAAGAGATTTGGTTTCTAATCAAAACCAAATAGAGTTATTAAATTGATAATTGATCCACATTTAATTCGATTATGTTTGTAGCAGAAAACTAAGCAGCAACACTAAAAATGTTCAAATATTCTTGTAGATACATGTAAAAACAAACATACAGTAAGTACATATAAATGTCCAATTTATAATAGATAAATTAATAGAATAATTATTTTTTCTTTGCCAAGGATTTCCTAGTTTTTCTAATCTGCTTTTGTTATGATTTATGTTTCTAGCATTAGCAAATCCAAACAGACTCAAACAATCTGTCAAACAACGAATTCAGTTCCTCAGCTTTAATTTTAATGTAAACCGCACCCTGTCCAACTTCAACCTTCCCACTTCCTGTAGAAAGAGCCACACCAAGAATCAGACGTAGAAATGAAATCCTGCTATTTGACTTTTGTCACGAGATTATTCTTTAACTTGGGCTAATAGATTCTCGACTGCTTGTTGTACAAGATTTTAATCTGAGTAAAGAGAACTCATGTTGACCGAGAGGCATTTATGTGATCAATCGATTTGAAAAAAAATCCAGTGGTATTATTTTATATTTAATACTTTTTATGTATGGTACATAATTTTTGCTGTTAAACAAGTCAAATTCCAAACTGAGATTTGTCAGATAAACTTAAGTTTTTAATTCTATTTTTAATCAATGAAAGAGCTGTGAAGTCCATTGCAGAACTGCTATCTGTATAGTAGTATACATCTAAAAAATATAAAATAGAAAAAAAAAGTTTATAAAATATGTTTTTTGTGAATGCAGCCATAGCAGCATGTCAATAAATATGTGTGTTGTGAAATATGTTTACAAGATCATTGTGCCCACGATATTTGCAATCGCAGCAAAATACAGCCTGAATAAACTTTTTTTCTTTGGCACATGTGTTGGGATGCAATTTTTAAAACAGTATCACCTTTAATCTAAAAACTTCAAAGAAAACTAAAACAATTATACAAATAATATAATAAAAATATGATAATGCAAAAAATATTTTTGCATCAAAATTAATGCAAAAAACCCAAATTAATGCAAAAAATGTTCAGAATTGCTGTATAGTGAAAAACTGTTGTGCTTGTATAAACTAGACGTGTGTAAGATGGTAGGTGGTGTGTGTGTGTGTGTGTGTGTGTGTGTGTGTGTGTGTGTGTGTGTGTGTGTGTGTGTGTGTGTGTGTATAAAACTATATGTAAGTTGCAAGACGACATAATATGAGGTAGCCCAAAAAAGAACTGCAGTATAGAATATCTTATTGAACATTCTTATTCAACATTTTAATGTGACTCTTTAAGGTTTTAATTCACCTAACGAGGGTGATGTGTGTGTGTCTCTTAGAGCTTCAGATGGCCGCACTACGGGAAGGTGGAGAGGGAAGAAGTTCTGTCCGTCAGCGTCTACAACTGCAGTAAAATGTTCAGCAACAGGTCTCCAAACTTGATTCCATAAGCGAGCAGTTCTTGCTCAGAACCAGAGCGACAGACTGGGAGATGTCAGCTTCCGTGTGGTTGTGTGCACAGATTGCTGGGGAAGCTGGTGATCAGCCTGCAGCACGTGGTGTCTGTGGGGAAGCTGCTCCTCCGTGAACCCCTGACAGACAGTCAGAACGCCCTCACGGACGTAAGAAACGGCCAAAACGCCTCCAGATACATGAACGCATCTTCATGTTAGCTCTCGAATGAATCCACGATGGCACTTCCTGTTGCTTTGAATGAAAAAAGGACTCTCACCTGGTTTCCTCAGGTCTACGTGGAGTTGGAGGTGATTTACAATCCTCTACAAGGGGCTGCTGGAGGATGGGACAGCGAGGATTTCGTCCAATCAGAAGACACGGATTAGTGAGGAAGCTGTGCCCTTCTTCCTCTTCTACTTTCTTCTTTATTTCCATCCTTGTTTTCTCTTTTAAAATCAACGTGTTTTAAAATTCAACGTGACTATGTATTGCATGGCAAGTTCAAAGATAAAAGCAAAATATTTGTACATAAATATCCAATTATACGTTTTTAAACTTTAAAATATATTATATATATATATATAAAATAAATATATTTCAAAAATATATTTATTTCACAATTGATAAATTTGATAAAGAGATTGATGGAGAGGAAGTTTTTTTCTGCTATCTATCTATCTATTTATCTATATCTATTGCTCTCTCTATCTCTTCTCTCTCTTCTGTCTATCCATGTTTGCATGCAAGTGCGCAAATACATTCCAAGACAAAATGCTTTTATTAATTATAAAATATTGGTAATAAATGTAATAAGAAGCATAAGAGTTTATCATATTGTAAACGTATTTTGTAACAAGTATTTTGAGACCATATTTTATAGTTTGTTCGTAACTTGAAACTTTTGTTAGTAGAGTTATTTGTAACTTGAGTTATCGTTGTATTTCTGTTCAGTTTTAAAACATACCTTACAGTGCAACTACTGTCAGATACATCAAATGTGAGTGTATTTTCCCCAGGGAACGCAAACAATCGTTTCAGTGTGTCTCTAATTTATGCATGATGAATGTTATAATTTATGCATCTGATAACGCATTGCCTTTGTTTTCCAATCTGTCTGTACGTTTCTAGCTCAGAGCTGGTTATCAGGAACACGGGCTTTACGGATGAAAGGTAGAGCATCTCCATCCACCGCATCTTCTCCTCCTCACGTCCTCCACAGTACTGTACTAGCGTCATGTGATGTGCAGCTCTTCAGATCGTCCGTATCCTCCGCTGCTGGATCGTGAAACCAGGCAAATCGGCCGCAGTCTGTTAAAAACCGATGACGAAAACGGAGACGAGGATGATGATGGCGACTACGACGATGACTACGACTTTGCAGACTTTGAAATTTCAGCAGTGACATTTACTCCCATTTTGAGGCGAGTTCTTGAAGTTATCCGTCTTTATTATATTATAATATTGTTGTAAAAGTGGTAAAGTGCAACTCACATTGAATAAAATAATGCCGGCTGGATTTTTCATTCACTATTATTGAAAATCTTCACCTAATAAGACCAATCACACCGTTTTAATTGTAAGGAAATGTCATCCGGTTTTTTCATACAGTCGTTGCAGGGCTTTATCGAAAAATGAACTCGCTGCAGTCCCCAAAGTAAAGTCTTTCCAGGTAAAGCGAGATTACGTTATTTTTAATATCTGAATTATGCATATTTAGACATTTTCACATTCTAAATGGCACAACTCAATATTATTCTGATTTTGTCATTCCTCAGGTGAATGTAAATGTGATTGAAGCTCAGAAACTGGTCGGCGTGAACATCAACCCCGTGGTTTACGTGACGATTGGAGACGAGAAGAGACACACAGCCACACAGAAATCCACCAACTGTCCGTTTTATAACGAGGTAGAAGTGATAAATATGTAGAAGTAGTACATATGTTTGCAAGAGCACTGAGTTTCTAATGTTTTTAATTTCTCTTTTCATTAATACGTTTTTTTTTATTGCTTGAAGAATTTCATGTTTGAATTCCAAGAGACGCAAGATGTGCTGTTTGATAAAGTCATTGAGATTACTGTGAGTATGCCCGAAAACATTACAAAGCATTATAGAATGAATGTGCCTGAAACTTATAGAATATATGCCTGAAAAAAATCATAGTATGAAAATTTAAATTGAGAAATCTTCCTCTGGATCTCCAGCTTACTCCCATGGTCCAAAAAATGCTGGAGAATTGAATTCTGCTAAATTGCCATAGGTGTGAGTGAGAGTGTGAGTGTTTGTGTGTCCCGCTCTCTGATTGGTTGGTCACCAATCAAGGGTGTGTCCCGCCTTCAGGCGAGAGTGGTTGGGATAGGCTCCAGCTCCCCGTAACCCAAAAATTGAAGAGAGTTAGTAAATGGGAGGATACATTTAGGGACGTTGTATGTTTCAAAATCATTTGTCCTTGTTTTATTCTCAAGGTCGTCCACAAGAAAATTCTGGCGTTTTTAATGACACACATAGGAACCTTCAAGATCGACATCAGCACTGTATCTCAGCAGCCAGGTTGTAAAAAAATACGAATGTATTAAAAAACATTATAAATATATATTTTGTATGTCGTCATGTTTTATGTAGTACTAGTACTAATAAATATGTTTGTACATATAGTACTGTATATATGTCCTACAGTTAATATATAACCACTATAGTTTTAAGACGATCTTTGTGCCATAAGCAACGTTTTCAGTCAGCTTTTTACCTAAAATTGTGATTTTTTTTTTTTTTGTCTGCAGATCACCGTTTCTACCAAAAGTGGGCTCCTCTGACGGACCCGAAAGACACTCGTTCAGGCATTAAAGGCTACGTGAAGTGCACAGTGAGTGTGGTGACGAAAGGAGACCCCATGGGCATGGTCATCCTGGCACCAGCTGGCAGCCAAAACGATGACATTGAAAAGTATGAGAAAAAAACGTTTTTTGTTGGCAGACAACTTGACATGCATTGAATATTCTGTAATACAATCTTATGCTTGTTTAACCGAGCAATTCTGACTCAAATCCCTTGTAGGAACCTTCTCCTTCCAAAGCGAATGCCGTCTGAGCGTCCATGGGCCAAGTTTGTGCTGAAGATCTACAGAGCGGAGGGTCTTCCCAGCATGAACTCTGGATTCATGGGCAATATCTCGAAAATGATGAGGGACAAGAAGGTCTTTCTTGACCCGTATGTCCAGGTCACGTTTGCTGGACAAAAGGTGCTTTTCTTTCTACTTTAGATACTTGCGAGATTTACACATCACACAGAATTACTTGGTGTAATTAGCAGAACGAGTGTCTGATTCTAAAAGGAACTAAAAACATCCTAGAATTCTATATTACATTAAAACTAAGGTAAATATATTATACTGTATAAGTAAATGCATTTCTAACCAGACATGACTTATACGTAGATGCTCCTGCTGCACTTACGTGTATGTGTCTTTTTTTTTTACATCGACTCTATAGTCTTTAAAGTCAAGTATTTCCTCTGCTGATAATGATCAGTCAGTTCGGCTTTCAGAACTGCCGTGAGAAAAAGGATTAGGATCCACACACACCACCCTTACGCTATAGTGCTGTGCTGCGTTTGTTTGTTAACTGGGCTGAGAGTATTTGAACGGCTCTGTACGTTTGCAACACAACCTACTGGCAAACACTTCGGTTAAAAATACCTGAATGATGTCATAGAGTATTCTCAAGGTAAAAGTTCAAGTGGAACTACTAACTGTTTAGTCACGTTAAATAGATGCGTTTATTCAAAGCTCTGTTGGTTAATCTAGCAAGAGTGTTTAAATATATAGACTCTATATTGTTCTACTTAAAATTCTGAATACAGATTCAGATACTGTATATTATAATATAGATTCAAGATTAAATCGGATGGTTTAAAATGCCAATGCTAAATTATATGTTTATGTATGTGTATACACACACACACACACACATATATAAATATATGTGTGTGTGTATGTAAATGTATATATGTATATATATATATATATATATATATATACACACACACATATAATATATAAATAATATATATGTATGTATACACACACACAGTATACACTAAAATCTTTTTGTTGACCCTTTTGTTAGTCAATTAAATTGTTTCTTTACGTGTGTGCGTGTGTGTGTGTGTGTGTGTGTGTGTGTGTGTGTGTGTATACTTATATTATATAATCTATTCATTAAAATCGGTTGCTTTAAATAAAATACATATAAAAAAAAACATATTTAAGCACAAGTACTTAAAGATGGATGAACATAGACTACTAAATACATATTATTACAATTTCATGGATCAAAGATTTAAATGAGGTATTAGATGCGGCTCATGTTTTAGATATGTTCACTATCAGTCACCATCAATGGCCCAACGAGGATGTAAAAATGACATGTAATTACCGTAGCTTTATTAACAGGGCGAGACGTCAGTGGAGAGCAACACTAACACCCCGGAGTGGAACGAACAGATATCCTTCATTGAGCAGTTTCCTCCTCTGGCTCGACGAATCAAAATACAGATTCTTGATGATGCCAACATCGGAGACGTGGCTGTGGCGACACACTTCCTGGACCTTCTACAAATCTCCAACCCAAACAGAAATGGTTCCTGAAACAATTTTCCAATTTCAATTTCAATTTTACGGTTTTTGAGCCGTCAAACTATTCATTTACACTTTGTCCAAACAGGTTTCAATCCCACCTTTGGCCCCGCTTGGGTCAACCTTTATGGATCTCCGCAAAATTCAACTCTGAGAGACATCCACAAAGACCTGAATGAAGGCCTGAGTGAGGGCATCTTCTACAGGGGCAGAATTCTCCTCTCACTCACTGTGGAGGTCTACGCAACACCCACCGCCGCTGTGACGGACAATAAGACTGTTGCCAACGTCAAGAGTTCTAAGAGCAGGTTTAATCTTAAACGCAAAAGCCGCAAAGCCAAGGAAAAAAAGAGTGGCGGCAATGAAGGTTTGTCATATTAGTAGATGTGTTATTTTTATTTTTAACTATGGTATTTTATAGTTTTCTACTACATACACTACCGTTCTAAATGTTGAGGTCATTTTGAAATAAAATCCTTAGTTTTTAAAGAAAAGCACTGTTTTTGTCAATTAATTGTCAATCTTGTCAATGAAAATATCTTTTGACTAATCAGAAATACACTCAATACATTGCTAATGTGGTAAATAAATATTCTAGCTGTAAATATCTGGTTTTTGGTGCAATATCTACATAAGTGTATAGAGGCCCATTTCCAGCAACTGTCACTCCAGTGTTTTAACGGTACAATGTGTTTGCTAATTTGCATTGTAAAACACTTGTTTGGTCATGTCAGCACTGCTGAAAACAGTTTAGCTGGTTAAATAAGCTATAAACTGACCTTCCTTTCAGCAGGTTGAGAATCTGGAGCATCACATTTGTGGCTCAATCAAACGCTCAAAATGGCCAGAAACAGAGAACTTTCATGTGAAACTCCACAGTCTATCCTAGTTCTTAGAAAATAAAGTGTGAGTTTTCGGGGAACACACAAAATTGTCTAGGTGACCCCAAACTTCTCAACAGGAGTGTATATTCAATTCAGAAAGGGGGTCATCAAACTACGGCCCGTGGGCCACTCTTTGGTTGACTTTAACCAAAAAAAATGCTTTTAAACTATTTTAATTTAAACTTTGCATGGGTTCAGTCTGCATTGGTTTTATATTTCACTCATTATCTTTTAATTAAAGTATCTTTTAGTTTAGTTTTTCTATTGATTGTTTTTTCAGGGCCGACTCTAAGCGGACCCGGAGAAGAATCTGAAGAAAGCGGTTCTGAAGTGCCCGCCGCCGTCACAGTGGAAGTGGAAGAAGTTCATCCTCTTCCTGAGGTAGCACGTCTGAAGAAAGAGGTGACATTTCTTCTCCATTAACACCGAATCCTTGTCTTCATATAGAACTTCACTGGTGAGAAAGAAGAATTTTTGTTGTTTGCCTCCTTCTTTGAAGCAACAATGATAGATCCTTCCATTGGATCTAAACCTGTGACCTTTGAACTCTCAATGGGTAGGTCCACTTTCAAGCAACATGATGTCATCTCACAATTTTATTTATATTAAATAAGGACTTCACATACTTTGGACAACTAGATGTATTGCATAAGTGTTAGCTTGCGCCTGTTTTCAAATATTAATTGTGCAGTATAAAAAACAGTTCAGAATATATGACTACTATTATTTGACTATACAGTATGTAAACAATAAAGGACATTTCATATATTAGGATATTATATGGACAATTAAATGGATGACCAATATATAAAAATGTTATATAAATTACAAATAATACTCAGTTAGATTAGTTTCAACTTTATTTTCATTACATGTGTTCAGGTACAATTCTGTATATTATTAATTAATATTACATTGTATTATATATCATATATCATAATATTATTATATTAACATATTTATTTATTCAATTATTAAGTATAAAGCAGTGTTTTAATAATGTATATGTATATATATATATATAGTATATATATAATAATATTAAAAATATACATCATAATCTTTTAAAATGTAACAAAATTCATTCAATAATCTTATTAGGCACAAGGAATATTAAAAAGAAATTGGTTCAGTGCTCATACATTTATGTTCTGAATAAACAGGGAATTATGGGAAAACCACAGACGTGATGGTGAAATCCAGCAGGAGCGCTGGTCAAGAGCCTCTAGCTGAAGACAGACAGCCACTGATGGAATCTGAAGACGAGATGCTACGAGAAGAGCTTGTAAGCCCAGGATCTCAAGACAAATCCACCACGCCAGCCAGAAGACCCCAACCCACAGAATATGACAGGTAGGCTGACAAAAGTAGCCACAGTCATTACTCAAGTACAAGTATAGATACTAGAGATAGACCTATACAGAGTATAACTATATTGTTATAATAACATGTTGCTGTATAAAATTACATGAAAAAGAAATGCATTTTATTACAATGGAAACACGTTAAAGAACCATACATGCGCTACTAAGCATTATTATGTGTTTAATTACACAGCATTAATATGAATGGAACATATGATGACTAGTATAGTAATGGTGAAAAATGTCACACTTCAGAAGCTTCTCATCAATGACCTTTATTGAGTTGATGCAAAAAAACAACAATTTTAAGCTCTGAATTTTTTCGCAAAGGTTTGCCAAAATGCTTTGTTCAGTTGCAAAAGCAGCTGCTTCTCAAAGTTCTTAAGCCGTTTTGCTGTCTGATGCTCTGGTGCGATGGGTGCCGCATCCAATAGGGTGGCGCAATGATACGTTTTTATATGTACGTCTTTAAACAACTTTATTGTGACCGGATGGCGCCATTGATACAGTTTTTTTTTTCAGGCCGATGACAACATGGAAATAAAATGAAATAAATAAAGAGTAACTCGGGTATTTTTCAAGTGTGAGGAGTAGAGTACAGATATTTGCATAAAATTAAAGGAGTGTAAAATTTAAAAGTGGGCAAAAAAAAAAAAAAAAAAAAATGTTACTCAAGTAGAAATCAGCCAAAATTCTACTTAAGTAACTAAGTATTTGTACTGTTACTTCACACCCCCGCTTTAGTCAAATGCAAATGATTGTCAGGTTTGTGTCTGTGTGTCCCGCTCTTTGATTGGTTGGCCATTAATCCAGAGTGTATGTCCCGCCTTCAAGCCCAGAGTTACTGTGATTGGCTCCTGCTCCCCGTAATCCAAAAATAGAAAGAGCTGCATGAATTAGATGGATAGATGGAAGTAATCCATCTTTTGTTCATTCCAGATCATTTAGTTGCATCCCCCTTCTCCGGGAGAAACCCTGCGTTTACATATGGAGCTACCTCGAGGATCACACCTTCCGTCTTCACAACAGCAACTGGTTGTCTAAGATGGCCGACCGACTGGTTAGTCAATCAATATTGATACAGCAGTGTGTTGCCTATTTGCTTCCACATTTTTCTGACACCACCAGACATTGTTTGTTTAGACTAATTTTCTTTATATCTTTAAAGGACTTTGGTATTGATGATGTCGAGATGATACTGAAAAGGTCCAAAATCAAGGCAAAAGCACGTTTGGTGGACGTCGTCTTGGAATTTTTTTCCACCTGCAAGTACGAAGGTTTTTCCTCCACTCATAATACAACAGTTTGGGTGCTAAATTCACCTGTAGTTTGACATTATAGAGGATAAAATGCTCCTTTTTCTACTCTTTAAGACAGTACAGCACTAATTTGGACAGGAAGAAAAACATTCGGCAAAACCCTTTGGATAAGTGTCGTGTGGGACTCATCAAGAGAAATATTGTAAGCATCTTCAATACAATCAAGACATAATCTTAAATGAAAATAAAGATGTTTCAAACTATATTTATAGGATTAATATTATTATTACATTATTTTATGAATTTCATTTTATTGTTATCAAGTAATCGCTTGTGTCACAATCTCATAAACAGTTTATTAGTAAAGGAAAGTTACAAATGTAAGAATATTGTTTCTTAAAAAGAAACAAAAACATATCATAATTACAGCACACATTAAACATTTTTTGCACACAATAATAATTTTTAATAAAATCAAAACATTATAAATAAAAATAATATTATTGAATTTTTGTATTGATACATTTTTTGGATTACATATTTTGATTACATTACTTCATGATTAATCAATCACAGTTTTATTTTATTTATAAATGTTGCAGTTTTTAAGTGACAATTTAAGATTTTTTATTAATAAAATCTTAAAAATGTATACAAAAAAATACATAAAGAAAACTTTATTATTTTTGCTATTGTAAATTAATCACACAATAGCAATACATAATTTTACTACTAATAATAAAATAGTAAAAATGTACTTTTATTAACAGCCATGTCTACAGTGACCTCACTTTTTCATTTTAATTTTTCTGCGCAGGTTCTGCTGGCCAAACAAGCCCTGCGAGTGAGAAGAAGAGTCACCAGAAACACAGTAAAAGACAGAATGCTGGATGTGAAGAATATGGCAAAGAGGCTGCGCTTTCTGGCCCAAGAAGTAATTATTCTCTGATTTACGGCAACACAATGTGCATCTCTACTTTATATGCACAAATGTTTTTCATTGCAGCCTCAGAGCACCTTGCCGGATGTGTTTGTGTGGATGCTGAGTGAGGGGAAGAGAGTGGCCTACGTCAGGATCCCAGTGCCGACTGTTCTCTTTTCACTGGTGGAGGATGAAAGGGGAAAAGACTGTGGGAAAATCACCACGCTGTACATGAAGGTGTCTCTCTACATCAGCATGCATGACCACAGCTTCATCTAATGAAGAATTACAGTAGACACCATGTTTAACACTGATGGAATCTGCAATCTCTCCCCTGAAGCGTGTTCAATTTTGCTGACATATACTGTAAAGCTTAGCTTAATTTATGCTAAAAATGCACAGAACTAGACTAAAAAGACTAAAAAGTATTTCTGAGGACTCAATTCAGTTTTTAATCTTGTACAGCCTGAAAAACCTACTCGGTATTATTTTTGGGGAAATGTGGCAATTTTTAGGGATGACGTTAATAATAGGAAAAATTTCAATAATTTCGTGAGCTCATGTCATGGCTCTGTTAGTGCATTTTTGTGTTTATCTTTGCATATAACTTTTAATAAACTCATATTGGATTTATTATGCTTTATTAGAGCATAGAATAGAAGGGCTAGGTTCGCTATTATATTTGTTAAATTTGCACTTTTGTCCTTGATGAAGTAAGCCTAACTAGTCTCGTCGTCTTTTCGAACACAATTGTGCTAGTTAGCTGAATTTATTTTGTTTCAATATTATCTCTAGTCGTTTTTTATGGACTCTTTGCAAGAGTTGAGTTAAATGGACACACGTTTGTCTGATCTTGACTCTGATATTTAGAGATAAGCTCATGATATGTGTGGGGATTAATGGTTATGATTAAAAACTTTATATATTTGCTTCAAAAAAGCTTGTCATAAGTCATCATTACTCAACCAAAAAAAAAAACACAAAAGTGGAGGCATTTATTGTAAAACATTACAGGCCAACCTTGTAACACTTTATTCCTGACTATCATAATTAAATATAATAAATGTCTCAAACCCCACCATTTATTTATTATATATCATATATATCAACAGCTTTATTTAACTTTATTAGCAGCTTCCAGATTTTATTAAATTATTGAGTGAAAATGTCTTCATTTGTCCCACAGCGGGGAAATTGCATCACAACAGCAGAATAAATATAAAGAACAATAAAGAATATATAAATAAATGACAAGAAATAAAATAATATACATCAAGTATATAAATAAATAAATAAATAAATAAGATAGATAAACATGCACAAACATGGACATAAATAACACTGTACATATCATAAATAAACCACACTGCGCTCATTTTATTAACCATAAACACAACCATAAAAAACACTGCACACATCAAATCACCAGTTCAGAGTCTAAAAACAGCATGTAGGAAAGATCTGCGATACTTATTAGGGCAAAAAAACTGCTAGAGCAAAGAATCAAAAATCAAAATGTTCTTTGATTACAGTTGTTTATTGCTAATCTTTTCCCTCAAAGACCCCCGGAGGGCCTGTAGGGGAAATATTTGCCAAACTGGAGGTCTACATGTGGCTCGGTGTCACAAAGTACTCGAAGAACTGTGTCACCAGCCTTCCTGCTGAATTCCGAGCGGTTTATGAAGAGCTGACGTCAGGAGCCGTGGTTCCACACAACATGCCGCCCAACAAACTAGCCGTAGAAGGTGTTTACAGTCTTTTACAGTTTTTCTCCATTGGTGGACTTCAAATATTGACAATCCCTCTGGTCTTTTCAACCAGACAGTCGCTATTTCCAGTTGCGGGCTCATATTTATCAAGCGCGTGGGATTATTGCGGCCGATGACAACGGTCTGTCGGATCCTTTCGCCAAGGTCGTGTTCAGCACTCAATGTCAGGTCACGGAGGTGAGTCTCTTCATTGTGAAAATAATTACCTTCATTGCCCGCAATATATCGCTCCTGGGCGGGAAAGCACATTTCCCAGGAGATTTATTCAAGAATTCTTTATCCATCCCCTTGGGGAAATTCTCCTTTGCTTCATAAGCTCACAACCTTTGATCATTAAACACACTTGAGAATTTAATTAGCATAAAACAAATAGAAAGAACTAAAAACTCAAGACAAAAACATTGGTCTATGTTGAGAAAATTCTGTTTATTAATTTACATATTTACACTATGTACAGTCGACCCCGCTTAATCGGGCCGCCGGCGATTAATAATCCTAGTCCCAAGACGAATTGTATCTCATAACATAAATTTACGCCGCTTTATTGGGACATATTTGAGGGAGAATGAGGGAAAAACTTGCCATAAACCGCCAGCGTTTAATGAAGTGAAAATGAAAATGATGAATAATGAACGAAAATAAACCTGTGTAAAGGAGCCTGTGTCTGTGCTGTTTAGTGGCCAGAAGGGAAGACACGCCCACCAGCCTATCTTTTAGTCAAACGCTGTCACTAGACATAAGGCATTTATCAGAATCAGCAAAGATCTTTGATGCTGTTAGGAAGAATGAATTGCTGAAGAATGAATTGCTGTATGTAGAAAAGCAAATGTTTAATGTCCATTAAATGTTACTTCTCGTTTTATTTAGGCCAATAATAGAAGTGAAGTGATGGGGGGGTGGCGTTTCAGAAGGGGGCGTGTCCGGCTCGGCTTAATTGGGGCAGACGCTTAATTGGGCCAAAGTGGTCGTTTCCCGATGTGACTGGATTAAGCGGAGTCGACTGTATATATATATATATATGTATAAACAGCAATTTTAACAGCAACAGTAGTATTTACTGAGACGTTCTTCTGTAGTTCACACACATGATGGTGATTTGGACACTAGTCCGCTGTATGGATTGCAATCTGTGAACCTGGAAACGATGAAGAACTTTATTTGTTGCAGGTTATGGTGGAAACGTTGTCTCCCACCTGGTGCGAGCTGCTGGTTTTCGATCAGGTTCTCATGGAAGGAAGTAAAGATGAGTTTCGAGAAGATCCTCCCGTGATAATCATCAACATCTACGACTATAACAAATTAGTGAGTGATGATAAGTTTAGCTCTTATGAGCCGAGTGTGTGTTCTACTTGGTAATTCTGTGTTTTGCAGGGAAGTCCGCAATCACTCGGCCGTGCGTTTGGAAAACCGGAGCTGAAGTTGGTGGAAGAGCCATATATCAAACCTCAGATGCAGTTCTTTGAGATCACTAAAGGCAAAAGCAAAGCCGGGGAAATTTTGGTGGCTCTCGAGCTCATTGAGTTGGACTATTCAAGTTTTGGAGAAGTGAGATTTTACTTCTTTTTTTTTTATGAATAGCTGATTATGGTTATTCTGACCAGTCGCTTGAATAGAACAGAATGTTTTTTTTTTAATTGTCATTTTATCACAGGGTTGCATTGAAATTAATATTCTACTCCATTTGGTGCAAAATAAAGATGTGATAACAAGTAAAATATACACACTGAATAAACCGATTTGAAAACTACAATAGATTAAAATATGGCACAAAACAGGCTAGAAACACGAAAGAAAAATGCAATTGACAAATTATACATAGTGCAAAGGAATAATACAAATAGCCGAAAGTGGTTGTATTGAATCCTAAAAAAAAAAAAAATACCTGTTATTATTCGCTTATTATTAGTTTCCACTTATTAGCACCAAAAATGTGAGAGAATAGGAAAACAAAGTTGTTCACTATACACTACTAGTTAATTACCATCCTGAACGAAAAAGCAGCAAATGTCAATGCATTTGATCAATGACAAGTCACACTGGATAATGTCTTCAACCTTTGATTGGGGTTTGATAAGAACTTTCTTTTTCTCTGCCCACACTGAGTATTGTGTCGGTCGTTTCAATGAATTAGAATCATTATTGTATTAATGCATTGATTGTATGTTCGTCATATGTCTTACTTACCTTTTATTAAAGGTCACTGAAATCTTTTCATGTTATGTATATTACACATCTCATATTAGTTTTGGTACAAACAAGAAATGTAGCTTAATCAGACACACAGCTAATTAGAGCAAAAATAATAGAGTTCTGATGAGCACAGGATTAACTGGAATTGACTACAAATATAAAGCTACAGATATATATTGAGCATTTTGAACATTTGGATAATATTAATTTATTATTTTTTATTGAATTGATGTCTTAAATTGTTGTCTTTGAATATGAAATTTTACATTGTTCAAACTTGTGTTCAAACTTATTCTCAGCCAGCTCTGCCATTGGATGTTGACCCGAAGAAACCCGACTTCATTGCCGATAAGCGGCGATATGCCATTCCTGAAGGAGTGCGACCAGTGCTGAGGAAGTACAGAATAGAGGTACAGTTTGAAAATGTAAAATCTCAAATGAATTGTTTGAATCTGACATGGATGAGGTCGACTAATCCAACATTATAAAAGTACAAATTTATTCCATTTATTGGAAAATGGCCGACCAATCACAGAATGGGACACACATTCACACACTAATCAATATTCCCGAATACAAAGTATTATTATGCTTAAAAAATGTATTGCTTTTATTTTTTTACATACAATTTTTTTCATATCATTTTAATCATTGTTGTATGTAACACTTGCTCCACAGAAAACAATCCCTCACTACTCCAGAAACACAAATTAAAAAACATTAATGTCAACAATAATCTGAATTCACTGAATTGCCACAGGCCGCCACAAGCAGGCCTAAATACATTTAATAAACTATACAGAATATAAATATATTTGTGAATTGTTTGTGAGGCTCTCAACTTTGGCTCTACGTCCAACAGGTGCTGTACTGGGGTCTAAGGGACCTGAAACGGGTCAATCTGTTTGAGGTGGAGCGGCCGCAGGTGAAGATGGAGTGCGCAGGTCACATGATTGAGTCGGAGGAGATCCAGAGCTATAAACTGAACCCCAACTTCAATGATGCAGTCAAACACTTTGACGTGGTAAGACTCTTATTTTGAAAACGTTGTGAGACTCTGGAATTTTGAAATTCCACAAATGGAATCAGATTAGTGCCAAAAATATCTAACGTAAATTTCTAAGAAATTATGGTTTTACTTTTTTAGCTTGCAGTCTCGCTGCCAATCTCATTCTCGCCAGCCAATAAGAGTAAGGGTCGCCCCCTCATGAAGCTTGTGCCAGAAGACCAGACGAAAAAAAAAGAAAATCAATTAACATTCGTTTCTTAGACATTTACGTTTGATATTTTTGCCGCAAATCTGATCTCTAATCTGAATCTAGACTTTTATAATAAAGACCTTTGCATCACCTTGTTAGTTGGACTGTTTTAGGTTGTTTTTGTAATACACTGATTTAATGACAAAGCTCTGAAATTATTTATATGTATTTATTTACGTTTTAGTGTTAAGTAGCCAATAGTAATGAGAAACTGCATCTTTATGTGTCTCTAGGAGCTTCCTGAGCTGGTCTACCTCCATCCTCCTCTCACTATCTTCGTGATGGAGCAGAGAGCGTTTGGGAGGCTGGTCCTAGTTGGAACTCACGTGGTTCAGAACTTGGTTCAGTTTGGGCCCAGAGACCAAGAGGAGTGGAAGGATGAGGAGGAAGAGCCTGAGGGTGAGAACGTCTCTCCAGCTCATATGTTAGTGGTTTAAAGGTTAAAGAGTCAGGAGGAACACATATGCTGTCCTCAAATGTCTTTCACTCCAGAAAGTAGCTTGCTCCATTTTTTTTAAATAATGTTTTTTAAACTGGCTGATGCTATTTTTCTGAAATGATCAGAAGCAAAGCCGTGATGGATCTGATGTGTGTTTAATGGTTGGCGCTTTCAAAAACAGCCTATTAAACTTTTTTTGCTCAATTTAGTGGCATTTTAAACCCATAAAAGTGACCTGACATGTTTGAAACGTGCAAAATAAAAGTGCCAAGTTTGCATGTCCTTCCAGTGTTTACGTGGGTTTTTGCTGTTTTTCCAGTTTCATCTGACGTTCCTGAAAATTGAAAACACCAACTTACCCTTTTGGTATTGCTCTGAAAAAGCAAAATCAAACCATTTTGAGTAAAAATGTCTTCTATAATTTATTGTTTAAACTCTTTGACTGCCATCATAGTGGTAAACTTCACTTAATAAAATTGTTGTAACAATTTGCAAATTAAATACATTTGAATACAACGTTGAGGTTGTTTTATGTACCTGGTAGCACTCAAATACGTATGTAATCCGAAGAGTCCCGGCCTTTGTTTGCTTGTCCACCAATCCAAAGTGTGTATCCAGAACTCCGGCCAATGAGATCGGCTCAATGACCCTTAAATGGAAGAAGAGGCTAAAAATGTTTTTGGGAATAAAATACTTTATAAAAAAAAAAAAAACATATACTGTACCAGTTTGTTTTCAATTTTGCTTTCATCATTTTTAAAACGAACAAACTAACACAAAAAAACGGTCGATTTATGATTTTTATTCTTTGTGTTTTATTCTTTAGAGAAAAAGCCTCCGAAGAAAACGACTCCTCTAACCACTGTAATCAACATGGATTTGGGAGGACTTCCTCTGACAGACACCAAAATCCCCATCAATCCTTTGAGCTTTGTCACTGTAAGTTTTTCTTTTAACCTTTATTGAGTCCATTCCATCTCAGATCGGTTCTTAGAGGTTTTCCAAGCATGTTTTTTGTCATGATCATGGCTCTCGTAGCAGTATGTGATGACTTTAGCTGGTCGCTTTGGGGCTTGTGATGCTTCAAATGGATCCTTATTGTAGCACACAGGCTTTCAACCAGCTTCGCTTTGTAGTTATTAACCGTAAAGCCCTTTAAACCCATTAACCCGTTGAGTATGGAGCGAGTCTGTGGCATTTCAGCTCCTGCTGTTAGATGGTGATTAATTGGGCATCGCTGCTGAGCCGAGACCCTGCTGCCAGCCAAATGTGAGGCTGGTGATGATGAGTACATGCGGGTACAAGGCTTCGGAAAAGTACCTTTACTCTGAAATAAAGTCCGTTCATCCATTTTCTGATCCACTTTTATGTTTCTGGATCACAAAGACAATCCCGGCAACTCGGGGCCTAAAGTCGAGACAGATCCAAAGGTTGTAGGTTTGATTCACAGTCATGAAGTGGTTTCGACATAAAATTCAAAGCAGATTGATAAAAAAGCAACTTAAATCTGTCTATTTCAAATCAAATCAAGTTTATTGTCACATACACTTTTACAAGCAGTGAAACTTTTTTTTTTGTTTGTTTTGTTTTGTTTTTTTTTTTTTTCAAATTAAACTTTACATCACACCAGGTACTTTTTTTTACGATTTAATCATCAACAAAATACACCGAATGATGCTGGCAGACATTTGCAATAATGAGTATTGGGTTAACATGAATATTAATACTATCATTTACAACATCCATAGATTTTAAATCCATTGTTGGCACAAATCCACACCACAGGAGTTTGAGACGAGCTTCTAATTGGTTGGTATAAATGATGTAAAACTATTTCAGGCTCCACTAAGAAAGGTTGTTAAAAAAGAGGAGCCTTTGGAGGAGGAGCAACCAGAAAAAGAGGAACTCGATTGGTGGTCAAAATATTACGCATCCCTGGCTGAACTTGAAAAACAGGTCAGAATTCAGTTCCTTTTAATATAATTTTCACTTTTATTCCTTTTTTTTTTTAACATATTTTTTTTTAGGAAGATAAAGATGATGACATGGACGACGCCCCTGACGGAGGTACCAGTATTATCATTTTAAGAGATAAGAATTATGATTACTGAAGCACAGAGTTAAATAAAAAAGAAATAAAAAAGCAGATTCTACTTTTTATGCTAAAAGAGTTTTAAAAAATCACTTTTAAAAATTGATGCAGAGATAGTGACTCTTTAAATTCATTTTAAGCTTTTCAATTATTCAGTGTGGCCTAAGTCATGCAGATTTCTTTTCTGATTTTAATATGTAATGACACAGACGGGGGTCCGCTGTCCATGTCCGCACTAGAAGCAGAGGATGACGACATGGCAATTGAAGCAGAACCTCCAACGCCAAAGAGAAAGAAGATTGCCACCTTAGAGGTTCAAAAACGCCTTTCATGCTAATTTATCCGCTTTTTTCATTTATGTTTCTGTAAATGTGCTTTTACAGCTTTATAAATCCGAGTTGGAAAATGAATTCTGCCAGTTCATGGACTGGTTGCACATATTTCCAGTCTACAAAGGCAAATCCAGCTTGGAAGATGAGGATGAAGATGAGAGTTCCAGATATATGGGTAAATATAAGGTGAGCCGAGCGCCTGTCATGCCTCAGACGAGACGAGCAAACTAAAGCGCCGCTTCCTTCCTTCCAGGGATCTTTTCTGATTTACCCCATTTCCCCCGAGGATGAAGATGCCGACTGTCAGATCACTAATGGCCTTCCCAAAAATGCCGCCATTAAGGTTCTCGTGAGGGTTTATGTAGTAAAAGTATGCTCTTTTTTTGCATTATTTATTAATATTTTCCTCTGAATATTTTTTTTTTTGCTGCTTTGAGATGGTCTGCCTTTGTGAAAAACCTTAAAATAAAAAAACTGAAATGCATATTTTGAACACTGACCAGTAAATGAGTAGTTAATAATAGATATAAATAATTAAATATTATTAATAAATATTAAATTATACAAATTCATGTTTTTTTTTTGTTAAAGCTCTTTCCAAAATACAGTGTTTTAATTCCCTTACATCATTTTCACTTCTTCATCAATTGTTCACTGAGTTCACTGAGAATGTCAGGTCACTGAGACTTTTTAGGTAATTTTTTTTGTGAATCCCAAGGGAACCAACCTGGCCCCCACTGACCCGAACGGAAAGGCGGATCCGTATGTGACGGTTAAAGTTGGTCAGCAGCAAATGGACAGTAAAGAACGTTACATTCCCAAACAACTGAACCCGGTGTTTGGAGAGTGAGTCTCTTCTCTTCACTTCATCAGTCGTTTGTGTGGAAGTTCTGATTTGGATCAGAGTAAATATGATGCCTTTACTGAAAGAAAATGTTGCATTACATTTTAATTAAATGTAATAAATGTTTAACAATTAGAAAAAGCTAAATAATAAAACGCAACAATTCAAAATAATATTATGTGCGTTTACAGTCTATTGTCGTCAACTCTTATTTTAAACTATTGTTCTTGTTCTAGCACTGCAGCTGTCATTTTTGGTTCATTTTATGCTAGAAAAGTTTTGGTATTTTAATAATATGATGTCTTTATCCTTTGTTCCATAATCTAGAAATATTTTGGATCTATTTCTGTTGTATTTTTTTAGTAGACTTCACACACATTTTACAGGCCAGTCATGAAATGTAACAGAAATGTTGTTGTTGTTGTTGTTATTTTACCACCCTGGCAAATCCAGGGTTTACTACAGGTCAGCGTTTGACCTCTGACCTAGATTTGTGCCCCCTGAGTGTAATTTACCAAAAAGGGAGAAGCCACAGGAATAAAACAAGCATTTTTTTGTTGTAATATTATAATTTTGTTATATAATTAACAATATATATCAGTGCGGATATCAGTGTTTGAAAGCTCCCGTGACATGTTTTTATTCCTCATCTCAGAGTGTTCGAGCTCACCGTGTCCTTCCCGCTGGAGACGGAGCTCCTGCTGTCGGTTTTCGACCACGACCTGGTGGGTTCTGATGACCTGATTGGTGAAACCCGTGTGGACCTGGAGAACCGTTTCTATAGCCGACATCGTGCTGGTTGTGGCTTGGCCCTTCATTATGATAAGTGCGTAATTATGGCAGTTTTGATAAAGATTGCGTTGCGTAAGATGAGCAGAACTTCTAAAAATGAACGTCTTTTGGACAGCTGCTGCTTAAATGACTGAAATGACTTACATTTTGTTTAATAACTCCTGATTTTATTAGAAATATCTGCTGGTTGAATTTAATTATTGTCTTGTGATTTCAGGGATGGTTATAATAAATGGAGAGATGCCAAGAAACCAACGGCCATTTTGTCTGAGCTGTGTCGCAAAAACGGGATTCCTGCTCCAGAATACCGGGAGTTTGAGATTAAAGTTCTAAACAAGATATTCAAAATTCCCAATGAGGCTTTTCCAGAAGGTGAAAGCACTCATTCTCTCTATCACTTTCTAATGTTTAATGTTTCTAATGTCTACTCTTGTTATTCACAAATTATGTTAATTATTTGCAGAACTATTTATAAATTGTTTTTATTCATAACTATTAATTGTGCACAAGTGACATTCTGTTTTTCTGTTTACTATTTTTCACATGACCCATGAAGACCCACAAAACATCGAGTAAAATTATCTGCGTTTTCTGTGTAAAATCAGGGGTCTGAGGTTGAAAGAACAAACCACTGTATGGGATTCAGCCAATTTTTTGTCGAAGCCAATAGTTTTTTCTTTTTTTTCAGAGTAAGCTAGTAAAATCATTGAAATCTTATGGTAAATGGCATTTATTTGGATGTAGTAACTCATTGACTCATTAGGCATTGCGCTAATGGCCAAGAGTTGCGTTTAACAAAAATATTCTATACAAATTAACTGTTTTGTATGTACAGTAATTATATATACGAACTAGTTATGTTATCATTAGGTTACTTTTTCTTGCTCTTTTACAGTACATTCCCGGTATACATTGTTAAGAGACATTAAACTAATTTGAAACACAGTTTGTGTTCCAATTCCAGAGACCAATATATCCAGATTCCATTAAATTCAGACTCCAGGGACGATTATATGAAGATGCCACCATCCATTTTAACCAGATTCCAGACTTCCTTCCTTTTAACCAGATTTCATTGCATCCAGACTCCAGAGACGCTATATCTACACTGATACGTACAGTGCATCCTCTTCCAGAGTCCATTATATTCAGATTTCAGAGTTCGTTATATCCAGATTTCATTATAATCATACTCCAGAGACCATTATATCAGACAGATGCCACATTCCATTATAACCAGATTCACATTCACATCCAGATTCCAGAGGTTCTCTATCCAAATTTCAGTATATCCTCTTCCAGATTGCAGTTTAAAACCAGAGTCCATTAAATCAAGATTTCATTATACTCTAAAACTATATAATAATGCTTTAAAAATAAATACAATAACACTCCACAGACCATAATATCCAGAGTTCAGTGTCCATTTACGCTATATTCAAATTGCGAAGCATCCCAATTCCGGAAACAATTTTACAATACAATTTTACTCAAACAATAGTGTGAGTCTCTCACACTATATCCAAAGTTTTTATTCAGAGTTGTCCCCAAAACCTGATCAACCACAGACAGAAATGGCTTTGAAAATGTTTTTGAGTATACACGCGTACAAACAAATGCACAGCTAATGTCAAAAGACATTATATGTGTGAATGTTACACGTAATCGCACGTCAAATCCATTTATATTCCGTCTGTGCTGCAGGCACATTCTTACATGTAGCTAGTCTAAAGAATGACAGCTTAAAGCCTCATGGGAATCAAAACATTTGAGGTTCCCTTATAGGCTCGTCCAAACGTTCCTCAACGCGCTTTAAACGGAACATGACTGGACATTGTTCACTATAGGATCCATTTTCAGAGAGCATTTTATATCCTTTATGGTCATTAATGATATTTGGTGTACACAGATTTGCTAAAGAAGAATAAGAAGACAGAGGAAGACTTTGCAGAGCTGGACGAGCACAAAGCCCTGAGCGTTCTCCAGCGCTGGAAGGAGATGAGGGAGTTTTGTGAAGGAGCTTATGCTCTGGTGCCTGAACATGTGGAGGTTCGCTCACTGCTGAACTCAGAAAAGCCTGGTCTTCCTCAGGTCAGTCCAGTTCCACAAACTTGCTCTGAAACAGAAAAAAATAATTTGCTTCTTGATAAACAGCAATGTAGTGAAAATGGTGTGTTTCTATTCCTCGTCTTTGTATTTTTTACATTTTTTACAAGTGCAGTTACAAGGAAAATTAATCAAAATTAAAATTCTTTACTGTACATTCATATGATCAAGTTACGTGTTCTGCAAACCTCATTCATGGCCTCTATACTTAACAGGGTTATGTTCACATGTGGATTGACATGTTTCCTGTGGATGTTCCTCCACCACCTACTGTTAACATCAAGCCCAGACTTCCAGAGAGGTAATCACAGCTTCATTAACACTGGTGACGGGATATTACTCTTGGGGTAGTCACATTCACTGTAAAGAACCCAACTTGAGGCGACTTACATCCATTAAATCCAAAATTCAAATTTTATGTGTCACATACAAATGCAGACATGGTACAACATAGTGAACTGCTATTTAAAGACGGGGTTGGCAAGGGATGAAGTTAAGGGTGTGGGGGAGTAGTGCAACATTTAAGAAATAAAATAAAATAAAACGCACATGCACAAGCTGTTTCAAGTGTCCAATAGAAAAAAAAGGGGCAAAGTGACTTAATAAAATAACTCAAAATAAAGTGTCCAATATTATACAACTAGAGAACAAGGCAAAATGCAACGTTGTAAAGTTAAATGGCTGCAAAGTAAAGTGTCAAATGTCCAAAAAGTGTAAAATGTCCCAGAAAATGTCCGAGCTTTAAATAAGGAATATTTCTTATCTTAAAGGGTTTCATCTTAAAAATAAGATATGAAATATGAAATTCCTTGCTTTGGTTTCTCCAGAGGTTCCGATGGAGCACCTCAAATACTTTAATTCTCTTAATTTATTTAGAGAATAAATAAAATAAAAAACTCTTAATTTATTTTTTATTCACAATTTAGGAAAAAAAAAAGCTCATTTATGTTTTTCTAACATATACTGTCTCTTCTTTTCAGTTATGAACTGCGTGTGATCATCTGGAACACAGATGATGTCGTCCTGGATGACGTTAATCCTTTCACAGGAGAACCATCGAGTGACATCTACGTAAAAGGGTCAGAACATTTTTATACTATGGTTAATTTCAGAGAGAGAGAGACAGATGAGCAAATGGATAGAGAGACAGGCAGAAGGATTGATGGCAGGAAATGTTGGTGTTTAGGTATTTTTGCCTTGCCTTCATCAGGTGGATTAAAGGTCTGGACCATGAGAAGCAAGAGACAGATGTTCACTTCAATTCCCTGACTGGAGAAGGGAACTTCAATTGGCGCTTTGTCTATCACTTTGACTATCTTCCAACGGAGAAAGAGATCATCTACAAGAAGAAGGAGTCCCTGTTTGCCATCGATGAGACCGAGTTTCGCCAGCCGGCCGTTCTAGTGCTGCAAGTTTGGGACTATGACCGCATCGGTTCCAATGACTTTTTAGGCAAGTGTCGGTTACGTTCTTCATTTTTTGTACAGTCGATTTGGAATTTTTGGGACTTTAATAAATCAGGCTAGCCACTGTTACATAAGCCTAATATTGTTAAACAAAGAAAGTAAGGGAAAATAATAAAAATAAACACACGCCAACGTCACGTTCAGTTTCATCAGAACAACAGTTTCCAGTTCTCGCAGGAATGGCTCTGGTCTATCTGGAATCAGTACGGTGTTACAATGGCAGTCAATGCAAAATACGGACGTAATTTTTTAGATCCGTTTAGATAGATAGATAGATAGACAGACAGATTGATAGATAGATAAGACAAGACTTTATTAATCCCATTATAGGGAACATTTTTGTGTTCAGCAGCAGCAAAAAGTTTTTAACAGAAACGAATAAGGACAATTTAAAAGACAATAGTGAAGGCAGAAATGCAAACAGCAATGAGAGAAAGAGAAAAAAAGAAACAACAATAAACAGGTTGTGCAAAAATACAACTGTGCAAAAACAGTTGTGCCGTTTTGTGATGAAATAAAAATAATAACACTCCGTAAGACGACAGTTCAAGTGTGACACATCAAGACACTGGATATGATCTTTAAACAATGAAACTCAAAGTATAATGTTCATTTTGGAAAAAAAGTGTAATGACAATTTCATGTTGTTTATCATTGTATAACCAACAGAGAGCTTAGTCTGGATTTTCAGATGTGTCCTTACCTAAAGTAATTAAACATCCCTACGTTTCTTGTATAGGATCCATAGAGTTACGTCTAAGCGACATGGTGCGTGCAGCCAAATCGTCTGAGCAATGCAGTGTCAAAATGGCCAAAGACAAGGCTGGTCCTCGCTTCTCCATCTTCCGCAGCAAGAGGATGAAAGGCTGGTGGCCGCTCATTAAGCTGAAAAGCCAGGAGGACATTGAACGAGAGGAAAGGGAGGCTGAACAAGACAAGAAGGACAAGAAGAAAAAGAAGTCCAGCAAGCGCAGCCAAATGAAGATAGATGATCTACAGTTTGTGGACAGTGGTGGAAACACCTACCTATTAATGGTAAAAATGAGGAGATTACCATGTTTTTTTTTCATTTTATGGCACACGGGAATGTAAATTGCCCCATTAGTACATTTAAAGGTACACATTATTTTTCTAGATACTTGAGTGCACAGCAAATTTTTACATTTTTTTTTAGCTTCACCATCAAGTCTAAAAATTACTGTAATAGCATGAATGTCCCAATTGTTGAATCTGAACTGAATGTGGTTTGCAGGGTAAAGTGGAAGCAGAGTTTCACTTGGTGAGCGTAGAGGAAGCTGAGAAGAACCCTGTGGGGAAAGCACGCAAGGAACCAGAACCTCTGGAGAAACCAAAGTAAGGAACTCGCTCCTAATTAATATTTTTCATCATAATTTAATCATGTTTTGACATGAATGCGTCTTCTTTCCCTCTTAAGTCGCCCCAAGACGTCCTTCAACTGGTTTGTGAACCCAATGAAGACCTTTGTCTTCTTCATTTGGAAGAAGTACAAGAAATATATTATTGCCTTAATCATTTTGGTTGTTCTGGGACTGTTCCTCGCCCTCATCCTCTACACATTACCTACACACATCAGCCAGCTTATCGTCAGTGGATGAGAAGAAAGAACACAGTAGAGAAATTTATGATATTTTTTACTGTTCATTCAAACATTTAAACAATGTAATGTTTTTGCGTCATTGACTTGCATAATTTTACAGTGTAATGTTTTTATTATCATTCAATAATGTTTCACTATTTTGTAACAACTATACAATTGAATGTCGGTTGAGATTTTTTTTTTCCTTTTGCTAAATTGCCTTTTGTGAACCTTTTTTCTAAATTAAAATGACACAATTATAAATGGTGTACTCATTAAATGTTTGTTAAAAACTTCATATTATTTTAATCAATATTTTTTAGTCATAATTAATAATTAATGATGTCTAAAATAAGATACTCCAAACCTTCTGGGTAATTCAAAACTTCTCTCCAGGGAAAATTTGAAGAATAAATGTAATTATAAATCAGACATGTCACGTGGGAAATTACAGGCAATCTGAAGATATTTATTATGCGGATCATCACTTAATATTACAACCTCAGTTTCCATAGCGATGCTGCTGAACACTGAGCTGTGTGATCTTTACATCAGCACCACTCCACTTTATGACATTAACTTAATTATTAAATACAGTCACAGTTCCTTTAGTCAGACACGCTCCTTTCATCTCAGGTCATAACAGTTGGTTTCATTATCAGGACTTTTGAGCAGCAAGTCGATGGGACTCTTTTCCGTCTGGCACGATGTCGTCTGAGGTGGTTTGGTTTCTGCTAGTCCTCGGAATGCTTTTATTTGTTTCTGCTCAGGGACAGATCTTTAGTTTGAAGAGCAGCAGATGCTCAGTGGTCATTAGATGCGTTTTTGAGAGTGAGCAGCAGAAGTGGAGTGGCTCTGGAAGAGCCCAGGGCTGACGAAGTGAAGCTCTAACCAGACCTGACAGTTTGAGTAGGTGACTTCCTTGATTCCTGAATGACAAATTTTTTGTAACATCAAGATTTTTTAAGCGTATGGTATCGACAAACCCGTGAGTGTGGTGCACTCACTACCAAACACTCTTGACAACACATCTCTGCAATCTACATGTCTGTCTGTCCGTCTATCTATCTATCCATCCAATGTCATTTTCTGCCATTTTTCTGCTTCTGTCTGTCTATTCATCCTAAAGTGCATGTCTTTTTCTGCTAGTCTCTATATTTTTGCCCGTCTGTATGTCTACCTATCTCTCCATTTATCTATTCATTTATGTCTTTTTCTGCCAGTCTCTCTTTCTTTCTGCCTCCGTCTGTCTATTCATCCTACATGTCTTTTTCTGAGTCTCCCTATCTTTTTGCCCTTGTCTGTCTATCCATTCATGTTTTTTTCCTGTCAATCTCTGTCTTTCTGCCTCTGTCTATTCATTTATCCTATAATCCATGTCTTTTTCTGCCAGTCTCTCCATCTTTTTGCCCCTGCCTATCTGTTTCTCTATCCCTTCTACCTTCATTACAGGTCTTTTTCTGAGTGTCTGTCTTTTTGACCCTGTCTGTCTGTCTATCTATCTATCCACCCATCCATCCATCCATGTCTTTTTTTCTGTCAATCTCTGTCTTTCTGCCTCTGTCTATTCATTTATTCTATAATCCATGTCTTTTTCTGCCAGTCTCTCCATCTTTTTGCCCCTGCCTGTCTGTTTCTCTATCCCTTCTACCTTCATTACATGTCTTTTTCTGAGTGTCTGTCTTTTTACCCTGTCTGTCTGTCTGTCTATCTATCTATCCATCCATCCATCCATGTCTTTTTTCTGTCAATCTCTGTCTTTCTGCCTCTGTCTAATAGTTTTTCCTACAATCCATTTCTTTTTCTGCCAGTATCTCCATCTTTTTGTCGTTGGCTGTCTGTCTATCCCTTCATCCTTCATTCCATGTCTTTTTCTGAGTCTCTATCTTTTTGCCCCTGTCAATCCATCCATCCATGACTTCTGTCAGTCTCTGTGTTTCTGCTCCTGGCATTCTGTCTTCCTATCTGTCCGCTTGTCTAACTATCGTCTGTGTTCGCCTGTACTTTTATCAAATAATCTATCCTTTCAGTAGCCTGTCTTTGTTCACATTTTATTTAAATTCCAAATGCAGTATAACCCATTTATGTTAAAACCCAAAAGACGTCACTCTGCAATGCAAACACGTGGCGCTCTACATCATTTCAAAACCGACCAACCAGCAACGGCGTCCACGTTCCATTCTTGCTGGTTCCACAGCATCAGACGCGCGCGGAGCGGTACGGCACTGCGCATGCGTACTATCACAGCGCTAGTCTGACACCAAACCCAGTTCGCCTCTTTATGCGCGTTCACCACTTTAACCAAACCCGACACTGCTGCACTTTACTCACGAGCTGAGTGAGAACTTTTCAGATCGAGTCCTCTCACTTCCTCATCCACAACCACGTTTAATGGGCTTGCTCTGACGCGCGTCTCCTATCCTCCGCATTTCTCTCTCTTTTCCGTCAAAATGCCGGAGTTCATCTCAGTGGACGAGTTCGTCGCGGAGACTTTGGAGGACTACAGCTCTCCCACCACCTCTTCTTTCTACAGCAAGATGACAAGCTACCGGAATTCCGCTAATAATGTCGAAGAGGTGAGCCACATGCACGTGTGTTACTACTGCAAGTTACCGGAGGATGAAGGTAGGTCTCCGGGCTTTGTGGACGACGGCTTTCATTCTGTCTTTCTGTGAGGAAAAACAAAGCCAAAAGCGTCAACCGAGACACGCTTGGTACCATAATTGTGCCAGAAGAGTGAATCGATAATTTACCTCAGCAGAGAGTGATGCTCTTTGTCTTGACGAATGACCCGTCGGGTGGCGCGGAAGCCCTTTCCACATCTCCAAATCAGGTGTCTCTGTCAAAATAATATTCAACTGTAGATTATTCAATACATCACACACATAAGACATTCTATACATTCAATTCATCACTCTTAGGGTTTTTCCAATGTGCTCCTTAATTGTCGGTTTTTTAACCGTTAAGCTCGTCGTTTTGCGTGAAATTGACAAGAAATTGTTTGCGTTGATCGTTTTATTCGCATTTATCAGTGTGTGGTAATATTTTCTCCTGGCTTTATAATTCGCGCGATCTTGCGCTTTTTTTTTTTGGTCCGCGCTCGTGCGAGCACGTGCGTATCATCCTGTGTTTATTAAGCTGCATAAACAAAGCCGGTTGAGGAGGATGCAGCGATCGTGTGGAATAATGAACCAGCGCGCAAATTCACCGCCACCAGCCGCCGTTTGATGTAGTAAAAGCGACCAACCACTGCTGTGGCTCGATTAGTCTCGGACCGGCTGTCGGAGATGATGCTCTAAGGAACAACAAATGACGATTAAGTGGAAATATGTTAGTGTAAATATAGAGCATCACTGGGCTAAATGGAAATGAATCGATTTTTGCCTTCCGTATTTACACTTCATGCACAAGTGCAATAGGAACATTTCACACTGCATTTATTCATAATTTTAATATTTTGTTTGTGAATTATTTGTAAAACTACTTGAAATTCAACTGCGATAAATATGTAATGTTGTTTTAAAAATGTATGTTGATGAATACTACTATTACTCTTTCATTTTGTTTAGTTTAAAATGTTTTTCTAAAGCAAAATTTTGTATACACTATAGTTTGAAAAAGGTCTCCAAACTGAGAAATTAGCCAGCGTTTTACCGTTAAACATTTTACATTATTATATAGTGATTGACATGTTTCGTTTAAACATTCTCAATAAACAGAAGAGTTCAGCCTTTTAGCTTTAAATATTTCACACATTTCTTTTAATAAACCACTTTAATCTATCATCAAGCCTAATAACTCATTGTTCATTTTGTCCCACATTAGAAAGATACACTCACTCCATGGTGGAAGCCACTGAGTGATGACTGCTTTAATAAGGGTGACAATGGAATGTGTAGTAACCATGGCGATGACCCGACTGTGCAATACACAGCCATACAAATTGAACAGTGTGCCGCATTACATGCTTGATTGTTTGGGCTTCATGTGACAGAATGAGACCCTGGATATCTCGCTCTGTACATGCACACCCTCAGGGGGGGATCGGGACAAAAGCGTGGTCTTATGAACCAGTCTAGAGTCAGCCTCCTCCACCTTCATCCCTTCTAATGGACGCTCTCGGATCAGACATTAAGACTCTTTTAATATTACTCTAAAGCACAAACCTTTTTTTCCAATGTAGCTTTAAAGACCAAGAAAGAGCATTTTGAAACGATTTTAAATCACCAAGAAATGGCGCCCAAACGGAAAGAAAAAACGTCCTATTAATGCGACTTAATGTCAATACAGAAACCTCAGATGTAAAACGAAAATGGTCGTGTGACTTAAAAGCCAAAAATAGGAATAGGTTGTTTTTAGTTTGGGGATGTGAGCATCAAACAGGATAAAATGCACTTCAATGTCCTCTTTTATTTCCTTGTGTTCTGTGTCGCTAAAGGTAAATGAAAACTAGGGGTGTTTAGGGATTAGCAGAAGCACTGGAGTGGAATAATAAGAGAGATAATTGAAGGCTGGGATAATCTACAGTACACTAGGTCGGCTGGGTTTGTTGTGTCACAAATAGTTTTTTCGAGCTGGGTAATGGAGGGTTATCCACTCCACTGGCCGAGTTGAGACACCGGATCTTTCTCTTTTCTTTACTCCCGCTGCATTGGAGTATACAGTTGAATGAACATGTTTTTTTACTAGTTTTTTATGGAATCAGATAAGTGCCAAAAAAATTAAACGTATAATTCTTCTTCTGAAAATCCTTCACATTTATTATTCGTTTTAAAATTTTCGCTTGCAATTTTCACTTCCTGGTCAAGCAGCTGCCAATCACATTCTCACCAGCCAATCAGAGTAAGGGCCGCCCTCACGTGAAACTAGTGCCATAAGTCCAAAAGAAAAAAATTGAATCTAACCAAAAAATCTGAACCAAAAAAAAAAAGTTTAAAACGAAAACTAGAAAAATAAAAATTAAAACAAACGTAAATGTAAAGCATTTTTGTTCGTTTCTTGGATCTTTACGTTTGATATTTTTGGCACTAATCTGATTCCATAGATTTGAACTTGCACCAAGATCACCTTGGAAAATCCCATAAACATGTTGTGAGCTTGCAAACTCAACATAGAAAGAGTCTGACTGGGTCTTGACCTCAGCTTGTCTTGCGAGGGAAAAAAACAGCTCTATTTTTGTAAACACCATTTATGAATTTACTTTTTGCCCGATGATAAGCATTGTGATCTGGCTTCATCTTTCGTATTCCTGCTTGTGTGTGCGCGACTTATATCACTTTCTTACTTTAGTCAACTGATAGTACAATATAAACAGAATCAACACAATTTCTGAAGAGTTCTTGATATCTGGATGTTAATTGAGCATTTGTTTGGAAATTCATCTTACATTTGAGTTGTCTATCAGTGTTGGTTTTGAAGGTTAAGAGCTTTTAAAAGCTGCTGTAAAAAATATTTGTTGTTTTGATATGAAACTGTCAATTAAGTATAAAAAAAGTTTAGAGGGAAGCGAACACTTCATAATGTGGCTTCATTAAGCACGAAAAGAGAGATGAACAGATGGTCATAGTCCTTCATTATAAAAAAGCCTTGAAGCTTCACATTAACTCAAACTTCCATTTGTTGGGTCACGGTGAGCGGGAGCCAATCTATGTGATCAAACTATGTGATTAAAAACGGGACACACCCAAATTTTTGGCCAGCCAATCACAGAACACTTTTCACACAATTTTCCTCACAAGTCAGCAACATTTGAACCTTTTACATAAAAATATACAAAAAAGAATTAAGTAATGGGGACAATTGATGCGGCCTTGAGACACAAATTCAGACAGGCTTCTCTGAGGTTGATGAACATGCTTTAAACATGTGTCAATGATGCAACATTAACTCCTGTAATTAAACAAAATAAAATCTGCAAAAACAAAAAAAATATTCTTAGAAAAAAACTCCTGTTATACAACAAAAGTTCGTGTGTGTCCCAAAATTAGTCTTGGACTCTTCTTAAATAAATGAATAACTAATATTATGAAATAATGTTCTAAATATCAACTCTTCTGTTCATTATACAGGATATTTCTTATCAAGAGACATCATTCTTTGAAACTCAACAGTGTCTCTTGTTAAGAAGAATAATAGAAGAGTTTCACAAAGATACAAAGCTTTAAGATCTCCAGCACCTGACAACGAACTCTCTGCGGAACGGACATATATCGGATGCTTATATCCGAGATTTTTATTGCAGTCCGATATAATCCAATACAGTGTTTTTGGGCTGATATCTAACCGATTTCCAATATCAATATTGGATCATGACATCCCTATTAATTTACACCCTAAAACCTCTAATAGAAGTGTTGAAGGTCATGGTCGTCTAATAGAGGTTTTAAGTTTGTTAATAATAATAATAATAATAATAATAATAATAATAATAATAATAATAGCAATGCTACTACTAATAATATTAATGTAATAGCTGTGAAAGCTAGACCTTCAACCTTTGCCTCAAACAGAAAGATTCTTGAGGTCTGCGGTGCTGAGCACAGGATTCTCTCTCTCTGCCTAGTCAGGGAACGTGGAGCCAGGTGGAGTACCACACACCTTAAACATGATCCCTGTGTAAACATCAGGGTACGGGGAGCACAGGGTGGAGCACAGGGTGGAGGAGAGAAAGTTAAGCAGTTCTGCACGTGCTCCTGTTCCTCCTGTCTGACCTGAAAGATTCTATTCTTTAATTCATTTATTCTACTTTTGTGTTCTTTTTCAAACCTCAAAGTTTTTCCTCCTTCTTGCACTTTCTGGCTTTTTATCCGTCACTCACTCGCTCGCTGTCTTTTTTTTCTCGATCCCTACTCTGTGCCTCTCTATTATTACTCTCCTACTTTATGTTTCGCTTACTTTTTCTTTCTCTGTCCTGCTCGCTCGCACTCTGTCACTGTCTTTATTCATTTCTCTCTCTCATTCTTTATTTCTTTTTCATTCGCTTCCTTCCCCTCTCTCTCTATTACTCTCTCTCATTTTCTCTCTCTCACTCGCTCTCTCACTCACTCACTCTCTCACTCACCGGCTTTATTACTTCTACTCTTTTTCTTTCTCTGTCTCACTCACTCTCTCACGTCTCTTACTCCTCTTTCTCTCTCTCACAATCACTCACTCACTCACTCACTCACTCACTCACAATCTCTATTACTCCTACACTCTCTCTCATTCTCACTCACTCACTCACTGACTGACTCGTTTCTATCACTTCTACTCTACCTCTCTCTCTACCTTCATGCTCTGGCTCACACTCACTCTATAACTCTTACTCTGTCTCCTACTCACTCACACCCACTCTTTTTTCTTACTATCATTCTTCCTTTTTCTTTCTTTCTCACCCCGTACCCTCTGTCTCTCCATTACTTCTGCATTCCCACTTTTTCTCTCTTTGTCTTGCTCAATCACTCTCCCTCACTCTCTTGACAGCTCTCATTCTGTCTCTCACTTTTTTTCTTTGCACATTTCTCTCTCTCTCTCTCTCTCTCTCTCTCTCTCTCTCTCTGTTTGTCACTCTCTATCCCTCTCTCGTGAATCATGTGATCAGTCTGTGTGGTTATTGGTTAAATGATTAAGTGATGGGTTAGCTGACCTCTCATCACCTTTAGCGTGTTGATGATGAGAGCTTCATCACAGACACTGCGGCTAACGACAGGGAATTGACTTTCCACCGCACTTTCGTGTGCGACACTAATGAATATTAATTACCAATCACGTTTGATTCCATTGGACCAGCCGCTTTCCTTGAGATGGACAGAAATCCGCTGAAACATGCGTGTCAGAGAGTGAAAATGTTCTTGTTGTGAAACAGGAAGGTGTTTTCATCACATCCCCCATCCCTCCATCCCCCTACTCCGTTTTAAAGGAAGTTGATTTCATTCATTCGGTGAAAATCAGCAAATACTCAGCGATAAATAAACAGCAGTCTGACTGCAGCAGCAATTATACTCTCTTTAAATCCCCCACTTCCTGCCGGGCTCTTTCTTCTCTGTTTAATCCCTCACTTCCCCATTGCTCTTTCTCCCCATCTCTGTCTTCCTCTGTCTCTTTATGTTTCACCTCTATTTTTTCCATCTCTCTGTATCTCTATCTCAACCTCTCAATCTTTACTTAATCTGTCTCTGTCTCTCTTTTTCTCGCTCTCTCTCTCTCTCTCTCTCTCTCTCTCTCTCTCTCTCTCTTTCTCTCTCTCTTTCTCTCTCTCTCTCTCTCTTTGTGTCTTGCTTTCTAGCTCTCTTGTACTCTATATCTGTCGTTTCTAAAAATGTCCTTATTTTTAAACCCCTTGCTTTGTTTCTCTTCTGTCGCTCTCTTTCTCTTTGTCTCTTTCTCAGTCAACATTTTTCTCTTCATTCTCTCTCTCTCTGCCTCTTTCTCTCTCTCCCCATCAACACATTTCTCTTCCATCTCTCTCTTTCTCTGTCTCTTTCTTCTATCTCTTTGTCTTCCTCCCCATTTCTCTATTGACACCTTTCAGCTTCTCTATTTGACTTTGACTCGCTTCTATGCCACTTCTCTTTCTCTTTCGCTATCAATCTATCTTTATCTTCAGTTTATTTCTTTCTCCTTTTCTCTATACACCTTAATATTCTCTCAATTTCTCAATATCTTTCTCTTCTGTCACTGTCTTTCTCTTCATTCTCTCACTCTGTCTCTTTCTTTCTCTCCATCAACACCTTTCTCTTCTCTCTCTCTCTCTCTCTCTCTCTCTCTCTCTCTCTCTCTCTCTCTCTCTCTCTCTCTCTCTCTCTCTCTCTCTCTCTCTCTCTTCGCATCCTGAGGAACAAGCTGTTTATCAGGATCCACAGGGGAGTTAATTAGGACAAAGATGCACAGGAAACATAACGCTTCCCATTCAAGCTTAAGAAAAAGCTTGTTTAAAAACCAATAGCTGTGGCAATAAAGCAGCAATACAGTGTGAAAGAATGTCATACATGTCCGTGTTGCAAATATTAAACACAACAACCGTTGTGGCAATGACAGACGACTTAGTTCCTGAAATACACATACGGTCGTTTCGAAACACAAGATTCATAAAATACAGACCGTAAATAAAAAAAAAAAAAAAACTGTACAGCTCTAAATGTATTGTGCCTTAGCTTTTTTTTTTTTTTTTTTTTTTTTTTTTTTTTTTTTTTTTTTTTTTTTTTTTTTTTTTTTTTTTTTTTTTTTTTTTTTTTTTTTTTTTTTTTTCACAAAATTAATAATTTAGATTCACATGTCTGTTGCCTCTGTTGAATGTAATTTATTTTGGCTTTATTCTTTATATATTTGGCTGTAGTTTCATCATATCGGTTTCACAATAATGACTGTTTGCTTGTTGCACTGTGGGTTTAAAATAAATGCCGTTTTTAAAACAGGGAAGTTGTTTGCACAAGTCTCTCTGTTATTTTTAATATTATTTTGTCTTTATAAAAGAAATATATACAAATATTGACATTTTTGTTGTTTTCGTGACCATTTTCATAAAGAGTTTATTTTGTGATGATTTTTCCTTTCACTTGATAAAAAATGTTGATTCAGATCTTTTTTTTACAGGCTTTGGACTCTGATCGCACAATCTTGCAGAAAATGAAGAAAGCTGCCAAATCAAAGAACGTTTCTGGCCACGGTAACAATTCCACAATTCGATTCGAATAGCTCGATTTTCCTTGAAGTCGCTACGTTTTTGTGTCAGTTCTGCATTTACACTACCATGTCATTTTATATTCATCTCTCAGTAGTTCCTCATTTTCTTCTGGTTAACTTTCTCCAGACCACATTACACATTTGGAGACCTACATCAATTCCATGGAAAAGCTGGCTGTGAACTTCCGGAACAATGGAGAACAGGAAGTGGCCACTGCCTTTAACAAGTTTGCTGAATTCTCCAAAGAACTGCTGACGCCAATGAAGAACTTGGTGAGACGTGGAGAGCAGAGGAATGTTTTCCCGTCACTTCTCCTCCGCTTTGCATAATCCCACTCGCTGTTCTTAGTATTAGTCACCGTATGAACTTACCAGATCAGCCTTATCTACAAACAGCTCCCCGTCCTCCAAAGCTTCTCTCATCTGCCTTATCAATTCCAGACTTACTCCGGTCAAACTGATTTGCAAATAAATAAACAAGTGTTTAATGCACGAGTATGTAGATGCTTTGCAAACTCACCACCAAACTTCTCCAAATGGTCCTGTTTGAAGGTCTTGGTGTCTTACACTTTGAGAAAATCTGATAATCTAATAGATATTATTTATTTATAGTTTGATAGATTTTTTTTAATCAGAGACATATATTTTTTTGTCAAAGAGAAAAAAAGAGAGAGCATAGATTCCACAGAGGAAGATGAAAACAACAGCATACCAACATGCCTGGTAATATACGTAACTATACATGTCTGATTAAAAACAAGTGTCTATCAAACTATCTACAAAAAAACGACACGTGATTGATTTTAGACTCCAATTTGTTTCTAATTCTAACATTTTTTGTCTAATTATTGATTTTATGTAATTATTACCGTATTTAGACATTTATGGGATAATTCTTTTCAAAATGTTTCTATTTTATTTTAAATTGTTCTATTCTTTCTTTTATGTATTCCTTGTATCTATTTATTTTTTTATGTATTTATTACTACTACTACTACTACTACTTATTTTCTCTTCCTACTTTGAATAAATATAGCAACAATTTAAAAACTAATTTATTGTAGCTAATCAAAGGGTGGGATTATTTGCAGCTATACTTATGCCTGTCTTTTTTATTTTTCAACATGAAGATACATTCATAAAGTAGTATTATCTACCTACATAATTGCGTACTTAGCAAAACAATGTGCAGAAAATCACAATTTCCCTTTTAAATTGTCTCTTTCAGTTGAAGAGCATGTTGCACAACATCAGCTTCTTCCTGGACTCACTGTTGAAAGGGGATCTTAAAGAGGTCAAAGGTGTAAGTTGAAACAAAGTGTCTGAATTAATCTATATATGTATTTTTTGTATTAAGTTATTATAATTAAATTGTTATTAAGTAGTTTTTTATATGTATGTTGATAAACATGATAAATATTATAGATTTATAAGGACTATTATTACGCATTCTTCTTGATGTTCTGATGATAAAAAAAACATAAAACATAAAAACATTGGGTTGCGTTTTTGAAGTGTGAAATTTCTATAATGCATGTGTTCTTTAGTGCTATAGATCATCGACACTAGCACCATGTTTATGACGCTAGCAGGTGGTTTTTGCGGATGACTTCTCCAGGATCCCGTCATGTCTTTTAAAGGAATACAGAAGTATAAGGCAATGTGGTCTTCATAACTTCTCCTTTTCTGCTTGGCAGGACCTGAAAAAGCCTTTTGACAAGGCATGGAGAGATTATGAGAACAAATTGTGAGTCCTTTTTTAAATTGTGTACGTGTTATTGACATTGATGTCTTTTCCTTTTGTTACATTTGTTTAATGAACATTAAAGCTGAAAAACAAATCCATGATATATTCTTCTATAACGTGACAGTAATTCTGTGTTTGACACTCAAACAGCGGCTGGTTTTAGACACTGTGCGATGTTTTTCACTCACAGTTTATGTACTGTATTCTGCGTCAGGTTCACTTTTCGTCTTTTCAAGGTTCACAGGCCTTGAATGCTTAAACATTGCCAGTCTATTTCAGAATCAGAGAAGAGTTTGTTGTCTTACACACAGTGAAGGACTTTATAGTGTTAGCAACTGTCCTTGGTGTCAAGGGAAAATGCAGCTTTCTGAATCAATAAGTGAATTGATCGACTTTCACCTTATGCTTGTACTATGAAAATAATAGCTAATCTATAAATACTTAAAATACATTCACACGTACTTGCAAAGCAAAGAGGTTAAAACGGTGAAAGCGAAGATAATAGATTAGAATGAAATAGAATTCAATACTGTTTAATACTGTACCGTCATGGTCAATGTATCGCTGGTTTACTTTGTATTGAAATTGGGAACAAACAATCAAAATGAAAATGGTAAAACATACACACTGGATAAATATAAATAAAATACGAATGTAAATAAATACAATATATACAGTATAAATGTAATACAAAGGTAAAAATACACAATACTTAAATATATTACAAAATTCGAAAATACTAAAGATTGTATATTTAAATATATTACAAAATGCAATATAACACAATTTACAACAAAAATATAAAATACAGTGTGTACAAAATACGCAACAATTAAAAAAAAAAAACGAAGTACTGGTCAGCGTGAGTACAGCAAAGTTAAAAACCATCAAAAACATCAAGTGTCTACGTAATACAAGAAAAAAAGTAAAGTCCAAGTCCAAAACCCCAAAAAGAAACAAAACGAGGCATCAGAAATCTAAACTAAACCCAGAATCGGCCGTATTGGAATGGTTTGACATGTGCTCTCGTTCCTGAACCTTCCATTCCCAGATCAAGTCTGTATCCATACAGTTGAAAAGAACTGCGATAATATGAATTATTAGCGACATTATGTAGTTTTAATCTGTCAAGACCTTGAGACTGTCGTTTTAATCTTTCAAGACCTATGATCACCAAAACATTTACCATAAACTAATGTCCATTATAATTTCGGTTCTTCTTAAAACAAACAGTGTCTGGATTCACTTCTCTTGCGAAACTTTAACACATCGTGTCTGATTTTACCAACATTCTGGTGGTTAACCTGCCTAACTAGTCCTGCTTGTTAAGTGCTGGTGGTGTTTTTCAGCACTAAGATTGAGAAGGAGAAGAGGGAATTGGCTAAGCAGTACGGGATGGTGCGTACGGAGGTGAGCGGAGGCGAGATAGCTGAAGAGATGGAGAAGGAGCGCCGGATGTTCCAGCTGCAGATGTCTGAAGTAAGATGCGCTCATCGCTGCTACTATCTCTTACTATCAATTTAATATTATTTAATAACATATATATATTTATATACATATATTTACAAAAAATCGACGCAACAGTTTTGATTGCAACAATTTTTTTCAATAATTTGCGTCAGTTTTAAGAAGCAAAAAGAAACCTTTAATTATTTCAAAGCAAAACTAACTGTGCTAAATATTTTTAGACAGTACGTTTTCTAAAGCAAGGTCGTTCGAAAAAAAGATGCTCTATTCAGGAAACTGAAGCAGAAACAGTCGTCAATAACGATGAGAAATGTCCCTGAAATTCCCAGAAGACTTTTCTCTTTTCTATCCCTTCATACGTTTCTGTTTCTCTGTCGTGTTCTCAAACAGTATCTCATCAAAGTGAACGAAATTAAGACCAAGAAAGGTGTGGACCTTCTCCAGAACCTTATCAAACACTATCATTCGCAATGCAAGTAAGTCGCTGGATATCTACAGTACAGTACACTTTACAGTAGACTATGTTGGTAGTTTCAAAACATAATAGATGTGAATCAATCATGTTTCAATAGTTTATCCATCCATCCATTTTCAATTTTCATAGTGATGCCCAACCTGCGGCCCGTTGACGTTACAAGTGGCACTCTGTTTTATTTTAATATTCATACTCATTTAGTGATTTTAGTGGAAAGATGTTATGAGTGTGTGATGGAAACAGAAATGTCCGACCTTCAGTAGTCTCTGAAGTTCTATTATTTTATTATTGTTTGGAATTTATTGATTAGATGTTTTGTTTATTCTATGCCGAACCGAGTTTAATGCTGAACCGTCACCAGTGAACTTTCCAAATTTTCGAAAAGAAGAACTAAAAATGGCCACAGATTTGTAATATTTTCTTGCATTTTGGCAACTTGAGAAAATTTTTTTATTTATATTTTATTGTAAGCTGTGGCTCTCAAATCGTGAAAGGTTGGGCACCGTTGCTTTAAGCCATTTTGAAAGACAGCAGAATGAGAGAAGAAAAGAAGGGATTTGTAAGTGAAAGTCTTTCTGTCAGTTTCTTTCAGGAGTGTCTTGCCGCGACAGAAAAGCTGAAGAAATACATCGACGCGCTGACGGGACAGCTGGGCGCCGTGAGTGATGGCGTGTGTGTTGACACGCTGTGCCTGCGATCGCTTCATACAATCAGCCGCAATCAGCACCGAGGGGCTTCTGAAGGGCCGCGTGTCGTTGTGAACGGGTGGAGAATGGTTTTGTTGTGGACGCTGAAGTGAAAACTCCAGTCGTAAATATATAAAAACAATCACACACACACACAGAATCTGGCAGATTGACGCTGGAGATCATTTCAACTTGACATTTGCCGTTTAATGGCCTCGATTCTCATCTGTCTCTTTATTCGAAGGCACTCGGCTGAACAGAACTTTAGGTGATGCAACATTATTGTGCAAAATGATTTATCTCCGTCGGAATATTCCAGACGAGACATTTTCTGACCTTCTAGTGGAAACCATAACGTCATTATGTCCAAATATTTCGGAAATTATTAAAAAAGGAATTTTACTCTCACACTAATCAAAATTCCATAGACATACCAGATGGCCCGTAGCCTAATCTGTGAGTTGGTGTTAGCAACACCTAGTGCGATTTCGACTCCTGGTGAAATTTGGTTCGAGGTTTGATTTAAGTGATTTTGATAAATATGTCTAATAATGTAATAAAATACTTCGCTGGTACTATTCATAGAGAGAATCTATAATGAAAAAAAAACTTCCATTTAAATCTCAGAAGAATTTAAATTTACAAGAATTTTAAAAGTAATTTATGAAAATCTAATATTTTTAATCATTCAAAATTGTTTAATGATTACTGGGAAAAGGAGCATTTTTTATTATTTATTATTATCATTCTTCTTCTTCATCTTCTTCTTCTTATTATTAATTTATTACTATTTAATATTGGGCCTGTTTTTTTACAACAAACATATGTTCCCAAAAAAATCTACTCACCAGTTGAATGCAAAACTTTCATATTTAGTCATTTAATACTATTTTTTGAACTAGGATTGAAATGAATAACATCCCCATAGAAAACCTGTGCTGAATTTTTTGAATATTAGTAAATCAGTAATCAAGCAAAGTAAATCAAGCAAGTTCATTCGAAAAAACGATGCTATAATTAGGAAACTGAAGCAGAAACAGCCGTCAATAACAATGAGAAATGTCCCTGAAATTACCTGAAGTCTTTTCCCTTCATACATTTCTGTTTCTATAGATCAATAGTTATTTTGTCTATAGTTATAGAGTCTGTAAAAAAATCTTCCATAGAACTGAAATCCCACCAGCATGCAATGCAGTATAGTGAAATGTTTATTTTAAAAGTGACGCAAAATATTAACTTTTCATGTGGCTGACCATGTATTTGAACCCCAGGATGAAATGTTGGTCACAAACGGCATCTACGCTAATAAGCCACGTACTGTATCAGCAGTCATATGATTGAACGATGATGCTGTGATGCTGACATCCGCTCAGACAAACACTCCTGTGTGTGTGTTGATCCGAGTCCTGGTCATGTGACGCTCCAGGCTTGTTAGTATTCCGAGCATCGGCCCCAATCCTTCTCACTCTGTCCTATATATTCCCCAGACTATCGATATTGTTCTTCATAGACCAAGTCTCTGCTTTCTACATTTTTTTTTTTTTTTTAACATTTTTGAAAATCTGCTTATTAGGCACATTTTAGTAGTGTAAAATGATCAATATTTGTTATTTCTATTGGGCTGACAATGGAAAATATGTAGAATAAAACCAAATTTAATGTATAGGGAATTTAAAGTATGCAATTTGTTATTTCTGAATGACTGGCAATGTAATAGATCCATAATTCCTCCCTCTTTTATCCCTGAGACTTATATATTCCTTCATTCCGTCAACTTCATCACTGGGATTTATATATTTAATATATTGAATTTAAGGTGTTCAGTGTGTCATTTCTAAAGGAATTTACACAGATTTGAAAGTGAACATTTCAATGTTAGTTCTATTGCGCACCCAAAGCATTGTTTAGTTAATACATATAGGGTGTAGGGGTATTTATAGGGAATTTAGTAAACAGCTCTATGTGTTTTATAAATAATCCCTATAGAATATATCAGGATTTATTGGTCATTTGAAAGGAATAACTCACTTTATATTTGAGTATAATTCCTATAGAATTTATAACGTTTCATAGAGAGTTTAAAGCAAGAAACTCTATACATCATTACTGTTGGGCTGCAAGTGGAAATAATTCGTCAATTTTTCCCGTTAAATTTGTCTGGATTTATTGGTCATTTAAAGTGGGAAAAGCTCACTCTATATAAGTACAATTTCTAAAGATGTACGTATAACTAATATCTAAAGATTGCATGAAAATTACACTGATTTGAAAGCATGTGTAAATGATCCATAACTAATTCTTCTAGAATTTATCTGTAATTTAGTGTCTCTCTGCCAACACAAATAGTCCCTCATTAATCCCCATAGAAACATTGATTTCAGTGCTCGGTTTATGCTAGTCGGGTGTTGAGAACTGTAAAGAAGCTTCTATTTAAGGACAAGGCCATCTACATTTAAAAGAGCCAACCTCACAACATCTCAGCCACCTTTAGACGCCACGATTGCTAAAAATACTTTTGCGGGCTTTCATCACGACACATCAAGGTAACGTGACGGTTGCCACCCTGACGTTTATTACAGCTTTTTCTTTTTGGAATCTCAGTAGATGATGAATTTTTGGCTTAATTTGAAGAGACAACAAGAACTTACTCCTAGAGTCCAGCATATATTACTCCTAGAGTGCAGGAATTTAGCAAGACAAGAGGATGTGTGGGATGTCTTTCGAGGAATTTAGGAGTGTGTGTGTGTGCGTGTGTGTGCGTGTGTGTAGATCAAGCATAAGCAGGACGAGGAGAAGAGGCAGCTTTGTTCTCTGAGAGATCAGCTCAGACCTGCTCTACAGCCGGATTATAAAGAGGTAAAAACTGACACCATGTTTACACCTCGTTCTCACTCTGTTTGCACACACACACACACACTTCTCGTACCAGCTCACACCTCTTCACACTCCATGCTGTTCCGCGTAAAGCTCGCAGCTGCTGAGACACTTTTGTTTGTCTTCATTTTAGATGTTTTTATCTTTTTGTCTGCAATATTTATTATGTATTAGCAAAGATCACGAATGTAGTAAAGTTAGTTGAGTTTGGCCAATTTGGCCACTAGGGGCTGTATTGTGATTGTGCTCTGCGTTTAAGCTACACACAGGGAAGTGAACACACACAAACCTGGAGCAGTGGGCAGTTTTAAGCCATGGCGCTCAAAGACACTCATTTGTAGAACCCACCAGACCGGGATCTCAGCCTGCATTGCCTGGGTGGCAATAATGGAATGTAAATAGTCCATAATGGATTTATAGAATTTACAAGATTTAATTTAATTGGATTCATAGGGATTTTTGGGGAACTGAAAAGCAACTCTACATTAGTTCTATTGTGCACACATTTATAAAAATATGTATAAAAATAAAAATCTAAAAACAACAACATATATAAAATAATTGATTTGCATACATTACACACACACACACACACACACACACACACACACACTTTATTCCGTATTTCTTGCTTTTATTTTATATCTCATGTGACTTAATCAGTAATTTGCGAGATTTCATTGTAGCCACATGTTTGTGCAGTAAATGCTATTAAATGGTTGTTCTTTATTCTTTCTGTTCCACACTTCTTTAATCAGTAGATAAGATGTTCAGCCGATGATCGAACGCTCGCCGTCTTCTGTGCTCGAGGTCACTGCCTATTGATTCGCTTCAGGAAAAATCAATGGGATTTTGTGTTGCAGTGCCAGAGCATTTACAATACTTGACACGTAATATTTTGTGTCTTGATGTAGTTAAATGTTTTATTTAAGCTTGTATCTGTTGGGTATTTGGGGGAAGAAATAAGTATCACGGATGATTAATTGCATAATAATGACGGGATTTTAATGCCTGAAAAACATTCAAGGAGAGACTTTTAACACACTTTTTTCCAATTGCTTCAGCACGCCAGAAGAGTAAGTGGAGACTTTTAATTTAGCATGCGATTTTCACCACGTCCACTAATATTCTTTCCAATTCTCTTCTTTTTTTGTGTCTACAATGTCTCTCTTAATTTAAATTAAACGCCAATTCCTATCCGTCCATTCAATTTCTACCGACACGGGAGCTGGAGCCAATCCCAGCAACTCTGGGCCCCAAAGGCGGGACTTACACTGTGGATTAGTGGTCAACCAATCACAGAGCAGGACACACACATCACACTCTCACTCACATCACAAGGACAGTTTTCCAATCCCAATCCACCTGAACGCATGTTTTAGACACCCAACAACTAATACGCCATACTTCTGTTTATCACATGACCATTATGTATGTAGACCATCACTTTTTAGACTTTTATTTGAGTTTACCTGCAATTTATTTCAGTTCCAGTTTTTGTTTATTTTCTCCATTTGTGTTATGCATGATGGACTCAAAGTGCTTTGGTTATTTGGAACGTTAAAGTCTGGACTAGGTCATTCTGGGCAAGTTAAATTCTACAGGCTAAAAAATCGTTTACCTCCCTAAAATCTGGACTGTAACTCGTACCGGCATTTTATTGTCGCTCGAATCAGGGACTCAAGAAACAAAACCGTATGTATTTCCATGAATTGTGTTCAATCTAGGAATAAACTAGTCCGTGTTTTTTGGTCATTCAAAACAAAACTAGTGTCACATTAATCTATGAGGCTTGTTATCATTATTCATCTAAAACACGAAGCAATACTAATATAAGTTCAACTAATAGACTTAAATGTGTACCACAAATCATGTTCTTTGATTTTCAATACTTTCTAGACTTGTAAGTTGTAGAATAATGCTAACTTAATTTTCACAGTTGCACAGTCGAATTCTCGAAACCGGCCCAAACGAATCATTTAATCGTCCGCCCATCAGAGCGTGTTCCATGTCATGAACCAGAGATTAAAGTGTCCATGTAGTAGTTATTCCACATGCCGTATATACATTAGTATTCTTAGTAACAGTACTATTAGTAATTGTAAGTATTGCTCAAGTGGATTAATTGTAAAAAATTCAAAACATTAATATGACAAATAATTAACTCATTATCATGTTCTGTTAATTATTTTTTTCTGAAGTATTGTTAAAATAAGAATTGCCTTTGGGGATAGATATATTTATGATCTGTATGATACATGATATTTACACTATTAGTAATTTCTTTTTTTTTTATTATTCTTTATTGCTGTTGATCTTAATTGTTTCGGCCCTCCGCAATGTTATACTGCATCACGTGTCCCCGAAATAATTCTTATTCACGTGTCCTTGGATCATCATTGAATCCTATTATTCTGCCCCGTTTTAACCTAAAATAGGAGTCATTTCCGCAATTCTTTGCGTTCCCGCAGGACTCTCTGAACAGACAGGCGGTGTACAGCATGCACCAGCTTCAGGGCAACAAGCAGTACGGCACGGAGAAGTCCGGACACCTTTACAAGAGGAGCGACGGGTAATTCCTGATGAATCCCTCCGGCCTTGCTCAGACCCGGATTTGCATTGTTTTTTTGTACGGTTATTATTTTCTCTGGTAGGTTGCGGAAGATGTGGCAAAAGAGGAAATGCACCGTGCAGAACTGCTACCTCACCATCGCTCACGGGACGGTGAGTACGCACGCTAACGGATCCTGTAGGCGTTTCTTCCGAAAAATTCTCTTTCACTCGCACATCCCTTCATTCCAGCCCAATAAACCGCCAGCTAAGCTCAACCTCCTCACCTGTCAAGTCAAGCCGAGCCTGGAAGACAAGAAATGCTTCGACCTCATCTCACGTGAGTGGACTGGACAATCTCTCCACAATCACAAACCCAGAGCTCAGTCTACCACTTTAAAGCATTATTCTGTATGAAAGTTCAAGTACAATAAATTTTTAATGTAAAACTGACCGGAGCAATATGTACATTTTAAGTAGAAAGGGGATTGTGGCATGAAAACAGAACGACACCGAATAACTTCAATCCCATTCGAGAAGAAGTGTAGATCACTGGAGAGCTTAACAGAATTATTAAGAGAACTTTTTTGAATTTTTTTGGATTTGAGTCAGATACTATACATATATACGAAAAGAGAGACAGAGAGAGAGACTTACTACTTTATTAGTATGGCCACTTTATTAGACAATTGTAATTGTAGAATTGTAGCCTCGGTTTCCTGTTGTCAACCGACAGGAGCGGCGCCCGGTGTGGACTTCTGCTGCAGTTTTGATGTTGTGCATTCGGAGATGCTCTTCATACCTCGGTTGTAATGAAAGATTATTTTAGTTACTGTTGACATGGCTTATTGTTTATCCGCTGGAACCAGTCTGGCCATTCTCCTCTGGCCTGTGACCTCTGACCTCATGACACCTGAAAGAGCCCATAGAAATGCTGCTTACCCAACATTTTTTT
>MU204420.1:6868836-6889681 GCA_017309775.1 Paedocypris sp. Pulau Singkep
TTCTGCTGCAGTTTTGATGTTGTGCATTCGGAGATGCTCTTCATACCTCGGTTGTAATGAAAGATTATTTTAGTTACTGTTGACATGGCTTATTGTTTATCCGCTGGAACCAGTCTGGCCATTCTCCTCTGGCCTGTGACCTCTGACCTCATGACACCTGAAAGAGCCCATAGAAATGCTGCTTACCCAACATTTTTTTATAACCTGACCAAGTCCTGTAATCTAGATATGGTTGCAATCCAGTGGCTTCTGTGTTGACACACAAACACAGACATGACTACAGTACATGTTGTGTGTGTATATAGTTATTAATAAACTATATGTATTTCCTTTCAGATAACCGCACTTATCATTTTCTGGCGGATGACGAGTCTGATTGTGTTGCGTAAGTGTTTTTTTTTTAAGTTAAGCACTTACATTAAAAAAAACTTGAATATTTAAAAAAATATATATATATTTTAGAATAAATAAAATAGCTTTATTATACATCTGTTTTCTTAAAAATTCTCTGATTTCATTTATTTGAGTAAATATGTCAAATGTTTCGGTAGAGTAGATTTACTCTGTATTTTCAGCAGAGCTAAACCATTTATTATATATATTTTTTTGCTGAAAGGTCATTTTGTCTCAAGCATTAACTATCTAAATGAAATAAAACAGAAAATTGTCATGTTCAAGTGAGTTTCCTCCCGTCTCTGAGCATCTCAGTCACTCATGTGACTGTCAGATGAGCCTGTGCACACACACACACACACACACACACACACACACCTTCCAGTTTGACCTTTCCATCCAGACACGGCGGAGCGATGCTTTATTCAGACAGGAAACAGTCTAAATCTCCTGAAGCTGGATCACGTGGGATGCGAGCACAAAAACTCAAGTCAGGCTTCCATCTGCTGCCAATGTCACAGAGACAGTGTAGTATTGATGGTTCTGTTTTACAAATGAGAAGAGTTTCCCTGATTCCACCAGCAAACCAGCGTAATGTATGGAAAGCAGCAGATGTGACCGTTAAGCAAAGTCTCTAGGTCGGGTCTGTTGGGATTTTCTGAATAATTGTGGATGAACTGTGCATTAACCTTCAGCACTAGATCATTTTTAGCCACAAATGACTATTTTACGCCTGTTGGCGCCTGAGCGAAGGGTATTTACACCACTTACTTTTTTAAAAATAGGTTTCTGCTGCCCTCTAGTGGCCATCGTGTAGTATTATCTGTTCATTTTTTAGATTCAATTTTTTGCGTACTGACCATGAATCAAACAAGTTTTATTAATATGTATTATTATTATTATTACTTATTCACTATTTCAGGTGGATATCGGTGCTGACAAACAGTAAGCAAGAGGCTCTAAACGTGGCTTTGGATGAGAGTAGACTAGCGGGGGAAAACAGCATCGAGGATCTAACCAGAGCCATTTCTGAGGATATACTGCGAATGCCTGGGAACAATGTCTGCTGTGATTGTGGAGCTCCAGGTACAGTAGAAACGCTTTTAAACCGTATTTAGCTGAACCATGACAACAAAACTCAATTGGAAATAGCATGAAGTGTTTCAGTGCTATAGAGCCCGAATAAAACCTAAGTGCTCGCTTCATTGGCCCATATTTCTCCCTTTAGACATATTTGGTAATATTAAAATGCATTATTAAAAATAATAAGTAAAACATGACGAATGCTAATTTTGGTTCTCTCGTATTGCAGTCGCTTGTTTGAATGCCACAAATCATTAGATCTTTAGATGCATTGGATTTTTTCCAAATGCATTAGCATTTTTTTTTTTGCTGTGGCCCCCAAACCGTGATACTTTGGCTCCCCCTGCTGGTTGAAAGCATTTTGTCTGGAAATGTTTTGATTTTCTTTTAGCTTCCTCTAATGGTCGGTAATTGTATTTGCCTTATGTCTTATTTATATTTCTCATTTATAGAGTTGTTTTTTTTGCCGTTAATTTTAAGAAAACAAATAATACACATAGAGATAAAAAACCAGCACGCCATAATTTGATTCTTGTATTTAAGCATTTATTAAATTGTACCATTAGCTCCCCCTGTTGGTTAGTAATTAGAAAAGCAGTAAGTATGGAAACGTTTTAATCTGTTTCCAGCGCCCCTTTTTGGTCTATAATTGCAAAAATATTTTTGAAAATTGTATTTTTCCGTTCATACATGTGTCATTCTCATTCAGATCCATCCTGGATCTCTATAAATCTGGGAATCCTGACTTGTATCGAGTGCTCTGGGATTCATCGGGAAATGGGTGTACATTATTCACGCATCCAGTCTCTTTCTTTGGACAAACTGGGCACTTCTGAATTGCTGGTGAGGTTATCTTGGATTGGTTGAGAGTTTATTGTGTTGCATTTTATTATAATACTTTATTGTGTTGATTTATGGCACGTCTGTTTTCTAGCTGGCGCGGAACGTGGGGAATTCAGGCTTTAATGAAATTGTGGAGGCCAACCTTCCCAGTCTCTCGGTGAAGCCGTCAGCGGAGAGCGACATGTGAGTGATGTAATTGCTCGGGAGTCTTTCCCATAATCCCGAGTGTTTCCCGGTGCCTTGCACCAATCTCATATTATTGATGGATGGTGGGTCATTTATTACGCCAATCAAGATCATCCCAGTTACTTGCGTTATCAAGTTGAAGGTTCCATTTCCTTCCGTGGGATTCAAGGTTTACGCTGAATTTGTCATTTTGTAAAATTAAAAAAGGTGTAGCCGCTGCAACAGGAAATTAAATAAATATTCCTAAAATGTAGCAAATGACTAGTGCTTATATTTATATACTGTATATATATATATATATATATATATATATATATATATATATATATATATATATATATATATATATACAGAAAATACATATACTTTTACATTTATAAAGTGAAGTTGTACTCACATGTTCACATATACTTTATCAGCATAAAATAATAAATAAATGCGATTGATGTGTAAGCAAGCATAATAAAAATGTATTTTAAAATTGGCATTTACACTGAATGGTACTTTTAAATGACTATATATTTTATAGCGTGGTGCTCAGTATTAAGAAAATAGAATAGTAGTACAGTATTAATAAAAATATTATATTTTATAAAAGAATTGCAACAAGGCCATGGCTAAATAAAACTGTTGTTTGGAAAAAAAAAAACGAGTAATTTATTGACGTTTTAAAATGTTTTGTGGTCATTTTGAGAGGCATGTGTCAAGTAATTTCTGTTCATCAGTCAAAAAATGACTTGTCTGTCAAAAAAAAAAAAAAAAAAATTAAATTCACTAAATAAATAAGCCAAACTCAATTCTCAATTCACAAACCAGTGTCAATTTTGCTGTATGGACATTAAGCAAGATGCTTAGAATAAGGACAGATTATATACAAAACATAACATATATACTAAAATAAATAAGATGTTAAGAATATTTTACATAATTATATGTAAATATCTAAAAATATAATCTATAAAAGAGAAATATGTATTCCCCTCTTATAGTAATCTCCTTAATACATAAGTATTTCCTAAATACACAAGTATTTCTCCTCATAAGCATTTCCTAAGTACATAAGTATTTCCCAAGTACATACGCATTTCTCCTCATAAGTATTTACTGAGTACATAAGTATTTCTTCTCATAAGTATTTACTAAGTACATAAGTATTTCTTCTCATAAGTATTTACTAAGTACATAAGCGTTTCTCTTCTTTTATAGATTATATTGTTTTATACATTTAAATAAAATATACTTAACATATTTTAATATTTATATTAGTACAGGCAAACCTCTACATAGGTACATGGCACATATTAAACCTGCGATAAGTAGACACTGCGTATTTTCACCCACACACACTTATTCACTCGAGCCGTGTGTGTGTGTGTGTGTGTGTGTGCAGGACGGAGCGCAAGGACTTCATCCTCTCCAAGTACGTGGAGTGTGAGTTTGCGGAGCGCAGCAGCATGTCTCCGGAGTGCAGGCGGAAGCTCCTGCAGGAGGCGGTGCAGAGTGGAGACGTCTTCAGTCTGCTGCAGCTCTACTGCCAGAGGACCGACTTCAGTCTGCCGCTGCCCTTCCCACTCCAGGTGCGCACCACTGCTCCTGCTCCTGCTCCTGCTCATCAGCGCGTGTGTGTGTGTGTGTGTGTGTGTGTGTGTGACAGGAGAAGGGCGAGACGTCTCTGCACTTGGCCGTGCTGCTGGCCGACAGAACTTCTCTTCACGTGGCCGACTTTCTCTTCCACAACAGGTGGGTTGCAATATTACAAATACCGCGTTTATGTGAATAAAAGCACCACACAGGCACAAAAAAAGTATTTAATTTCTGGCTAAATTACGTTGATTTTCTCACCCTTTAATGCGCGGTACCAGAAAGAGCGCTTAAAACAATTTTTTTTTTCAAACGAACGTAATATTTGGCATCAAACTAAGAAAAATGAAAAAAAAAAAAAAATTTAAAAAAATTTTTAAATATGAAAAAAAAAAAAATGTTTTAAAATAATGCAATAAAAATTAATAGAATGAAAACAAAAATCAAAACATTGACATGTTTCCGGGCATATTCAAGAATACCACCAGACACAACTTTCTATGGAAAAATTTTTTTTTTCGGGTAAAAATATTGCCCCGCCCCCGGTAGATAAGATTTTTGATATCTGGGAAAAAATGGTATTGATCCCAAATTTTTGGACATTGGACAATACAAACTGCTCTGGAAGCCTAATTAAGCGGTAAATTGGCGCCACCTGGTGTTCCAGCATCAAATTACATCTAAAAGTCAAAGTTTGGGGAAAAAAATTGAAATTTTTTTTTTTGAAAATCTATTAAAAAAATCATTAAACATAGCGTGACAGTGGTGTCTCGGTACGCATTATAGGGTTAAAATACTGATTTTTTTTTTTACATTTTTTAAAAGAATCTTTTTATTTAACAAACGGCATATTTGAAATTGGCAATTATAAGCACCCCTCAGTTTTTGAACCACTAAAAAAAAAAAACGGACGGAAGCTTATATTTACGGTAACTCATTATTTAAAAAATTTCAAATTACCTACCAAAAAGTGAGAAAGTTTTTATAAGTGAGTGAGATTGTATTATTGACTTTAAATAGGGAGTAATAAGGTATGGAGAATCAATGTACATTACTTAATTACATTACATTAACAATACAAAAATGTACATAATGCATATGGTGGAGTTATGGTAATAAGTTATTATTATTAATGTTAATGATAACAATAATAAAAATACATAAGTCTTTGGTATTTGTCTATGTTTTTTGCATGGATCCTATACTTGTTTTCCCGCCTTTTCGTTACGTTTGTAGTTGATTAGTTATTCGCTTGGATTCAGTTCACCTGCTCCACCTGTTTAGCGTCAGTAGTGATGTTTAGTTCCCGAGTCTAGAGATTTCTTGAGCTAGTCCAGTGGATTCCCCCCGGGCAGAGCGTTTGCATTATACGTCTCCGTTTGATTTATTTCCTTTTAATAAAAGCAACACCTCACAAACGTGTCTTTCTTTCTCCTCTTAATATGAATAAATATTTATACATGAAGTGATTTCACGTCTTAGAAACTACAGTTCACGTGGACCTCAGACTGCGAACGTCGGTTCAACTTTTGCATAGTTTCGACTAGATTTTATTTTCAGAACGTTTTTTTGTTTTGTTTTAAAGAACAGTCTAAAATTCTGACTTTACACACGTGAGGCCGATAGAAGCCATAAGCAGATTGTAGTTTGCGTGGCGAGCTTGTGTGGTAAACACTTCGGGGGGAAAAAAAAAAAAGAGCATTCCATTAAACAACCGTCCTGTTTAGCTTCCTGCTGCTCCCAGACAAAAGTTCAATTCTTCGGGTCGTTTTTGCAAAGGGAATTTGAGCCTGGGAAAGGAGTGTGAGCTGGAAAGATGAATCGCCTTTCTGTCTGGTCTTGTGTTTCAGCAATAATCTGGACGCTCAGACCGTGAGGGGAAACACTGCTCTGCATTACTGCTGTCAGCACAATAAAACCGACTGCCTTAAACTTCTGCTGCGAGCCAAGGCCAACACACACATCGGTCAGTGACACATGGACAGTCCAGACCAACTGTGAAAAAAGTTCTCGCTGATTTGTTCACAATTGGGTTTGCGCCGTTTGCGTTCGCTTAAGCAAGCAAAATCCGAGACTGGGTGAGTGATATAGTCAAGGTCACGGAATCTGCCAATCAGCATCAGGGGGAGGGTCTACTGAAAAGAGGGTTGTGGTCAAATGAGTTGTGATATTGTGATATAAGGCGGCGTTAAAGAATAATGAAGGGCGTTGCAAATTTGTAAGCAACCTTTTAATTAAAAAAAAAATAATTGTAAAAAAAAAAATAATAATTGTAAAAAAAAAAAAAGTACCAAAATAATGTCAGAAATATTTTTTCGATCGAAACATTTGGTCAAAATGAACAACAGTTCAGAAAATAAAAGAAGCAGATCTCGCAATGAAATGCTTGGCTCCACCCATTAACATCCAGTGGGTGGAGTTACAGCTCTACCTCTAGTGCATGTTTGACTGTATGATGAGTATTAGACGTAATGATCAGTGTTTGACTGTATTACAAGTATTTTCTGTGTAAATGATTGGATGAACGGATTGGTAAACACATTAAAAGATGAATAAATGCGGTAATGCTGTTTTAATAGAAAACGAGAACGGAGAGACGGCGCTGGAGATGGCACACAGACTGAAGCACGTGCTCTGCGAGGAACTGGTGAGCTGAAGAAGAACCTTCTAGCGGACTTCATTTTACTACTCCTTTATGGGTTTCATGTATTGTTAGATTATATTTGGCATCAAATATGTTATGCAATATATTATTTGTTTCTTTTGTTAATTCCATTTTATAAATATATAATTCAAATAAAATATTAATACATCAAGTGAAATAAAAAGAAAATATCAAGTGTGGAGATCCAGTGTATATAACAACAGCACGAGAACCGATTTGAAACCATTCACACTATTTGGATTCTCAGATCCACCAATCACAGAACAACCAGTTCAACATGCACGTGCACGTGGAGTACGAGTGGAGGCTACGCCAGGACGATCTCTACGAGAGCGATGAAGAGCTGGACGACAAGGTGTCCCACCAATCAGATTTCACTTTATTATGCATATCACACTATTTGTGTGTGTGTGTGTGTGTGTGTGTGTGTGTAATAGTTCATCACATCATCTGAGAGAAAGAATGGGACCGGACGGCTTTGGTTTTTCCCAATTAAACACATTTTTAGCCATAACAGGTCACACACACACACACACACACACACACACACACACACAGATGTTCTTCTAAAAACTCCTCGTCTTTGATCCTTGTTCTCGTCATAGCCCAAACAAATGGTCATTAAACCTGAAGAAGAATAACTAGAGGGTCTCGTTGAATAGATCGTACAATCTTTTTTGTTGTGAGCAAATAATTTCACAATACGTACCATATTCTAGTACACAAATATCCCTTTGCATTTAACCACTAATAACAGTAAAGTAATTACACAAAGCTTGAGAAGAGATCATCACAGCAAAAAAATTATTATTTTTTATATCATTATTTATTTTTAAATTAATCTTGGAAATCAGTTAAATGCTGACAAAACAGTGATTTATACGTTGTTCTCCTACGAAAAACACATCAAGTAATGATAAACTATCTTAACCTCCATTGCACGTGACCTCCAACTCAACGAGTGGTCCAATGGCTGTGTTTGTAGCTGGGACCAGTGAAGAAGGAGCGCTTCGGTCGGCCCTTCAGCCTCTATCACAGCGCCACCTCTCACGCGGGAGGAGGAAGTGCAGCTGGGCTGTTCAACGTGGGTCGGAGGCTGGCGATGGCCCGGGGCGACAACCGAAGGGAGGTGTACGCCACGCCCACCTCTCAGACGCGCAGTCTCGACAGCCCGCCTCCGCCGCCGCCCCCCTCGTCCCCGGCTCCGCCCCTCCCACCCCGCGTCAAAGGTAAGGAGGCTCCGCCCTCAGCTTAACTCTCGTCTTCATCTCCTCGTGTTCCGTCCAGCTCCGAGTGTTCCGCCTCCCCCTCCTCCCCTGACCTCACCCGAAGACTGGACGCCCCTCGAAGTGACCGGCCGAAAGAAACGCACCCCTCCTCCCCCCCTTGTCATCAGACACAAGCGCACCTACTCTGAGCCCGCCCCTCAGGTGCCCCCCAGCCCCCTCTCCGCACGACTGGGACCCACAGGTACGTGCCCCCCCCAACCATCTACAACACAGTGATGAGACTAGTTCCGCATCGGGCTGTTGTAAAAATTCCTTGTCTTGATTTGCTCGAGGCAGAAATTGCCGTTGCTGTGTTCTTGTGAGCGAGTTGGTCAATTTGGCCACTTGGTTCCAGATCTAAATTGTGCGGCCTTTGTGCCATGTGGGACAAGGACAACGCCACCTTGCAAGTTCGAATCCCAGTTGGGTGGGTTCTACAACTTTGGGCAAGACATTCTCTCTGGACAGCACGCTTACTGCTGCCCACTGCTCCGGGTTTGTGTGTGTATAACTTAATGGGTGGTTATACACACAGCACAATATCAATACCATCCCTAGTGGCCATAGTTGAGGCAGCTTCGTTTGGGGGATGTAGTCGACTACAATGTTGCCTAGATAACGTTTCAATCCATATTATGAATCATTGAAGTAGGATTTTGGCCGCTTCTCTTTCAGATTATGGAATGACTTCAAGTCCCAGAAGCTTCGGTGGTCCTGACTCGCCCTTCCAGAAGTGTGTGTAAGTCTGGCCTTCTAAATTCAGAAACGTGTTCAGTCCTTTGAGCCATTTAGTCGGGACAATTTTCTAGAATATAGCAAAAACACTCAACTATAGTATCTTGAAATGCCACATCGGACAAGTCAATAATTTTTGACACCCGTTTTCAACTTTCTGCTCCAGCTCGGCTTCTCCTAAATTCAGCACATCCACACTCAACTCTTTATCCGAGCTGCCAGAGCGAGGTAAACTATGGTGTCGGTCATCTCTCATTAGTTTGAGTTTTGTATTTATGATTATGTCTTTCCCAAGGCTTTCGAGCAGAAGGGGAGAGCAACTACTTCTTGTACCAAACGCCCCAGGGCACGGGCAGTGTTGGGAGGAAGACCCCGGCCTTCTCGCCCACATCACCACGCTCCTTCAGTCTGGAGGCCAACGGCAGCTCCACCTCATCCACTCGTCCCGTTCCTCATCCTCTTCCCAGGAGAACTCTGGTGAGAAGCTCCAAAAACCCAGATGGAACTTTGAATCCGTTAGAACTCTTGACGTTTGACTGAAAAGCAAGACCCGATTGAGACCTTTCTGTCTGGAGTTTGCATGTTCTCAGTGTCTTCTGTGGGTTCCACAAACTCATAGACACATTTGTAGATCAAGAGTGGATGTTTGGGTTATTGAGTCAAATTTTTACAAAGATGGTGGTTCTGGAGGCTGAATGAACAGTTTCTCCTGATTGGACCATAAATGCATCCTTCTCATGGACACCATCCCCTTCATCCCCTTCCCACACGGTCCATGGTACATTTAATGTCATTTCTTCTTGCGTTGTCAGATGAAGTCCAAGCTGAGACGAGTGAAAGCCATGTACGACTGTGTGGCCGATCACCACGATGAGCTCACCTTCAACGAGGGAGAAGTTCTAGTGGTGCTGGGTGAGGAAGATGCCGACTGGTGGGTGAGTGACATCTTCGGCCCGATTCCACCATCTAATTTAAGGCTAAAAATATGGCAAAAACCTTCAACATCATGCAAGACATCTGCATCTGCGAATCGGACCAATCACAGTTTAACATTTGAGCACACAGGAAATTACAAGTTGCTTAAATTATATAGTCCGAGACGGTGTGTAATTTGGAAAATGATCTACTCTGACAGTTCTGTTGCACGTAGGATGGAATGGAATAGTACATTACACGCCTGAGAGTTCATAGCTTCTTCTCCACAAAGGAAAAAAAATCATCATAAAATTGCACATTTTTCAGAATGACTGGCAACTTTGATCATTACTGCCATTTTTAGGTTGCAAAAAAATTAATTAAAAAAAAAAAAAAAAAAGGTAAAATCCCAGAGAGATTAAATAGACGGCCACGGGCCACTGGATAACAATCCCAGCGGGACTTTTATTCTGTTACCCACCTTAAACAGAACAGGGAAAACACATTGATTTTAAAAGAAAAGCGTTTAAACTGTAAAAACTTCCCATCTCAATTTCTATTTCAGTTTAATAACACTGCAGGATTCTTTTCTGTCTTGCTCCACGATTCCAAACATTTAGGAAAACATGTTTCACGTAGTTCCATGGATTGCGTTTCAAATCCCAGCGAGTGACTTTTAACCGACTTTCTCTCTCTTCCAGCACGGCTACGTCGAGGGTCAGCCGGACAAAACGGGCTTATTTCCAGCATCGTTTGTCTCTCTGCTCGCGGAATGAATCCAGCCAATGAGCTGAAAGCATGACACGGACAAACCACACTGCCAAAGCACCCTGGGAAATGAGGGGTTTGAAGTCGACCCACCCAACCATCGGTAATGAACGATCTGCATAACAAAGCAGCACTCACAGGCGCCGAGGGAACGAGATGTGCCCTGCACAAACCTTTCAGCCAGACAACTTCCTGTCCAGCGGTGGAATTCCTTGGGATATCGACACGAGTAAACGTCTGTGTTTGAAGCGGAGACTTAGCGCATGAAGTTTAGGATTGTAGGACGTTTGGTTGAAGTCTCCGGAGAATATTTTGCCCGTCGATGTGCGTCTATTGCAAAATATAAGATGATTATTTATTTTTTACCAACGACTTTTTCTACTTTAAAGAAAAAACAATGAGCCGACGGAAAAGTCGGAGATATGTCTGCATGCATGATTTGAGCTTTTAGAGCGAGTTTGTATCCTGAAAGAAGAAAAACGTCACATTAAATGTTGAAAGTGTCAATGGTTAAGTGGTTTATTGAGAAGAGTCCACAGGTTAATCACAGGTTTACACCAAACTAACCCACTCCAGGACCTGCAGTACCACTGTTTACCACCAAACCAGGTGAAACTCACATTCAGGTGAAACTCTTCCAACATGAACGTCACTTCCATAAAGTGCTTCAGAAAAGGAAAACAAATTCTGTCAAGATTAAACGTGGACAAACGTGAGAAAAACGTCATTTGGACGAAGCTTTTTCTCCCGGTGGGAATATTAAAAGCTCATTATCCCTGATTCCAAATCAGATAATAAATGATCTTGTGTTTTTCCTGCATTAAAGAAAATCCAACGTGCTTTAAAGGCAAAAATATGTACGGTATTTGCAAATTATCTTTACATTTTGTAAGATATTTCAAGATCTCAAAAAAAAAAAAAAAAAAAAAACAAGATTGTTTTACATTTTGAAAGTTACACTTTGGTTTCTATTAAAGAAAGAAATTACGAAAAAAAACAATTATGTTGACAATTTTGTGCATCACATTTTTTCCTCCTCTTATAAACACCATTAAGGACACTGATTGGCTGGAAGCAAAAATAATGCAAATGAAATACATTCAGGAGCAAAAAAAAACGTAAGAAAACAGGCCAAAGCTCAAGTTTCATCTCTGTCCGTTTCTACGTTTTACAATTGCGCAAACTTAGACAAGAAATGGAAAAAAATCATTACGTATTTGGTGAAAAAAAAAAAGATACGTATTTGGCGATTTTAAATATAGACACAAACTGAAGATACTCAATTAGAAATGTAAAAAAAAAAAAAAAAGTATCTGAAAGCAAATGAACAGCTTCGGGTCAGTTTCTACAGCGTGAGAATGGGTCATTAGAAACGAAGCAGGCGCTTTAGGGACGGATTTGGTCTGAAGACGTGGCGTTATAAACACACTCGAGATGCAAAGTGCTGAAAAAAAAGTCAGAAATCACTCACTATAATCTAGAACTTGTGAATAGTAGCGGTGAGCCATCTCGAAAAGAAGTGTCAGTGCGGTCTGAAATCATCAGGTTGTGAATGTCGTACGCAATGATTTTTCCAAGCCTTCCATATAAAAAAAAAAAAAAAAAAAGAATGCAAAATGGGCCTTTTTCGCTCATTTCTGGAAACCATCAGTGCATGCGATCGAAAACAAAACCATCACGACTCTTTCCTATTCAGACGACCACGATTTTTCCTTAAACTCGCCAACAAGTTTCAAGTCGGAAAAGCGTCTAAACGCAGCTTCACGTTGCCCGGAAATGTAAACGCGCCCACACGTCTTCTCCAGCGTGTAAGGCAGACTTATATTAAGGCCATCACAGTACAGCAAAAAACAAAGAAGAAGAGGTCAAGCGGACAGTTTGACCCCTCGGCTTCCACACAGCGTGGCTTCCTTCAGGCACGTGCGGCTCGAGTTTGGTCTTTAGTGGATGTTTGTGGTTTGGTTGTGTTCACAGTGGTGGATTCGCGTCTTGGACTCACGTGTAAAGCTTGATTTTGCCTTCGCTGTTGAGCCGCTGAATGACCTCCGTCTCGTAATCGGCGTTGTGGACGCCCGTCTTCCGGAAAGCTCCGGCGTAGCGGTTGTTTTCCCAGTAGTGGTGCCAGTTCCCTTGCTTGTCTGCGCCGTATCCAAACACAGACACCTGGTGCGACCAATCGGGGAGATTTAGGGTGTGACGTGATTGGTTAATGACTCGGCTCACCTGGTCACAGATGTGCAGGGCAAATATAATGGCCACCATCCCGGTGGACGGGTATCTCCCGTGCTTCTCCGTCCACATGTCGTGTGTGTATTTGAAGAAGGCTGGATTTATGACCCTCACCTGGAGAGGGCAAACAGGAAGTCAGCTGGCGGGTTTATCGCTGGACGTGGCGGTGTGATTTACGCTCACTTTGTCTTTGTCCGCCCGCACCAGGTTCTTCACTCTCATGTAGGTCCTGTTGGAGATACAGTCTTGTGTCAACACCAGTTTCCTGCTGGAGGGAGAAGGACGGGGAAAGTCTACGTTTTGATCTGGCCTGTGGACAGGGCGCTGGACAGCCACTGCAGGTCTCGCAGCTTAAAGGGAAGCAGGACCAGATGGACGCCGGGATGCAGGTCGATGGCACTCTCCGGATACAGGAAATGGTGGGTGGTTCGGTTGCCCACGTCCTCTTCGAAACTCAAGGTGGAGGCTTTATTCATTCTGCAGGAGGTTGGGAAGGACAAACATTCATTTTTATTCTATAAAGGAGCAAATTAAAATACTAAACATCATATGACGTCCAGGAGGCAACAACGCACCGAATGACTGTGGGGTGTGAGTCTATTAAAGAGCCGTATTTGGAGTTCAGCAGATTCCCAGAGTTCCCCACGACGGCGCAGCTCCGGCACTGCTTTTCTGGAGGTGTTTGGTTCTCCGGAGGAGGAGAGACGACCTCAAACAGCTGCCGTGTCACGTCCTTGAACGTGCCATCAGACGCCTGCAAAGACTACAGAACAAACAACAACACAATCTTGAGAGAAGTTTCGCTGTTCCGTTGTTTTAAACCAAAATCAAACGAATTATTGACAGGATAACGCATTTGTTAGACTTAGACAATTCCCACTTGTTATTTAGGTTACAAAACTCCTTGTTGATTCCCAATCATTGACGTAATTGTAAAACAACCATTACTTATATTTGGCAAGATTAATAAACGCCTAAATTATTCCCAATTATTGGAATTATACAATAATATAAAGATTAATATCTTTTAATATAATAACTTATAAACTTATTACGCCATATAAATAAACTTGAAAAAAAAAATTTGAATAGTGGGCAAGTTTGTCAATATTTACCACAAGAAATGTTATAAAAAAATATATAAATTATATAAATATATAAAAAAAAAAATTTATAAAAAAAAAAAGAATCAAATGCCTAGATTTTAGTTCAAATTCTAACCCAATTATTTTTAGGAATTATAAAAACCATAGGTTCTTCTCAATCACTGATAGGATTACACAAGCCTAGATTATTCCAAATTATTGTATTATTAAGTATTAATAAAGACTAGGATTAATCCCAATCATTTACAAAATTATTAAATAATGAATGGGGTTATTCTTAAAGATTGAGACATTTTTACTGTGTTGCTCAGGCCCATCTTAAAAATAACAGCCGTGCTTTTTCTCTCTGTTCCACATGGATGGAAGTTGGAGTCACTGGAGGCATTTGCCAGCGAGGCCTAAAAGCCTTTAATTGCTCTAAATGAAAGCATCGTGAAACATTGGTCTGAAGTGAAGGGTGGCGTGTTCTCTTCACCGAGCCTATTACACTCAGTGAGATGAAGCTGGTGCCACTGGGCTGGAGTTTTAATAATGTGATGGCATGAAGTGAACTTGAGAGGAGCAGCTGTTTCCCAAAACCCTGAACAAGATGGAGCCACGGCCCTGCTGACACGTCTCAGTCTCCCACTCGCTCAAACTAAATCATGACTCGGCAAAAGCCAATTTTATAGTCTTTATTCTTTCTTTCTCTTTCTCTTTCTTTCTTTCTTTCTTTCTTTCTTTCTTTCTTTCTTTCTTTCTTTCTTTCTTTCTTTCTTTCTTTCTTTCTTTCTTTCTTTCTTTCTATCTATCTATCTATCTATCTATCTGTATGTCTGTCTGTCTCACTGTCAATCAATCAATCAATCAATCAATCAATCTATCAATCAATCAATCAATCAATCAATCAATCAATCAATCAATCTATCTATCTATCTATCTATCTATCTATCTATCTATCTATCTATCTATCTATCTATCTATCTATCTATCTATCTATCTATCTATCTAATTGTACTTTATTTCTAAAATGTTATAGTCTTTCTATAGAATCATTAAGATGACAAAAAAACTAAAGGATATGTTTTTTTTTTTTTTACATCTAATAAGTGTAAAAAAAATTACAATTTTATATATATATATAATGAATAATTTTTTTTTACATCCATTTTTATTAAAATCTAATAAGAATTCCACCATGTTTTTTCAAAACGACAAATTTCCCAGTTTATTGAGAAATTGTGTCAGTGTAGAATTTTTTCCGTCTAAATTATCCACCAGATCCATCACATCATCTCTAGCAGATGTAGAATGGATTGCCTGGGTTTTTGGCAGCCTGACCACATGTCCTGACAGTTGGCTAGTTGCTTTAATAACACTCCCAGTCTTACATTTAAGGAGTGTGAGATGATTTATAGCTTAACAATTACAAATAAAAGCCTTTCCATAAAGAGCATATACTGTAGTTACCTGAGCTAGGACTGATATTCTGCGCAATAAACATCTGCTTAACATTTTATACAGTTATTGCAAAACTAACATCCGCGATATGAAGGCGGATTCTGAACTTGCCAATCTGATAAAGCCAAATTTTCCCAATGAACAGAGGTAATGCAGTGGCCTGTAAAATTCGTTCAAATTGGATTTTTTTTTTATTTTGAAAAATGTTTGTTAAAAATAATTTTATTTATTGACACCAGAGAGTGATTATTTTCTACGTTATTTCAATGATTTATTCATTTTGAAAACAAATGGGTCACGACTATACACTAATGTTAACTTTAAAATCACAATCGACCTTCAGACCTTTCTGAAGGACAAATTGAAAAACTTCTGAAAACCCGATTACATTCAACAAGAAAAAACAACAACAAGGGCATTACACAAATACTATGAAAGAATAACAAAAAAAAAGTCTAAATATGAAAATTCAAACATGCATTTTGCACTTTTTACCAGTGAATACGACGTCAACTTACATCAAGTGCTTCAGGTCAAAATTGTTCCCTGAAAATTAGACCGTGACTATATCTGTTCTCTTACCAAATGAAACAAAAGGCCTTATTTGAGCTAAGATTCAAGAAATGAAGAAAAAAAAGCTCGTTTATTAGCCCAAAGGCTGAATTTCCACTGCAGTAAAATGTTGTACTAGGTCTTATATTGTTCTTATCATTTATAAACTGTTATTAGGTTTTTACTCTGGCATCCTTATTTTTTTTCTACTGTTTTTGTTGCCCACGTAACACAGAAATGTCCCCTTTGTGGTATAAACAAAGTCTCATTCATATAATCCACAGCCTAACAGTGTGGACGTTAAATTTACACCTACGAGTGTCTGACACTTACCAGCCACCACTTCAGATCCATGTCTTGGTCCTTCCCAGTGAGGTACGGCTGCTGCTTGAGATCATAGTGGCGATCGAACCACTGGGACCGGCCCGTGTCGGACACACAGGGAGCAGCACAGCCGCAGGACGGGCCGGGCCTCGGGTTGGACACGTTAAGGGACGGTGTCTGGCTTTCGGTCTGAGTCCTGGTGGCGGGCTGAGTCTGCACATTTGTTATTGGATCAAGGCTGGTCTTCTGAATAGTGTGGGCAACTATCATTAACAAAATGGCACCCAGCACGGCGCCAAAATACAGCTTTTTTCTCAACATCATAGCGGATCCAAACATTGGGGTGGGTGGATTTTCCAAGGGAAAAAGCCCGGGAGCAGATTTAAAGGTTTGGCCGGGCCTTCCAAACAAAACAAAACAGCTGTGGTTGTACGGTCATAGACTGGTTGCTTTACTAAAGAAACAGAAAAGGGTGTCCAAGCCCGGATCATCCATTCCGCCTCTATCAGTCCATGTGGTGGCAATTTCCAAACCGTCAGCACAGGACCAGAAACGTGCCAAGACACTTGAAGAGGAACAAACTAAAAGAAGCCAGACATGTTCCGAAATGTTCCGTCTGGATCACCTACCGCTGCAAAACACAACACAACACATCAGTTTTATTGCTCTACATTTTTCGTCTACAGAGGTCTGAGCCTGAAGGCTAGAATTCTTATTGGTCATTGGTGAGTTACGATAAAATGACAAAAGAAAAAAAAAAAACGTACTTAGGTTAGTAAAACTCCGACTCGTACAATGAGTTGTTTTTTTTTCCAACACATTGGCAACTTTTTCTACCTTGGCACATTTACAAGGACAAGAGATATCGCCATCTGCAGGATGCTGAAGCTACTGGATGCTCTTTATGAGCTAAATCACGTGAACGCCAATCAGCGGTTGCACATTTTTGCACATTTGATTTTCAATAAGACACAATTTGTTAATTTGTATGTATTTAGTTCTGAACATTTTTAAACATTGAGGTGTTAAATTGTATTTTTATATTAGGGAAAAAAAACTCATAAAGAGTTTCTTGTTTTCACATTTCTTGCCGTTTTTGTGCCTAAACTCAGTGCGATTTAAAGTTTTATAATAAAACCCATACACTTATAATTAACTCATTCACATTAACTTATAATAGTTTCCTGCTCATTTCCATAAATTGCGTTTAATCCAAGATTAAATTAGTCCCTAGTTTTACTTTTCAAATCAAAGCCGGTTTAAATAGAAATATGGGGTTTTTTTTAATATCCATCTAAAACACGAAGGAACAATTACAGATTTTAGTTTATAGAAAGATTTTTATTTTATCCACTGGTTATAACTTTACAACTAACATTTGATAAAACTATGGAACTTTCACGGCTCAGTAGCTCCAATCTGCAATTGAACCGTTAAAACAGTTCCAAATTGTTCATTAATTCAATCAGCCAATCAAATCATTTTAAGACCCATGAGGTCATGCTGAAATTGCTTATTACCATAAAGATTCCTTCCCTCTGAACTTTAACTTCTAAAAATTGTCGATTACGACTGAATCCGTCAAATTAACGATTCTGAAGAAAGTCATATGAAGGCGTCATTTCAAGCTTTTTTTTGCGACTGTGGATTTTTTGACGCGAATGGGAATCTTTTTTTATTTTAACAGTGACGAAATGTACATGCATTTTGGAATCTGCATAGTGTTGGTTGTAATAACAAAAAAAAATCGTTATCATCCCAAGAAAAGTGAAACTCGAAAGGAAACAGTTAAACAACCCGAAAAAAAAAAAAAAAAAAAAAGCCTTAGTTCTTAGAATTCGCAGTTGGCGTGGAAAAAAAAAACACCCCACAACAGGAAGTGAGAGACACCCATTCCATTCTGCTGAGGTGGCGAGCAGATAACCAGACCACGTCCATTCTCCACCACACTGTAAACTAAAGTGCTTCTTGCGTCACACCACCAGATACGACGCGTGTGTAAAAGCTGCCGGAAATCCATCTCAAGATTGATGCGCGTCACAAGCAGCCACTCCCACAATTACTATCTAGCGCTCGGCATCTGCTGCCCGCGTCTTCACATCCTCAACAAGCATCGTTGGAACAGACACTTTGCTTCAAAAAGAACTTTGTCCCCGACACGACACGTAAACCCACTGTGTAGCCAGGCTGGCACTTCTCCTGACAAACAGGAAGTGCGGAACATTTCCTGTGTGTTAAGCGGCCATGAGTGATGGGATGTTCAGATCAGCTGACGTTCGGCCCACCCTGCCAGACCGCCGTCACTATACAGACTAAACAGAATTACATCTCAGCCGGACCGAGTCAGCAAAAGTGCTGCCCCCCCCCCACCCCCACCCCGCATTCATTATTCAAAGTGATTATGCTAGAAACCAAACGCAGGGACATTAAATAACCAATCCTGAGTCGCTGGGCCTGGAACATGTTCATTCTCTTATTCTGAAAAAAAAAAAAAAAACGCGCGAGAAGCCGTTATTTATCCCACGATGCAATTGCCGTTTACACAGCTTAAGTGTTGTTTATGCGCTGTTATGTGTACATGACACAGACGGTTTCTATAGTAAATAATACTACTACTAATGATAATACAATAAACAATAACATTACAATAAATTATTATTATTAATAATATTATTCTCATTATATTACAAAAACAATGTGTGTGATGTGTGCATTATTATAATAAAAAGTGTGTATATTACAGCTGCACAATTCTGGATAAAATTAGAATTACAATTTTTTTAGCTTAGAAAGGATTTTTTTATTTTAAAGATTTATTGCTGATTTATTATTATTATTATTAACATCAGCTTATCAAACAGCAAAAGAATAACATGTATTACCCTTTGGTTTAAATTTAATTAAATGTAAGGAAAAACAAATGCAACATACGAGTTGTGTAAAGAAAAAAATCAATTGAATCTTGATTAACTCTTTTTATAGAAGTAGAAGTTAACCCTCTAGAAGTTTGTTAGACCAGGATGTGTGTGATGACTTCAAATAAGTGATTCTCAAAAACACACACACAGACACACACGTCTGTGGATAAATGTGTGGTCAGGTTACCATGACGATAAAGATATTAAACACAGCCGTCTCCTCAGCTATAGTAAACAAATCACAAAAAGACTCTGGACCGGAGCTCTGAAGTAATGAAGCTGCTATTTGCAAGGTTTGCGAGCCATTTCTAATAATCATTTGCATAGCAATATCATAAAATCCAAAGCCATGGAATTCTTGAAGCTCGACTACGGCTGCTAAGCTTCTCAGATTGGATAGCTCATTAAAAGGCGGCCTTTACTCAGCAAAACGGACCTTTTCCATGGACTCCCATCAAAACATTGTGTGTTCACTGAGGTGTAAAGAACTAGAAGTTCTCTCAAGTACTTTCACTTGATTTGTAAGTCAAATATTAAGTTTCAGTTGCTAAATAGAAAAAAATGGTGCTAAAAGAAAGAAGTGATAGAGTAAAATCTACACACACTGAATAGAGCAATATAAATAACTTACAAAATATTAAAATATAGTAGGCAAGAAACGGTCTAAAACAAAAAAACAAGAAAAATGCAATTGACAAAATATCAAAAACACCTCTAGAAAAACGAGGCAAAACGAGAAGCGGTTGAGATTGCATGTTTAACTTCATTAACTGAATGAAGTTAAACATGCAATCAGATGATGGTTTACTTTTATACAAAAAGACAAAAAACCCTCACAACTATCCATTTATTATCCATCACGGTTTAAACCCATAAGAACCCTTACTTCTATAATGCGAACTTGGGAATCTCAAAAGGCGCAAAATAAATGTATTATTATTATTAATAATAATTAAGAACCCAGACCCAATTCCTCCATAGAGGAAAATTATGTAGGATATATCACAAACTAAGTCACATAGAAGATGTTTTTTTTTTCCTCAGAATAACACTTTTTGTTGTCAAAGATCTGTCACATTGGGCCTAAAAATTGCTTTTCGGTTTTGAAAAATATTCCTTAATAAAAAGGTAAAATTGACTGTTTTAACTGCTTAGTAACATAACAGTCTTTTCATTTGCAGTAAAAATTGTGACTTCATTAGCAATATTTATCTAAAAGTGTTTTGCTTTGCGTCAAAACAAAGAATACTGCCTATTTGGGAGCATTTACAACAAGCAACCAAACTAAACAAAAATCAAAGCCCAATGTGACATAAATTACAGCAATTTTTCCGTAACTAGTTCGATATTGCTTTCTTCAACAAATATGATCAGAACGAGTTAAATGTAATATAATTCAGGGTCAAATACTTTTTTTTTTTTTATAATTTCTCGCATGGAATAGCCTTCATTTATAAGAACAAGGATAGACTGTCGAGTTTCACATAAACGTTCTACATTTCTGGCCATTTTGAGCGTTTGATTGACCCACAAATGTGATGCTCCAGATTCTCAACCTGTTCAAAGGAAGATTAGTTTATAGCTTCTTTAACCAGCTAAACAGTTTCCAACAGTGCTAACATGATCAAACAAGGGTTTTACAATCATCCATTATCCTTCTGACACAATTAGCAAACACATTGTACAAATAAAACACTGGAGTGACAGTTGCTGGAATTTGGCCTCTTTACATGTAGATAATGCATCAAAAACCCGACATTTACAGTACAATCGTTACGTATTTCTGATTAGTTTAAAGTTATTTTCATTTAAAAAAAAAAAAAAAAAAAAAAAAAAAAA
>MU204420.1:6896483-6916188 GCA_017309775.1 Paedocypris sp. Pulau Singkep
CTCTAGTCCGGGGAGTGAGAAACGCATGGATGGATAGGTACTGTAGATCTTTTATTGATGCCAAAAATGAGCAATATAGTTGGAAAGAAACAGAGAGAATGGGAGATAGAGAGAGAGTGAGAAAGAAAGAGAGAGAGAAAGAGATAGAGTGTGTGTGTGTGTGTGTGTGTGTGTGTGTGTGTGTGTGTGTGTGTGTGTGTGTGTGTCTGTGTATGCGTGCAATCACTCTGTTATTTTATTTGACTTTTGGGTGTTATTGTGTAAGTAAACCAACGTACAAGTATCGTGCAATTATACTATTAATGTATTGATGTGAAGTTTACTTATACTGTTAAATATGCTTCCAGTTAAATTACAGTTTACATACAATTTACTGTAGTTTATACTGTTTTTTATACTGTAATTGCTGCTTGAAACAACAACAACAAAATAACAAATGTGTGTATAGTTCTATACTCAAACTTCAATTTCACTAAACAATTTTCATTTGTTTTTAAATATTTTAAATAAACACTGTTGCTGTTGAGAGTAAACATCTCTATTCAACACACACCATAAATGACACATTGTCTGGAGAACTGCCCCAAAAGTGTGAACAATACGGTTTCAATAAAAATCCATAATTAATATTCTGTAATTCCCACTTAACTCTTATGGATCAATAGACAATTTCTCTAATTAATCACATCTGCTATTATCAAAATAACGTAATCACAAACAATGTGAATGCAAGAGCATTAAGTTTGATGTTTTACTGCTTTGCCCTGGCTCAGTTTGATGAAGTTTTCAACCAGTTTTTGTCCCAAATTATCAATCAATTAATTATGGTAATTAAATAAATTTTGAGCAGGCGCGTGAAAACTAAGTCATGGTGATTGCATCACCATTAGATTTAAAGACACTAACTAGAATTAAAGGTTAAGATTATAAGACGTAAAAAATTACAATTGTTTTCTCCCTAAATGTTGTTTTTTTTTTTAATAAAGATAAAACAAATGGCAATCAGAGCAAAAATGAACTACTAATTCCCCAATGTAAATAAGATAAAGAACAGCGATGTCATTTAGAATAGATTGGCATCTAGATCACAAATAGAGAAGTACTTTTACTTACTTTCATTTCTTTCGGATTTGTTTGTTTAGTATAGCTGAAATTAAAACATTTTAGTTATAGTGATGCTGGGGGGTATTTTGATTGTGTTTGTCTATGTGTGTGTGTGTGTGTGTGTGTGTGTGTGTGTGTCCTTTGTGACATTTGAAATGTAAAATCAATACACATTATTGTGTTTGTATAAACCTTTCTATGAATTCCACATTAGAGAAACTTTGCATTAAACGCCTGTTTACTACTTCTCACGCGTCACTCGCATTTCTAGAAGTTAACTACTGTGGTGCAAAAACTACAACGTGTGTGTTAACCACATCCCGTACTGTCCATCACGAAAAGAAATTCACAGTCTTTTTCAAAATCTCCATTTCTGTTCTGTCTTCCTCTTGTTCATTCTTGAGAACAAGTTCTCTCAAGTGCAGCGCTTCAGGTTTCCACCGGATGTGAGGCACCGCGTTGACTTTTCTCTCAGGCCTCGTGCATGTACGCGCACATATGGAAGGAGTAAAAGTTTCCATGTGTAGGCTACAGCTAGAAGTGACCCGCCAGCTGCCACTAGACCTGAGGCTCGGCTTGGAAGGGAAGTCAACCTCATTTATTATGAATCCATGGCATTTTTTGTATTCTCAGTAAAGGCGTGGAGTTCTGTCTTGTTCTCAAATAAGTAACAATAATGGATTGTCAAATCAAAGTCGAATAAAAGCATCATCAATATTTTGTCAATGTCATCACATTATATTTATTTTAATGAAATTACGTATTTTGTGTGTATATATATATATATATATATATATATACTGTATATTTTTAGCATATTTTTATTTTATATAAATAAATTAATTAATTGAATACATAACTAAATAATCAAACAAATACATTAATACATAATTTTACTGTAGCAGAATTGTGTTTTCTCCCAGACTACCAGGTCTATATCTACAGCAAAAATGCATAGTTACAAGTATATTCTTTTTTTGTTTACATAAGTGTATCTTTTTTTTGTTTTTGCTTTTTACGGCAAATTGATGCATGCAATGGATTAGTTGTCCATGTGGTATTTAATCCAATAATTATATCAATATTTTTGTTTTTTAATTAAGTCGATTACGCAAACAAACAAATCTTATGTTAATGTAGTAGCTGTGTGGTTTCTGCCAGGCCACCAGGTGGCGGTAAGCGACTGGAGATTTTACGTTCCTTCAAAAGAAGCTGCTTCTTCTTCTCCTGCACCGTAACCGTCTGTTTTTGTCTTAGCAACAAACGCATTAGCTCTCCTGTCGCAATGGTATGTTTGTTTTACTGTTTATGTTTGTCAAAACCGGATATAGTGGTCATACTATTCTATTTTATTCAAGCGTTTGTTCTTGTATATGTTTCGGGGTGATTTTATGCTAACAGTTTGTGCAGGGCGTTTCCATTTATTTGTCGTTTTTTCTATTTACTTTTTCTTTAAAACGACACAATCCAGACGAATAACATTTCGGAAATATATAAGACGTTCTTTAAAGCAGCTCGTCGTTAATTGTTTTTTTTCTATTCGAACATTTGGCAACTCTTATTATTTCTTACTCTTCTTTTTTCTGTCTCTCTTGTTTTTCTCCGTCTGTCTCTATTTTTGTTATTTTCCATTTTCTCCCCATCTCCTTTCTCAATCTTCATTTCCTCCCCATTCCTCTCTTCTCTGACTTTTTTTTTCTTTGTTTACTTCTAATTTCCCCTCTCCTTTTCAGTATTTGTTTATTTACTATTAAACAAACACACAATTACTAATATCTTAATGGAATTATATTTTCATTTATATATTTTGTATGGTTAATATGCCCACAGGCTGAAGTGGAGGACACCATCAAGCGGATCCAGAGTCAGAAAGGAGTACAGGGACTGATCATTGTTAACGCAGAAGGTATCGGACTCCACGGAACCGGTCTGAGCGTGTGCGGTGTGGCGTCGTGCGCTCACATGGCCAGCAAAATACTCGGCAAAACAACGTTATCATTGTTGCTAAACTGTGGGGGTTTTGTCCCATCAGGCATCCCCATCAAAAGCACCCTTGATAACTCCAGCACGGTTCAGTATGCCGGACATATCCACCAGCTTCTGATGAAGGCCCGTGGCATCGTGAGGGACATCGACCCGCAGAATGATCTCACTTTCCTCAGAGTGCGATCCAAGAAGAATGAGATCATGATCGCGCCAGGTAAAACACGTGGACCACTACAACTGAGCTAAGCACTGTAGATCCATGTTTAGTTGTGTGGGTAGTTGTGGCCAGAAGGTTGCAGGTTCAAGTCCTTGTTCGGTGAGTTCAACAACTGAAGGTTGAACCCGCTTTACTTAAAGAGTGCATGTCCGTCCAATCGTTTGGTTCTTTTGGATACGTGTCTGCTAAATAATATAGGATATTTTATAGGATAAAAAAAAATAGGATATTAAAACAAAAATATAGACTTTGTCCTTTTATATAATGATAATAAGAGAGAAATGAATATGGAGAGAAAAATAGTGACTTTTTCCTTTTATATAATGATAATAAGAGAAAAATGAATACAGCGACAAAAGATGCGTACATAATTACAAATACTTGAGAAATAAAATAAAACTTTAGCTTTAAAGGTAATACATTAAGAAGATACACTGGGATTTGAAAAGTATAACTGTTTACTGAGATCTAAATATTTATAGAATTATTTAGTTGAATTTTTAAGAATTATTTCAACGTTATCAACAATAAGATACAACAATGTTCTAGAATCAATAATAATAAAAATCCTGTTCACTGGTTCTAAGACATGTAAAAACTGCTGTTATTAAAACAACGTGTTTATTATTATTATAAATCTCATTATTGTTATTCTCATTAATCTTGTCAAGGTTCATTAAACGATTCTCTTAGCTGTGCATAAACTTGTGAGATTTTAAAAGTATTTTTTTTCTGCACTCTTTCATAACTTTTGTGTAGTTATCTTCCCATCACATTTTTGGGTCCTGATTAAATCAATACATTGTTATTCATATTAATTTCCAGTCTGATTATGGGGCGTACACACACATTGTTAATCTTGAAGACAAGATAAGTGTCTCTCAAACGCCATCAAATGGATGTTTCTAAACCGAGACTCGATTCTGTTAAACGGATACTGTTCGGTTTTACCTTTTTTGTAATCCTTTTTTCTTTCTTTTCTCTTCACAGACAAGGACTATTTCCTGATTGTCATTCAAAACCCTTCAGAATAACGGCGAAAGACTTTACTGTGTGGTTGTCGACATCTTTTTAACTCATTTGCCTCTTAATGGGAAGAAACAGTGACTTTACCAATACAGTCCATTATATTCAAAACTATTGAGTCATTTTAATCATTCCAGTCATATTTTTCTTTAATTTATTGTTTTCACTTTTTCCGAGCGTTCCAGGCGTTCGTGATGCTCATCAACATTACGGATTCCTGCACCTTTCTCATCGCAATAAACTCTGAAACAACATGTTTGTGTGACTTGTCAATACATGGAAGGTTTTATAACGTAAAATGTTCAATTCTTCCCGACAGAATTAAACGCCTGCGTGTCGGATACAGTACAATGTATTAAAAGTAAAAATAATTCTAAAACTGTAATTTCCCTCACAAACGCAGTGCCATGATTTGAAACGATGACGCGTTGCTGTCCCTTTAAGTTTTCCTGTGACGTCACGCACGTCGATACATTGTCTCGAGCTGTTTTGCTTACAGTGAGTCAGGAGCTCGAAAAGAACCCAAGTCGCTCGCGAAGCCACACGATATAAAACGCCGATTCCCAACGTATTTATTTTGTAATCCACGCCATGCCGTCCGACAGACCCTTCAAACAGAGACGGAGCTTCGGTAAGATGACTTTAGATCCGCTCTGTCAGCGCAAGTGTTTGTTTATCACGGTTGTTTTCGTGTAACCAGCAGTGACGCTACGTAAAGTTCAGACGCGTGTCGACCGTTTTGAAATGTTTAACGTTATAGAATCGCTCGAAACGGACGAGGCCATTCGCTCTTTAGTCATACGACCCTTAGGCCTGCTGTTTATTAAGCATACTTATGTTAATAACACCGTCCTATGCAATAAGGCCTCATATAAAGGATAATGCGCACATACGATAGTGTCATTATGATATGTGTGTGTGTGTGTGTGTGTGTGTGTGTGTGTGTGTAATGTAAGTACTGTATATATGTATATAAATAGCCCATTTTCATAAATCAAATCAACTTTTGTCAAGCACACAATCATGAGCATGACATGCAGTTACATGCTTATCACAGCTGCTCCGAGAATATATATATAAACTTATACATTTATAAAATATTCGTAATATAATGTTTAAATATATCTGTGGCGCTTCAAATAAAAAGAAAGCCAGAAAGTACCTGTAAGTAAAAATAAACAAGTGTGCACTGTATATGCACTGTGTGTACGCGCGCGTGTGTGTGTGTGTGTGTGTTTGTATTTATGTATTATATATTAATGGGTAGATATGGTGTGCATTATCAAAAGCATACGCAAATAAGTGAAATATTAACAGCTCATGTTTAGATGTTGTAATGTGATCTTTCTCATAGCTCAGATGATGGGGACAGAGGGGGCGGAGCATAACAAAAAAATAAACATTGCGTAATCTCCAAAAGCAAACAATATACATATTTCTCTCTGTAAGTGTTGGGGTCAGCGTGTTCTGGACTTGCTGTCTTTTTCCTCCATCACAGTTTGGACTTGAGCAATTGACAAATGACCCAGACGTGAATGTTGCTCGGGCACAGTGGAGATCTACAGGCCTTTATTTGGCACGATTCTGTCCCAGTAAACACGCTGCCTGGAATGACTTGTGTTTTTGTTCTGTGTAAGTGACACTGTATTTTATAAGATGGGAAAGGCATTAATTAGGTTCTTAAGATATGAATGTGTGAAGCGTAGTAAAGCTTTGTGGGAATTTCTATTCATATCTGGTGAAGTAGATCAATTTATTTATAACAGTGAAATGGCTCCGATATTTTACCTGTTTTTCCAAATAGTCGTGTTTGTGTGGAACAGGTTATGAAGGAATTCCGATGTTGTTTTCAGTGATGTCTGTTATGAGCGGAATGTCTGAAGGCAGGAGTCACGTGTTGCCATCAAGCACAAACTGTTGTGAGATTTTATTAGAACGTAAAAGCATGTCGCGCGTAATCTAATTTGCTGGTGATTAAATGTTCTGCGCTGTGATCACATCCGCTGTCTGACCACATATCACTTTTCTTGTCTCGTTCCAGCGGATCGTTGCAAAGAAGTGCAGCAGATACGAGAGCAGCATCCTAATAAAATTCCGGTGAGAAATTTGTTCGGTGGATGAATTTGAAATTTACAGACCAGATGATTTATGGCTCCAGGTTGTGTAAAATATAAAAAGTGAACGTAAAAGAATACCCACAGACACAATTACCTACCTACCTATTTATCTGTCTCTCTCTCTTAGGTCTTATTAATACATATATTTATTCACAAGTAAAAAATAAGTATATTAAATTGTAGAAATACAGTATAGTAATAATATTAATTATTAATAATACTGTATATACATAGATTACTTTTTTTTGTCGATTTGTGGCTCAAGGTTGACTGTGTACAAGAGGTAACATAAAAGAAAACCCACACACAATTACCTTAAATCTATCTATCTATCTATCTATCTATCTATCTATCTATCTATCTATCTATCTATCTGTCTGTCTGTCTGTCTGTCTGTCTGTCTGTCTGTCTGTCTGTCTGTCTGTCTGTCTAACTAACTATCTAACTATCTATTTCTCTGTCTTGTATATACATTAATAAATAATTTATTTATTCACAAGTAAAAAATAATTATATTAAATTGTAGAAACAGTAATAATCCTGTATTTACATAGATGGTTTATGGCTCCAGGTTGTGTAAAATAAAATGTCATGTCTATCTATGTGTCATATATACATTAATAAATATAATATTTATTCACAAGTAAAAAATAATTAAATCAAATTGTAGAAATACGATAATACTGTGTGTACAGTATGTACATATGTGTTCCTATACATGGAAACATATGCATAATCTAGTAGTTACTAATACTATGAATAATAATATTACAAAATAGATATAATACCCAAAGATGATAAAGATTTGTATATAAGTAAAATATATATAAAATAGTAGAAATACAGTAGTATGGTATATATACGCAACATACTGTACCCACGCATTGCATTGAATATAATATTATATATACAAGTATATTAAAACAATAATATATTTATGCATACACTGCATCATATTTTTAGAGTAAATTTATAGATAAGTATAAACACTTAAACATATATACACATTATATATCCAATTAAAATTCTAAAATATTTGCCCCGTCAGGTAATCATTGAGAGGTATAAAGGTGAGAAACAGCTTCCAGTGTTGGACAAGACCAAGTTCCTGGTGCCGGATCATGTGAACATGAGCGAGCTGGTCAAGATCATCAGGTAAGCGGTTAAGCTCCTCTCGAGTCACTAGTTGGGTTAGGGGTTGTGAGAATGGATGTGTTGAGCTACAGGTGAAAACCACCTTCATCCAGATCCCAGATCATGTAGATGTTTTAAAATATCAAAACAGTGGTAACCCGACTTACGAAATTAATCCGTGCCGAGTTCTGCGAAAATTAAGTTTGCTGAGCCGCATTTTTAAAGTAATCCATCTAATCTGTGCCATGACTTTGTAAACTCAGACAATAAATGATCAAATATTGCTAATAATAAATGTAATGAAAACATGTTAAATAGCAGTTGTTTAGTTTGCCCTTTGGCACTTGTTGATATATGATGATATACAGACAATCTCACATGAATGGTTACCGCCATCTTGAAATGTTGTCGTGCAAATCCCTGAGATTTTCGTAATCCCTCAAACCGTTCTCGCGAGATTAAGAAATTTGCACGTCATTTCAAGATGGCTCTACGGGACAGAAAAAAAACATCATTCTGAGAGACTACAAGCTTATTTTATCGTTTGGAAGCAAGATCTAACTAGTGCTTTTGTTGTTTTTTGTGTATTTGACGTGTGTCAAGATTAATCTGTTTTTTACACGTCTTTACTCTCATCTCCATGCATGCTAGCGATAAGAAAAAGACGCGTTTCTTTCGTTTAGCGAAAACTGGAAACTCGGGACGACATTTTCGGTGCGACGCATTCTGTTACTCGTGATTTTATACGACTTTAATACGATTTAATACGGCTACCGCTGCAGGGTTCCTACGGGTGCTTGAAATCCTTGAAAATGCTTGAATTTCAATTTTGTGTTTTCAAGGCCTTAAAAATTAAATTATACTTATTTGACCACAAACATTAACAGCAGTTTTGTAAGGCAAACATTTCATAAATCAGGATGCCATTAACATGTAAATTCCCAAATAAGTTCCAAACCCATGCAAATTCGCACAAGTTTTTTTTTTTAATAAAAAGATTAAATATTGTAATAACTGTATAGCCAATAAAAACATGTTATTTAACAGTTGGAGAAGGAAAAACGTAAAAAATTAGTTCTGTGGTACTAAAGTAAAAGCATACAAATCTGTTTATTATCCATCTTTGTTCCTCCTTATTACAGTTAAGAAAACACAGTACTCCTTTTTTTTTTTTTAAATTAAATGAAAAGTTATTAAAGTTTTTTTTTTAAAGTTAACAATAGCAACAACATAGCAAACAACACAAAAGTGAACGAATCATTTTGTGCATTTTGTTCATTTCTAGTTGACTGTCAATATGTTTGTCGACACTACTGTTAATATGACTGTCAACTTGGTTTTGGTTTGTTTTTGCATAATATTTCTTTAAACGTGATTCAAATGGCAACGTTTCATTTTGGTTGTATTTAGGCAGACCTTATAAGTAGACCCCCGAAATATATACTTTACTAAAACTATGGTGCTGGAAAAGCTGGAACATGAAAGTGCTTGAATTTGACTTTTCAGAAAATGTAGGAACTCTGTATTGAAACATCAAATCCCGTTTCAGTTTTTATTGGCGCATTTGTTGTGTTCCTGCACAGACGCAGACTGCAGCTCAACCCGACCCAGGCTTTCTTCCTTCTGGTCAACCAGCACAGCATGGTCAGCGTCTCCACCTCCATCTCTGAGATCTACGAGCAAGAGCGAGATGAAGACGGCTTCCTCTACATGGTCTACGCCTCTCAGGAGACCTTCGGGTGCTGAGAAAGCAAACACTGAGAGGAAGTGAAGCTCGACCCTTCTCCTCTCTGAACTGATTCTCCACACTACAGTGCGAACGACAGCATTACTGTAAACGCTAGGTCATTAAAAAGTACGCTAATTAGCATACGCGTCACTTAGTTTTTGTTTCGTTTGCTCCTACTTGTCCCGGTTTTCCTCTCCCGCGCATTTTCATCGACGCGTTTGTGTAGACTAATCGTAGCACACCTTGCTGTAAATAGATGGTTTTTTAATTTTATTTTTCGGTTTGCTGTGTTTCTGTACTTGCTTGTGGTGTTTTCTGTTTTGGGCAGAGTCGGCGTACGGTTTTTGAAACGTCAGAATGCAGCATATCTCGTTCCCAAGTTCAGGCCAGACTCGCTCTGCGTCTTTTATTCCCAACCACTGGAGATACAGGAGGGAAGGTTTAATCATCATAATAAATCTAAAAATCACGGCTTTAGGAGCCACTGAGCTCAGAAAACACACACACACACACACACACACACACACACGGAGCAGAAGTTTTGCGTTTAGTATTATGCAACGTTAAAATATCTACAATAGATGCGAATGTGAGGCTTTTAAAAAGATCGACGAGAACAAACTTTCAACGATAGCACATCTAAATGTTCCTTATAGTTGTTGTTTTTTAGAGTTGTATGGCTTCCTAAAGCGTTTGTGATGCACTAGTAGCATGTTTCTTTTCCCGCTTTTTAAAAAATATTGATTAAGAGATTTATCACAGCATATTTTTAGCTGTTTTCAAACCAAAAGAACATTTAAAATGTGTGGAAACCAGGTGGGCATAAATCCTGGAACGAAACAATTCTGTTGTGACGTTTTTTTAATTTCCGGAGGGTCGACGGGTTTGAGGAAATGTATGTACGTTAAATTTAGCGGCTATTCTACGCTTTTATTTAAAAATTCACATTTGAACCAACCTCACACTTTTCTTCAGGATTGATCCCAAACCAAGCAATGGGAAGGCCTGTAAAAATTCAAGCAATTTATTTGATATTAAAAAAAAAACAGTTTTAATGCTACAAGGGTAAAGCACACGGACAATCAGAAAACATTGACTAATTCATACTTCTGCTTAATATAGAAACTACGTGAGAAACGCTCCTGATGATATACACAATTCACACTCGCAATAAGGGTTTCAAATGTTCAGAAATGGAATAATATTGCAAATGTGGGGGGAAAAAACGAGTCCTTTTCAGCTCTATTTACACCTTTGACTCTTTACTGTCGTATGCTTTACTTTGTTTAGACAGTGGCATATTGCATTCTTATGTAATAAACATCACTGTATATATTTATATCATTTCTGATATAACATGGATGGACAATAAAATGACAAAAAAACTTCCGCGCCGAAATCCACTTTTTTGGGGGGTTGGATCAGAAAATTGCACATCTATCCTACATCTTGGCTTGTACTATATTACTTATTTACACTGAATTTACTGCTTTATCACTTTCACCAAAAAATATTAAAAATGACCATATTTTTACAGAACATGGGGATTGTGTGAAAGGAAAGTAAGTGAAATGCGGATCTGTAGTGTCCATGGCACACCGTGACCACCAGGTGGCAGTGTTGCCTTAACAGGAAATGAGAAGTGAGTTGGTCAGATTCTGGTGGCTTTGTGTTTTCTCCACAGTCTCGCCATTCGAGAAGATCTCACACGCAGTCAGTTCGTGGCACAGAGCGTTGAGAACCTCCAGGATGTGAGCCTTCCCTGCAGAAGAACCGTTTATGCACAGTTAGCGCGGGACAAATCATGCAGAACGGCTAAAAAACACATTCATTTCAGCAGTCACAGATCCACAAAAACTGCAGAATCTAACTTCACAAGCACGTAAAGGTCCTCACATAATAAATGTAAAATGATATTTAATTTAACGTTACAAGAGTATAAAACATCAGAACGCTACATCACTCATAATTAGGGATTTTTGTATTGGCCACTGTATTCACGTTACGTAAATGATGTAATAAGTGGTGTAATAGGAGCAAGTAAAGGATGTTAAAGGTTCTTACCATGCTGAGGATCACTGCACGACTCCAAAGTGCTGAGTAAAATCTTTCCTAAAGCTTTTCGGGATACGTTCTTTAGTGGGAAAAAAAATGAAAATGTCACTAATCAATATTTAAAGATTGTCACATTTTCTTAATAAGATCAAAGCTGAATTTCGACCTTCAAGACTCTGGGTTCCTACAGTTTCTGAAAAGTCAAATTCAAGTTCAAGTTTATTTATTTAGCGCTTTGCGAATTACGAAAAAAATACACATGAAAAATGTCCATTATTTATCTGTAAATTCAAGGCCTTTCATGGTCCATGTTCAAGATTTTCTAGCGCCACACAGACGTGGTAAAATACTGTATATATGTCATATATGTCAACTGAAATAAAACATTACCATTATAATCACGTTTAAAGAGATATTATGTAAAAACAAACCAAAGCAAAGTTGTGCTTTGTAATAGGAATTAAATATGTGTCACTGTCTGTAGTTGACTGTCAATATTAGTGTATGCAAAGTTGGTAGAAAACAAATGAATGAATGACTCTGATATGATAATTTGATCACTTTACTGTTCCAGTGTTAACGATTTGAGTCAGTGTGTCGGACGCGGAGGATTTGATTGTGTGTGTGTGTGTGTGTGTGTGTGTGTGTGTGTGTGTGTTGTCCTATTCTGTAAGGAGACCTTGAGGGTCTTGAAAGGTGCTAAAGTGAATTATGGAAAGTAAATTATTATTATTATTATCATAATTATATATAGTCAATGAACAAATGGCATTTAGTTAGTTCCTCTGCAACGAGGATTAAAATCTCTTGAGAGAACTTTCTCCTGTTTAACTGCTCCTGGTGGAACAACTGATCTACTCCCACTAGAATCATCACCGCAACATATAAAAAGCTCTTCTGTTAGCACTTATCTAACTCTCAAGAAAAACAAAAAGAAAACACCCTATCTGTGTGTGTACTGACTCATGATCTAGTGTATTTCTTGATAAAACTGAATGATTTACTATGATGATTTAATAAAATTAGGCCACCTCTATTAGAAAGCCAATTTAATACAGGAAATATATACATAGATCTGTGTTATATACAGTACACATAGATGTAATCTGCGTTTTAAGCACAATTAATCATCATTGATCTCACTTTTTTTCCCCCTTGTCATATACAAAACCTGTGATATGTTTTCTCATTTAATCATTAAATTGAATTTTCTTTAAAATAAGAGCGGCTTACCTATAGTTTTCTTTACATGAAAAATACAGCGCCACCCTCTAATAAAAGGCCACCATGACTTAAGGGTTGAAAAACTAAACTCCATGGCCTTCTATTAGATGTCATTTCTATTACCGTATATCTAATTTTATATAATTTAATGATTAAATTGTGTAAAACATTTACTGTTTCCCTAAACGATAATTGGTTTTTATTGCTCCTAATTTTGTAAATCAATTTACCCTGCAAATATACGCATCTCTCGGATTTTTAAGGCACTAAATAAAAATACCAACAAAAAACGATTTCGGGTTTAATTACGTTATTATTCTCCAATAAAACTATATTTTCTTTATTTAACAAACCAAACTTGTGACTTGTGTCATTTGAACGATTATTATCCACTGTTTAGCAGACCGAGCGTTTTGATTGTGTCTGTTTGTGATTTTTTTTTTACTCCTTGCCTGTGTTCTTCATTTTCGACTGTTTCGACTCTTTCTGCGATTACACATTGGACCCGTTTGTTAGCCCTACGCTACGCTACCCATTCGTGGTTTGTTGTAATATTAATAATTGTATTTATTTCAATCTTACTTCTTCCAGTGTTATTTTGTCCCTGTTAAGTGTTGTGGCTTGTCTAATGTTTCTTTATTTCTGTTTTTGAGCCAATTAAGGTTTACTATATGCACGTTTATCTTTTATTATTAATAGACGCACACACGCACGCCACTGCATAAAGATGATGCGTTTCCGTTTATGTGTGATTGCTCCTGACTTGAAATACGGAAAATTCGGAACTTATATTTACACACATATTTGAAAATGAATGGCAGTTAATTAGCGATTATACGTTTTTGGGCATCGAAAACTCTGAAAAAAAGGGGGGTGCTTATATTTACGTAAATACGGTAAAAATAATAAAAATAATATATAAAAAATTAAAATTTAAACTTTATTAATCCCTCATTGGAGAAATTCGTTCCTGCATTTAACCCATCTCAACAAACTCAGAGCAGTGGGCAGCCTCAAGGAGGAAACGTCTCGGAAAGTCCACAACTGCCCAACTGCCCCAAAAGCAACTCCTCAAATTCACTTAAAGTTACTTGGAAAGTAAAGTTCCTCACCAGTTCTCGCAGCTGCTGCAAAAGCTGCAGAACATCCATCAGCTTATCCTCCACCAGAGACAGACGCACGCGCTCCGTCTCCAGCATCTGCAGCTCCAGGTGGAGCAGCTCCGTCTCCTCGGCCTTCTGCTGGAGCTCCTGGACCAGGGAATCTCTCATCTGCAGGTTCAGCACATATCAGAACACGCCTCCCTGGGGCTTTTCTCCACACACGATGGACTCGGCTCTGCAGAAGCTTGGCCAGATGTGCTGATGACTCAACCAGGAGGCGGGGTTTCATGTTTTGGGCCGGTCTGGACCCATTTCAGAAACGCACATCTGCAGTGAGGCTGGTGATGCCCAGAACACTGCTGACTTCATTTTCCATGAATGCGTGTGGCATCAGCTTTAAAAACATTGGTTTTTGCTGAATTTCGTGCGGCTGAGGGTCGTCGCTGTGTGTTTGGGTGGGAAAGTGGGAGTCGTTCCACTGGCTGTGGCTTTGCTTTGAAGCTTCCGGAGCTCAGAACAAGCGCTGGCTAATCTAATTTTACACTGGAAAGTGAAGTGAAACAGAACAGAAGTCTGTGCTGGTGATGTAAGACGTCTCAGCTTATCTGAATCAGCCCCTGTCCTCCTATAACACAACACTATCTGCTCAAAACACTCGATAAGGATTTGAATGATTTATATTTATATAAAAAGATTTATATAAATCTTAAATAATGAGAATGTTATGAGAATTTAAATATAAATACATTTTAGTACAAAAATATAAAAACATTTGTGCTGTATATTTATGAAACATGGTTATTGCATATATTGCTAATAATCTTGTGTTATTTTAAGTAATTTTCCTAAAAAAAATAACACAATTATACACAATACTTTATATGTTTCCTTTGAGCTTATGAAGCATTTTCAATGTATACTAACCAACAGAACATTACTAATTATCAATCAGTAAATATTAAATAAAACTAACAAAAAAGTTTTCCTTGAGTTGCAAACAATCGACTCCAAGTGAATGTTAAATCTGCACTACACAGTTTCAATATAAACTTGTAATATGTAATATGACTGTAACAAGACTGTAATATCACTGTAATAAGAATGTAACAAGACTGTAATATGACTGTAACAAGAATGTAACAAGACTGTAATATGACTGTAACAAGACTGTAATATGACTGTAATAGGAATGTAACAAGACTGAAACAAGACTGTAATATGACTGTAATAAGAATGTAACAAGACTGTAATATGACTGTAACAAGACTGTAATATGACTGTAATAAGAATGTAACAAGACTGAAACAAGACTGTAATATGACTGTAATAAAACTGTAACAAAGACTGTAACAAGACTGTAATAAGACTGTAATTGGCAGTGGAGAGTTGGACCTGCTACCAAGCGTTGCAGGTTCGAATCCCGGTCTTTTAGCAAGACACTGACCCCCACATACCCCCCAGACGCCACGTCTGAAAGCTGCCCACTGCTCCGTGTGTGTGTGTGTGTGTGTGTGTGTGTGTGTGTGACTTCACTGGATGGTTAAATGAAGCACAATTTCAAACACACACACACGGCACTATCCAGTCATGCTCTTACCAGGTCAGTGTCCAGCTCTGCCCGTCTGGCCTGAGTCTCCTTCAGTTCCAGCTGCTTGTTGAGTCGCGTGACCTTGTCCAGCAGCTCTAGCACGGCCGTCTGACTCTCCTCAGTGCGAGAATCACCGAAATGAGACAGCAGCTTCTTCACCGCTTTCTCATCACACCTGAGGACAGAAAACACACTGACCAGGTCTGCCAGACGGTGTGTGTGTGTGTGTGTGTGTGTGTGTGTAAAGGTCACCTGTCTCCACAGCAGGACAGTCTGGTGAGGATTCTCTTCACCTCGTCCACTTGTCTCTGCTGTTCTCCGGTCCAGCGCTCCTCCTCTTCATCAGATGCTGCTTGACCCTCCACGGAGCGGAAAAGCTGCTCCTCCACTTACATGAAACACGAAGAGTGGTAAGTTACACACACACACACACACACACACACACACACACACACACACACACAAGCTCAAACATGAAGTTTTTGGCCAATCTGACGTTTTAACAGCTTTCGTTGGCAGGTTCCTGGCATTTTTGCACTGCTTAGTACATAATTACCACTGGCTTTCTGGCTCGACTCAAACACTACACGCATTTAAACGTTTATGTTTTTGGCACATGCTCGTGTTACGTTAATGCACATCAGGGGCCTAGTTAAGGGTTGGTACGTTTGTAGGGTCCACAAACTGTGGGGAGACTAGCCTTATTAATAATAACTTTATATTATTGCCCGAAAATACAGTACATTAATTCTGAGGTCTGAACCAAGGTGTCCCAGGACCTACTTCTAGAACTGTACTGTCATTTTACTGTCCACACTTGGTCACTTTAAAATGGTTAGTAAGTAGTTTTAACTTCACTGGTTACTGGACACTTCACCTGGATCTCTTGAGTCACTTTTTTGTATTTTATTCATATTTTAACTATTTCTTTTTTTTTTAACAGTTTTTCTGTTGTATTTTATTTTATTGTATTTTATTTTATTTCATTTATTTGGTTTTTGTTTTGCATCTTCATCATATATTTATTTGTATTTTCACTAATTTTTTAATTTTCATTTTTATTGTACTTTATAGAAGTTGTATCTTTTTAACGTCATTTTTATTGTATTTCTTTCCTTGCTTATTTATCCTCTCAAATGCATCCCCTCCCCCACAAACCCCTATAATAAAATGCTAGACAATCGGAAAATGCATTTCATTACATGTCGTACAATGTATACTGTGTATGTGACAAATTAAATTTGAATATGATTTTTAGGAGACACCTTATTTTGGCACCATGGCACAATATGGGAAACTGCTAAATTAATTACTTGTTAAAATAAATTAATCTATTAAAATCTCACTTTAAACTTTCCCAACATTGGATAAATAAAGTCATATACTGTATATCTACAGACAACTTCTATACTGCTTGTAGAACTGAATTACTACAGAATAGGTTTAGTGTTGATTCATTAAAATGCAATTTTTATATTTGCATAATTTGTATAAAATGTGTATATATTAAAATTGCAATTAATTTACCTTTATTTCATTTATCAATATGGAATTTGTAAAATACAATCCATCCATTTTTTTAACTGGAGCTTGGGCCAATTCCAGCAACTCTGGGACTGAAGGTGGGACACACCCCCTGGATTGCTAGACACCCAATCGCAGAGCAGGACACACACACACACTTTCACACTCTCACTCACACATTTGAGTAATTTTCCAATTCTCCTGCATCTTTGTGGACTGTGTAGGTAAAGCGAAGACCAATAGAAAGAGGACATGCAAACCTAAAACCCCAACTGGATCTTTACACACTGTCGTTGATTAAATAAAACAATTATCACATATATCATCTTCCCTTGTACTACAAAGCACAAACTCTACTAACTTGACAAAAGCGGCAAAGGAAATATCATGAGAGAAGATTCCCAAAGAAAACTTCAACACGTTTCCAAACAATTTAACAAATTATACACAAAAGCCACAATTAAGAGCTTTAATACTACCACATAAATATTTAAAACCGCCCGGAAACCCTTCAGGAAAAGCAAATGTTGGTTATTTACCCGCCACATAAACAGAACCTCAAATAGGTTGAGTAATGTAAATGTTTGACTTACTGGTGTCGGGAAGTGTTTCCGCACGTCCTGTTGGAGAGCATCGGTCTTGCTCGGCGTCTCGGCAACAGCGGGATGCAGGATGGCGGACCACACTGTTCCTCCGCTCCGACTTGCTTCCCATCTCAACCGATGTTTTTGACACTTCAGATCTACAGAGAACATTGAGAGGAGACCAAATACTGAGAAGAGTCCTCACGAGAAGTTCTGCTAGTTCTTCACTTTACACTCTACGTGTAATTACAAGCCATTGAGACACAACATCGCTCTGTCTAAACGTCTCCAAACGTAATTTTTGTTCCTCAAAACCCAACGTGGCTGGATTTCAGAGCTTAGCGACAGGAGAAACGCAATAGGGGCTTTCATGAATCAAGGAATAAACGCTTCCAGATGACAGCGTCTTGCCAGAAGATGAAGGAGAAAAAAAAGAATGCTAATGCTACAGAAATCCATTTACTTCAACATGGATCCAGAAAGTGAAAAGAATTTCGAGCCGGTGCAGTCATGCATATATCCTGCTGCCACAAGGAAGCCTTCAGAGCAGAGCGGCCATAAATACAGCCCGAATGAGGCCGCGGAACCGTCCCATGGTGCACTGCACTTCTTGTTCTGAGAAGTATGATTAGTTTAAGGTCAATATTTGGAGACTACATTGACAGATGGGGGGGGGGGGGTTTCAGGGGGTCCGTAATGACCCACAGCTGGTAAAGAAAGGCACCGCAAACAAGCCTGTAGGATTACTATAGGAAACTAATGGTAACTCATGTTTTCGGATTTTGTGTTTAAATATTGCATTAAAATCAGAAAAAAATGTAAATTAATCCGAAAATCGGAAAAATAGAATCAGTGATTTTAATGTACACGTTCAAAATGTATCGTTCAAAATTTTGGGTCACCTAGACAATTTTGTGTTTCTCGCATGGAATAGGCATCTGAAAACTATAGGTTCTAAGAACAAGGATAGACTGTCGAGTTTCATGAAAGTTCTCTATTTCTGGCCATTTTGAGCGTTTGATTGACACAAATGTGATGCCCCAGATTCTCAACCTGTTCAAAGGAAGATTGGTTTTATAGCTTATTTAACCAGCTAAACAGTTTCCAGCCGTGCTAACGTGATCAAACAAGGCTTTTACAATCATCCATTATCCTTCTGACACAATTAGAAAACACGTTGTACCATTAAAAAACTGGAGTGACAGTTGCTGAAAATGGGCCTCTATACACTTCTGTAGATCTTGCACCAAAAACAAGGCATTCACAGCTAGAATAGTTATTTACCACAGTTATTAGAAATTTCCAAAAAAAAAATCAAAAAGCCACCAAGAGCCAACAAAGACCAGAATAAAAGGTAAAAAAAAGACAATTACAAAATACAAAAAAACCCTACTTTTTTTTTTTTTACAGCCAAAATAGCAACAACCAAAAACAGACACGATGTCTGTAAAGTACTGTTACCGTAATACCAAAAATTATGGTAAAGTAATTAGTTACTAAATACAATTTTTTTCTAAATACAATAGTTACTAAATTACTAAATACAGTACTTAACTTGGCAAGACATGATCACACGAAAAAAAAAAAACATGGGGCAAAAAAACAAAAAACGAGAGATTTAAATAGACAAACCCATGAAAGACACAAAATCAATGTAATCAATGTCATTTTTGGTTCAGTTTTAGTGTCTTGTCTCACAAAGACGACTAACTTATCCTCCCTTGTTGAGTGCAAGTTGTTGCTGTGTGTTTGACAAAAAAAAAGAGTGAGAGAAGGATTTATGGTTTAAAGTAATTAAGGCCATGATTTATAAGAGAAATTGGATCTTGGGAAGGTAACTAGCATTAAAAACGCATTTTGTTCAGCTGACACAACCTGCTACATGAAGACGCTCCAGCCCAACATCTGCTGTTCAGTCTGGATGTTCACACTCAAAGCATTTAAAGGTCTGAAATGGATCCAGGATAGAGACTCAGGATAAAAACCCAGGCAGACATCCTCAAAGCCCAGACTAATGCAGGCCGGGCCAGAACGGAACGATTGCATAACAGGTTATAAAAATGCGATTGCTTATTTAGATAATCGTAGATTATTTTTTGTCATGCTTTTGACAATGATAATAGCACAATGATGTAGTTTGTGTGTGTGTGTGTGTGTGTGTGTGTGTGTGTGTTAGCGAGATTTGAGAGACAGAGAAAAATCATGTGTGAAAGGAAAGTATGAAAGATTGAGACAAAAGAGAAAGAAAGAGAGAGAGAGAGAGAGAGAGAGAGAGAGAGAGAGAGAGAGAGAGAGAGAGAGAGAGAGAGAGAGA
>MU204420.1:6916288-7031177 GCA_017309775.1 Paedocypris sp. Pulau Singkep
TCGTTCCCTGGACTGTTTCCTTGTTTCCTTGTTCCCTGGACTGTTTCCTCGTTTCCTTCGTCATCAACTCCCAGTGTTCGTATTCCATTGTTTGTTTGGTTGCTCGTCTGTCATTAAACCCACTGTGCACTTACCCCTGTGTTTGTGTTCCATTGTCGCTCACGCTCGTCTTGGCTTCACAAGAGCGTGGGCGTGACAGGAACATACAATTGTGGAATATTGTGGAATAAAATTGTGTTGTTAAAATTCCATCCTTTGGAATTAATACAGACCTTAGATGTGCAATGATTCGAAAAATAAAATGCGTCATGATGAAATGATGACTATCATGATTTTGAACATTTGACTTTAACACTAGAAAATATCACAGTAATTGAATAATTGAATAATTTGAAGTATAACATTTTAATTTATAACGTTTTGCATTGCACACACTCATAATGAATAAGCTGTTTATGCACTATTTTGGTACTTTCTGAAAATATTTCAATGATTATAATTTACTATATATTTACTATATTTAAATGGTACAGAAACATTCAACACAATTTTTTTCACAAGATGAACTGATACAGATTCTAGATACACACAGATAATGAAAAACCAAGAAAGTTGCAATTATGATGCAAATAATAAAATATGGTAAAAATTGATCATTTTAAATTATAGCAAGTTTCAGAGTTGATTGTAGCACACACCAAAATGAAAGTATTTCTTGCACTCATGTTCAATAATATAAAGTATAAATAACATATTAAAACAAATAATATATTTTTTATTGTTTTCATTGAAAAATAGCTCTTTTGTCGATTTAACAGATAAATAAAAAATAAGACAATACAATAAAATAAAATTAACTTACAAAAAAAGCCATTATTTTTTTTTTTAAACGAGATACATTTCAAATATTGTTTTTAATTCTGACATCAAACCCTTTTTAAATAACTATTCATGAATATAATATTTACTTAGATGCATATACGAAAAATTATAAAAAAAAAAAACATGTAAAAAACTCCCTGTTTTTTTTCATATAAAACAATCCTAATCCCTGACCATCATTGATCTCGAACACTTCACAGAGAATAAAGAGCGATTGATTAATGTGGGGCAGATGGGGAAGTGTGTGATTATCACTTGAACTGCTGAAGGACTGAAGAGAGAGAAGAGGAAGAGCAAGCAGTGGACACACCTCTCTCTCTCTCTCTCTCTCTCTCTCTCTCTCTCTCTTCAGATAAAAGACATTTCTCTCAGTGTGAAGGGTCAGTCTGTGACCCGCGGAGCTTGACCGCTGTCCTCTTCACCCACCGGCAGCTGCAGCAAGAGCCACACACCAATGTTTTTGTTTTGGGAGCTCTGCGTGCCCATTGGCTGCCCTCTAATGACATCACAAGTTACTAATGATAAAAAACCCGTCTTAAATAAAGAACGTCTGCTCTGATCTACCACATACCTGCCAGAGGAATCTGCACATCTTTAACAGAGGATCTCTCTCGCTCTCTCTCTGTATATCTCTTGTTTCTCTTGCTTTCACTCTCTCTCTCTCTCTCTCTTTCTTTCTTTTGCTTGTTTCCACTCACTCTAAATCTCGTGATTTCTCTCTCTCCCACTCACTCTAAATCTCTCAATTTCTCTCCCACTCACTCTAAATCTCTCAATTTCTCTTTCCTTCTTTCTTTCTTTCTCTCTCTCTCATTCTCCCCCTATCTTCTTCTCTCTCTCTCTTCCACTCACTCTAAAACTCTCAATTTCTCTCTCCTTTTCTTTTGCCTTCTTTCTCTCCCTCTCTCTCCCCCACATGCTCTCTCTTTCTGTCCTCTCTCACTCACTCTTTCTCAATCATTCTTTCTCCCTTTGTCTCTTACATTCTCCCTCACTCACTCTAGCTCTTTTCTGATTCTTCTCTCACTCTTCTCTCTCAATCCGTGACTCAGTCACTATTTCTTCTGCTTCCTCTTTCACTCAAGTTTTCTCACACACCCTCTATCTCACTCATTCTCTCAATCTTTTTCACTCAATCCCTCTCTCGCACCATGCTTTCTGTCTCTTTCTCACTGACTCACTTTCCTGCTTACTTTCACTCACTCTTTCTCTCACTCCATCTCACTCCTTCACTCACTTAGCCTCTCTCACCCTTATCCCTCACACACCCTCTCTCTCTCTCTCTCTCTCTCTCTCTCACACACACACACACACACGCACTACGACTATATTTCTTCGCTGGAGCTCAATGAGGGTGGCAGGGGTAGTTGCCAGGCTACAAACAGGGAGTGTTCACCCATTATCCGGTGGAGCGGGGAGAGTGTTTGAAGACAGTCGGGAACGTTTCAGTGTGTGTGAGTCTGGCTTTGCCGCTCTGAATAGACTCTCCCTGAAAATGTGTCAGCTCCATTGTGATCTGGAATGAATAATTTGGCTCAATGGAGAGGCCATGCGAAGGCTTCTTGGTAAAGTCTACTGCAGAATTCACATTGATTAGTTCAGCCGGGAACTATAAAAGCAAACATGGACTTCAAAAATGCTTATATGCTTTACCGTTGAAAAAATATGCGGAGTTCTGTCAAGGGCGCAATCGACAACAGATGACTTTTAAAAACAAACCAACTGTATTTTGAACTAATGAAACAGTCCCCGGGCCTTGTTCAAACCCAAGTCTCCGTTGTATCCCGCAGTACGTCAAAATAAGACATAGACGAATGCATATAATGGCGTAGAGTCAGCCAGAGTATATACTCAGCACACACGAGCAATCTAGAAACATGCAAAGCCCAGGACATTTACAAAGGCATATTCTGAAATTAAACATGAGAGGAAAGTTCAGTCAAAGTCCAGGTGGAACTCCAGATAACTTAGTCTTAACGCTTCTATAGTATGTGTATTTAGGGATCGGTCCTGGAGGGGGCGTAACACCTATTGTAGTTTTTGCTATTTGCTCTGATGAACAAATATTTGAAAATATTCCCAAAGCACTGGGAAAATTCCCAAAGCAAAAACAAAAACAGTTGTAATTACAGTATAAGCATGTACGCTTCTAATTCCTAAACCCTGTGTTGTACCGTTGTGATCTTTACATCGGCAAAATGCTAAGCTCCATACATTGCTTTCAACCAAAACTCATAACGTGTTCTTCGTTTGATTAAATTGCAACAGACGGATTCTCTTGATCTGTATGATGTGATTGTATTGATCCATATTCACATAAAACATCAGCATTACGTATACAGATTTGGGAGGTTATTGAGGTCCAAAAGTGATTTTCTATCAAATAAAAATCAGATTACAGAAAATCTGTACAGTAAATTTGTCTATATAATAATCAGACATGTTATTTATATATAATTATATATAAGTGTAATTTATAAATGTTTGTTACATTTTAGATTAATTTTATTAGGCTCAAATTGATTAATTTAAATTCGATCACATCATTTGTATCACGGGTTACACCCTGATCCGGTAGAACAACCTACATTGTATCAAATTGTGTTGTATTCCACTGTAGTATTAGTATCTGTTTGTCCGTCTGTCCATCTGTCTGTCTATCATCTAGCAGTAGCTGCGCGTTATTTCAGCGAGCCAAAACGAAAACCGTCTGCCACACACGTCGACAACCAAGCAAACCCAAACACAACAAGGTCTGCACTAAAGGCAGAACCACATCAAGCCAACCTAAACAGTGTGTACGCTGGCAGACTTCTGCAGAGTCAGCGCCAACAGAGTTCTGCGGGAAGCCTTTCAGCACAGAGGAATCTCGCGCCACCAGGAACGCCATTATTTACAGCCAAATTATGTAATGACAGACTCCGCTCCAAGTAGACTACAATAAAGCATAAGCTGTGACATCTTTTCACAAGATTATCTCTGACTAACTGTACACACACACACACGGGTGTTTAAATGTGAATATGTTTAACATATGTCTTAACACATAGAGTGACACATATTTGTCACACTTACTGTTGACTGCACTACTTACTTTTGATTTTTGTACCATTTATTTATTGCTTTGTACATGTATTATTATTGTATTTTTGTATCTATCTATCTATCTATCTATCTATCTATCTATCTATCTATCTATCTATCTATCTATCTATCTATCTATCTATCTACCTATCTACCTATCTATCTATCTATCTATCTAGTATGTTTATGGTGTATTTACAATTTTGTACTTATATACCGATAAAGGATGGCACAATGAGGTTTTTTTTTTTACACTATTTTTGTGTAAAGTTTGCATGTGCTTGTGTAGGTTTCTTCTGGGTTTCTGGTTTCCCCTAACAGCCCAAAAACTTGTTCAGCCCCTTTGGAGTTTGGAAAATTGCCCATAGACATCAGTGAGTGTGAATATGTTAGTGTATCTTGCTCCGTGATTGGTTGGCCAAGAATCCAGGGTGTGTGTCCCGCCCTCAGGCCCAGAGTTGCTGTGAGTGGGTGACGCTAAGATGAAGCCAAGCTAAGCAACTGGGCCCGAGGTGCGACACACACCCTGAATTGTGGGCCAAAAATTTGCAGGAAGGTATAAATCTGCATAATTTATACATTAGATTAGACCAAAAATAACCATAAATCTGACTTCCAATTGAAAAAGTAGTAAACTTCGAGAGAGCAAAAGTCTTCCTTCAAATCAAAGCTATTTCACAAAAAAAACGGATTATTTCAAGGCGTCACGTTTTTTTGACGACAATTGCTGCAAAACATGACAGTAAAACCATAAAAACAACGAAATCTCAAAAATGTAGTCTTTTTTAAACTCACCTGTAGAACAGAAGCTCCATCTCCAGCTGTTTAATATGTCTCTGCAGAACAGGCACGTGACCGGCTTTGGTCTCCAGGTCCTTGACTTTTTTCAGGCCACTGAGCACAGCTTGCCTGGCCTCTTCCACCCGTTTCCGCATCTCCACTTGCTCCTTCTTTAGACTGGAATTACGTTCCTCCAGCGTCCGTGCAGTCTCACGCGAAACTCGCAGTTCTTGCTCTAGCTTCTGATTGATGAAATGGGCCTCCTCGATCTGTTCATCTTGGGAACTCCGAATGAGTTGTAGTTCCTTCAGAAAACTCTGGATGTCCTTCAGACTTCCAGTGCCTCGGGAGCGCTGAGCTGTTCGCCTTTGGTGGGCAATGAAGCAGCCACCTTCTGGTTTGTGTTTTGAGTGGCTTTTCCACAGGCCCACCTACAACACATCGACCTTGTCAGAGGATTGCTTACACAAAAGGTAAGCACGCAATAAATTTGCTGAACCTTTGGAAACCAGGTACAGGTTTTTATTGATGGGTTTGTTTTATGCTTGGCAAATATGCAAGTGGAGGAGGGCGGAAAGGAGATTTTACGAGGAGAAAAATGATGATAATAAATATAGCTGCGAAAGTGTTAGTGGGGCAAAAGTGAGATGCAATTAATGCCATTATTGAATGTTATTAATACAATAAAATTATTTAGAATTGTTTTGTCATGTTATGTTAAATTGTTCTTTTCTTTTATGTAATTGTCTTCTTTTATGTAATAATCTCTCTCTGATTCATGGATACTTTTCCTATTTTATAGCTCGAAAAGCTGAAGCAAAATGTATGTTTTTCAAAAACTACTATTTTAAAAGACAGGAGTGTTGGGAACCCAAATAGGGTTGCAGACAAAATAGAACATGCATTTACTCTAAGACATACCAACAATATTTAAGCAATTAACTGAACTTTAACTATGGAATGAGACAAACTACTATTCAATACAGATAATTGATAACATGCATGTTTATTAATAGGAACCGTAACTTATGTTATCAAAAACCTGCCATGCTTCAAGTGATGTAAAGTACTTGAGTACTTAACTTGAGTATCTGTATTCTTTACTTCTCGTTTGAACGTACCGTGGTTAATTTTTTGAGCGGACAATGCAATATTGCCATCTGCAGGATGCTTAAGGTACTGGATGCTATTAATGAGCTATATCACGTGAATTTCCAGTGGCACTTTATGCACATTTGAGTTTGACTGAGACTTTTTGTTCTTTTTTTGGTCTATTTTGTTCTGCCATTTTGAAACAATGAAGGGTTACATTTCATTTCTATATTCGGATAAAACCTCAAAAATAAAGAGTTTTGTGCTTTTCACATTTTCAGGTTTAAATTAAGTCCAAGTTCCAATGAGCCTAAATTCAGTACGAGTAAAATATTACTTTATTCTTGTAAGTCTTTTTTGGAATTGGTGACTTGTCGTCACTTGTTGTCAACCACGTCAACCTGTTGTCATTTTTACTGTAAAGTCTCTTTTACTCAAGTACGGTTTCGGTACTCCTCCACCCCCGTGTGTTTTCCACCAAGACCAGTGACGGTACCTGTAAAGCCAGAGAGCGAGCATCACTGCTCTGCAGCGCCGCGCGCATGTCCTCCACTAACTCCCGGAGACTCGCGTTCTCCTCCTCCAGTTTGGCGACCCGGTCCTCGGCCTCCTCGAGAGCCACGATCTCCTCATAACACTCCCGGGTGCAAGATCTCCGCGTGTGTCTGTCCGCGTCTGGAGAGGATGGAGGCTCTCTGCCGGTGCCCGAGGACAGCAGCTTCTCGCGCCGCCTGAGGGGGCTCCGGAGGCGGATCTGCGTCTCGATGTGCTCGCTGTCTCTCCCGACCAGCAGCCTCCCGTTCTCGTACTGGCAGCCGGCTTTGGTGCTGAAATAGCCGCAGAGCTTTGCGTGGAACTGCCTGAAGCTGAACTCTGTGGGCAGATTGTCCAGGATCCCCGCGCACTCCTCCAGATCGCAGTCCCTGTTAAGCCCCAAGATCTCACAAAGGATGTTGAAATCAACCGCGGGGATTTTTCCATCGCCCCGGCAGTCCAAGTGATGGAAGATCTCCTGGAGGTACTGATCCAGTCCGGTGGCGAGAACTATGATTTCGTTTTCCACTCCACGGTCGAGTCCGTAATGATACGCCAGAGTGCTGACGATCCACTGCGTCCTGCGCGCGGGCCGGCTGTATGGATCGCATGCGTCCGACTTTTCCATACTTTTCCCCGCTCACAAGAATTCCATTTATAGAGTCTGAGTAATGGAATCAGCAGATCCTATGAGCAGACAAACAACGGACCAAGTTCATGTCATCTGCACACACACATACACACACTCCTGTACTACAACGTCTCGTGCGGCGGTGCGCGTGGGGGAGTGGCTGTGGTCAGAGGACCGCCCAGAAAATCCCACAAGAGGGCGAAAAAAACTTTTGAAAAGACGTTAACCGCTACAGCTTTATCATTACAGGTTTACTTGCTGTCTCCAAAGTCCAACAAAGACACATGTAAACTGGAAAAAAAAAAAAAAAAAAAAAAAAAACTGAAAAGATTCCACGTTGACAAATTCTAACGAGTTTGTAAAACTAGTTAGTCATTAGTTAAACTAACCTTAGTTGGCTGAAAATAAGATATTTAAAACCTATTTGGCAATCGCTGATCACTAGTTGCTCCTGAACGAGCCGGTTGTCATTTCCTATTCGCGGGCGCTCACGTGACTCGGGTTGTCACGACGACGGCAAGCGTTATGCTTATAAAATTTAACCTTACAAAAATCCTCAGTGAATACTTGTGTGCAGGGTGCACTTCGGGAAAATATTAAAAGTCAATTATGGTAAGTGATTCTTTGTTCAATATAAAACGCAAATTTTAGAATTGTAAATAAAGAACTTCGTTTTGAGGGTCTGTGTTGTATTTAGCTTTGTTGGCATACAAAACAGAAAATATCGCCTTAAAAAACGAATAACAATTTTCTAAATGTGTTACTTACTAACTATGGAGTAAAACCCACCATATTCCATCAAGACATTATTATGAACGTTATTTTTGATAAAATCTCAGGACCCAGTTTGCTTAAGTGATGAAGAAGAACCTACTGAAAAGGACAAGAAAATATCTTCTGGATCAGAAGAAACGTGCGATTCCACCTACAAAGTTACTTGTAAAGTAAATATTGCAATAGCCCTTTATAAAGGTATGTCTCTCTCTCTCACCCTCTCTCTCTCACACACACACACACACACACACACACACACACACACACACACACACACACACACACACTCTCTCTCTCTCTCTCTCTCTCTTTCTCTCTCTCTCTTTCTCTCTCTCTCTCTCTAAACATTTAACGATTGGCTTATCATTTTCTCAAGTAGAAAAAAAGGAGCATGTAGAAGACACTAAACCTGCCAAAAAGAAAAAAAAGCCCCTTAAAGACGAATCCCGAGATATTGTGAGCGCCCCCAGAGCGGAGGGCTATTACTGCATCGAGTACAACCTGCTGCCCGACGATGCCCCACCGACTCAAGTGGACTTGGTTTTCTTCGGCTTAGCAGCTAAAGTTTACATGGCTAGTGAAACGAAGGTAAAGTATGACAATACTCAATGTGAACGAGGGTAATTTAATCAGTAATATGAAGAAATGCGCCTAAAGCTCTTCACGACCCTATTGTTTTCAAGCTATAATTAATAATGCAAAAGGTTTTGCATCACCGACCTAGTGAAAGCTGGTTTAGAGTTTCAGCTAAAGACTTCGACTTCACTGAACACTTTGTTCTTGTGAAATATAAAGGCGGGGGGACATACAGGACCATACTAAAAATCACAAAAATAAATGTTGTGAAAATTGTGACGAGCATTTCTCAGTCATATAAAATGGATATACAAATGAACAGATATTGATGAATTAATCTGAATTAATTTTTGCTACGGCCAAAACCAGAATGGGAAGAGTGGGAACTGGTCGGCCAAATCAGGACAATCCCAAAATTGCGGTTAACAGACTGGCCAATGTTCAATTCTGGATTTGTCTGGCCAGTTTGTGATATGACATTCCCAACCAACAAAAGTGAATATTGATACTTTGGTTATTGGTCACATGACTCAGCTAAATTTTGGCTATGGCTGTTACACACACACACACACACACACCCTTTGCATTAATAAATTGTGCTCCGTGTACCATCTAGGTCCTCAAACCATGGCGAGAGGGAAACTATATCTGGGTGGCCTGGTCTGAAAAGAAGCAAGTAACGGTGACCAAAGAGCTTCTAATAAAAATGGCGGTGCATAAGATCGTGGTCAGGTTGTGGGACAGCAAAGAAAAGGTTTCTCATAAAGCCAGGAGCGATAAACCTAAAGGCTTTCGACTTTCCCAGGGAGGACAAGATCACTTTGGTAATAACTTCTCGACATTACGACAATTAAACAATCAATTACCGTATTTTTCAGTCTTCAAGGCGCATCTAACGTTTAAAAAAAAATATTTTTTTATGAATAAATGAGGAAATTGATGTTTATTATTGGTGCGCCTTTTTGTTGCGTCTTACTATAGAAAAAATATAAGTTTAGCACTATCAGCAGTGGTGTAAAGTAATGAACTTTGTTACTTTACTCAAGTATTTTTGCTACTTTGTACTTGTATTGAGTATCAAAAACATAAGCAACTTTTACTCTACTACAGTTTTGATAGAGTATATGTACTCTCAAATTTCTTGGAGTTGTTGCAGCCTAAAGTAAAATACTCAAGTTCTTAATAAATTGGATACTTTTATAATTTTTTTACTCAAGTCTTCTTGGAATTGGCACCTTGTGATGTTATTTTTACAGCAAGGTTTTACCCAAGTGTGGTTTTACACTGACAATCAGAAAAAGATGTAAAAAAATACTCCACTACATCATATCTTCGAAAGTAAAATCTTCATAAGTTTCTAAAGGTTGTCTATAAACAGTAAAACTATTGTAGACTAGGATCTCCTTTAAACGTTTAAATCTGGGTCTTTCAATACGTGACCCTGTCTTTACAGCGGGCATCGGCAAGAAGGTCTACAAACTGCGAGCATCTTACGAGAAAGAAAACCTGAAGATCAAGGACGCTGTCGTGAACCAGGATGATTCGTTATCTATCGACTCCAAGAAGCATCCTGAAGTTCCAGAATTACTTACCTACCGTTCCAAAGAAACGCCTCGTGTTACGTCTACCGGGATACGCAGCGGGATCCAGAAAACCGTCCAGAACCAAAGCGAGGTCAAGGAGGTGGAGACGCTGGAGCTCAGCTGTGCTCCTCTTCTAGCAGGTCCGCTCTCTTTAGGAACCAGTACACACTCCACGCCTGTTAATTGGGACGCATTGGAAGCACTTTGCCCCAATAAAGCGGCACACATTTACGTAGTGAAATGACTTGGAGTTTAGGATTTCTCCCGATAAAGTGGTTACTTTAAACGGCGGCCTAATTAAACGGACTGAATATATATATCAGCTCCAGGTGTTAGCTGCTAATGCTAAAAACAAAGCAGCTAACTTGGCTAAGCTATCTAGCTCCTCTGTTGCCTTTTCTTAAAAGTAGCTAAATGAATCAAATAAACAAAATGTTGGTTAGTTCCAACTGGGAATGTTACAGAATCCATTGTTGGCATGGCTTGGCTGGTATTTGAAGGCTAATTCCCGCGCACAATGGAAGCGTGTAAGGGGCTTCACTGCAGGGTCTTCACTACTTTGCTGTAATTGTCTGTAGAACGGCTCCAGCTAAATCCGTCTGGCTGCTTCTTTAGCTTTTATGTGCTTCATCTAGACTCGCAGCAGGCAATCTTGATGAAAGCCTTTTCTGGGGAAACATTTTATCCTATAAAAGCAGAGCCAGGCAAATAGCGGCTTTCATTGCAGGGTTGAAGTTGGAAACTGGCCATTATCCAATATATGCTTCACCAAACGTCTATATGTTGTACCATGTATGTTAGGGAACATGGAGCTCACCGACTGCTTCGGCCTGGGATCTGGAGGAATGATAGAGGGATTCTGGAACGTCACTTTGAAACAGCCGCTTCTCTCCGATCTGCTAAAAGCACAGCTCAATCCGCTGATCATCACCATAACATCTGCTTCATCTCTGCCGTCTGCTCTTCTGCCCAAGGTAGATGGTTTAAAACTGGTACAAAACAAGTCAAGATTGCTTTGACATTCAGAAAGCACCAGCATGGAGATGTTTAATGGCACATCTTCTTGACCTTTAGGAAAACTATCTCCCAGTCTACTGTCAATACAAGTTCCCCAAGGCTCCTCTTCACAAAACCAATGCCCACCAGCGCAGCTCTAAAATCTACTTCAGGCACGTGAGTGTGGTTTTTACTGGTCTACTGAGTCCAGGAAAGCTGTGCCAGTACCTCAAGGGTCCACCTCTGGAAATCGAAGTCCACGACCAGGATCTAAAACCCGTGAAGGTCTTCAAAGAAGCAGCAGTGTTTGGAACCAAAGTCTTTGATGATAAGTTAGCAAATGTCACTGCGCTGATAACCCGTGATGAGTTTCACCGTCATAGTCATCCGATATGTCCACATGGCATTGCCAAACTAGATCTTTCGGATCTGCTACTTGGACACAAACATCTAAAGCTGAACATACCCATCAGGAGCAACGTGAAACACAATGACGTGACAAAGATGCACCAGCATCCGTCCTTGCGACTGGACCACTATATTGAAGCCGATGCCTTGCTGAAGGTTCAGGTGAAGATAACTTGTGCCCTCGATGCTGAAGGTGGCAAAAACTATGGAGATTGTGGTTTTGGTCGCATCATTTACCGTTTTGATGGCAACACCTCCAAGATCTTGGACAAAATTAAGTCGGAGATTCAAAGGATCAACATGGACGCGCTAAAACTGAACGATTATCCGATGGAAACCGTTGAGAAGTTCCTAGCTCGGCACAAGTTAAGCACCGAAGACAGAAGCCTGAATGTTCTCACTGGGTTTCATTTTGTGGACAAAGCTTTGCACCTTTTCGTGCTGGAGGGGTTGAAGGAGCACGGCATCAGAAGATTATGGACGGCCATGCCTACGGTGTAAGAGACTCATGATGTTTCCATATGTGCTGGAGATTTCTTTAGATCCTACATTCCGATCTGATGTTTTCCAGGTTGGACAGAGATGAAGAGGAACAGGTGACCGTTCTGTATAACTCGGACCTGAGCTTCAGTGAGAGATTGTATGACACCGTTGACTTGAGTCTGAGTTCGGTTTGCACTGCACCACTCGAGGTGTTTCAGATGAACCCCAAGCTCTTCTTAGAGAGCACGGTTCCTGACGTCAGCATCAAAGCCATGAAGCGGTAAGTTTGACTGCTTTGTAGATCCAGGCAGACTTATATGAATGACATGACTGCGCCATGACACGTTCTTCTTCCACTTCAAACCAGCATAACTCGCTTGTACCAGATCAAGAACCTGAAAGAAGCTGTGCGCCGAGACCTGTTTCCTTCAGCAGACATGGTTCTCAGTTTAACCAAGATATTCACACCGGTTTTGGAGGAAGAAGATCTAGAGTTGAGCCAAGAAGCCCAGGGAAATGATGATGCACTGAACGTTTGTATCAGAAAGAGACCACTCACCCCGCTGAATAACTTCAACAGGGAATACATTCTGCTGAAACAGAGACAGGAGCAAGTGAAAGACTTTGTCAAGGTGACCCCAATGATGCTCAAGCCTGAAATACTGTCTCTATCTATCCATCCATCCATCCATCTACTATATTTTCGCGTATACAAACACAATCAAAACGGTCGGTCACTGCACAGGGGATAAAATAAAATGATCCTCTTCACATGGCTTCGGATAAACAGAGAGCTTGAAACAGGCCTGACGGAGTCTGACTAGAGAGCAAAGGATTTTGGGAAATGAAGTCCTGACCAGAATTGACTTTTTGTTATTTGTTGTTTAAGTAAAACGATATCAAAATAAAGCGAGTCACAAGTAAGATTTGTTAAATAATAATAGTAATAATAAAAATAATAATAAAGTATTTTTAAGAGAATATTAACATAATTGAACCAGAAAAATCAGGGGGGTGCATATATTTGCGTAAATATAGTGTCTGTCTCTCTCCATCTATCTGTCTGTCTGTCCTGTCCCATCCATCCACATATTTATTTATCTCACTTACTTCATTAAACTCGTAATTTATTATCTACACATCCTTCTCTCCATTTATTCACATTTTCCCCACCCAATTCTCAACTCACTGGCACTTGTATTTTTTTTCTGCATTGCTTAGTTTAACTGCTCTTTATCTACCTTTTTTGTAAGTGTTCTACCAGTTTCTCTCTCACGCTGTACTCATCTCCTCGTTAATCCATCTATCTTTTCATGACTCCATCCACCCATCTTCTTAATTCAGACAAATATGTGAATATATTGATCCCTGTATTTTCTCCCTCTTTCTTCATCTATTCATTTCTTGTTCCTTTTTTCTCTACCTCTTTACCGCAACCCTAACCATGACTCCCTCCATCCATCTTTATCGTTATTCATCCATATCTTGACGGATTTATCTCCAACTATATTTTTTCATCCAGGCTAATATTGAAGACATCCACAAAGCGAGTACAGAATTAAAGATGACAAAATCTCCGAATGAGACTAGAACCTTCTACCTGGACCAAACTACGTACCAATCAAGTCACACAAAACCCAAGGTTGGTTGGACAAAAACGTAAAACCAACCTGATACGTAAAACACACCATGCTGTAGAATCCAGAACACACACACACCTGTGCTTTACGCTGTCATTCTTTCTCCAGGAAAGATCTTGCATTCCCTTCATCTACCCAGGGGTTAGGAGCACCACCGAATCTAACCAGCATGCAAAGCGGCCAGAAGACGCTCGCATCGAGGACTTGCGAAAGGTGCGGTGGCGGTCACGCCGCGTCTGGTTCAGCCTCGGTTGTGTCATTTTTCTCTTAAGTGCAATGACAACTTTACGAGCATTCCTAAGCGCTTGAGCAAGAAGATCGGGTTTTACTCGTGTTTACCTCCCGTACCTGCTTCTTTACTGATCCCAGGAGCTCCAGACAGGATTTAGTTGCAAGTGCGGTGACAGTCTTAATGCTGATTGACCAATGGCTTTGCACTCTTGTCTGAAAGCATGTTTGGCCTTTTGAACATCGTGAGCGTGAGAAGAGCTGACGTTTCTTCTGCTTCAGCAGCCGTGTGGCCTTTTGTTCTGCACAAGGACTCGGTTTTCTCCATCTGATTTTCTTCCTTCCCATCACAGCCTTGGAGAGAGAACCTTCTCCATGCAAACGTCTTGAAGCCACCACTCTCCAGAGTTAGATATCCATGGGCCTTCAGAGACCAGGATTTTGAACTTTTCTCCCAACCAAAGCTTCAACTCCCCACCTTTTTAGAAGATTTTTTAAGACGGAAAAGCGGTGAGTGCCATTTGTGGAACAACTTGTATGGATGTAATACATTTGTGATTTACTTTATTGGAGGTTGAAGCCTGAAAGCTTGTTGTCTATCGTTACTTAAAACCCTGTTTTTTACCAGACACAGAAGACTCAAACCCAGCCATTGCTGCTTGGAGCTATATTAATTATTTCTTTTCTGTTTCTGTTTGTTTTCATTTTGCGAAAGGTTTGTGAAGTCATTAGCCTACTATATAGCGGCGTTAAAGCAACGAGTTTCTTATTGCACAATTTAAAAATCATTGACATTATTCTATTCTCAAAGTCAGGTTGGAAGCTGGTTTTATATTGTGATGTTGCTTTTATTAAATGGGAAACCGTGGAAATGGTGTAGAAATCTCTAGACTCGGGAAGCAATTGTCACTAATGCACATTACAAATGCGCTTTACACCTTTATGTCTACTGTGACATTATCACATTGAACAAGACGTGCTAAAATGGATGCAGCTATGAAGCCGCCGGGTTTTTAAATGACATTTTATTAAAAACAATTTTATTTTGTTGAAGCTTCCTAGTGGAAACAGTATCTAGTTTGTTTAGTATCTAGTACCAGTTGAACACACAGAATCCTTAATCTAAAATAGAAAATGTCTAAATGCTACGATTAGATATTAAGAAACATTTCAACATTAATCTAGATTTAAAAATGTATCACTGCCCACCTATAATATACGTACATACTGTAAATGTATATTATTTGTGTACACATACATACACAATCATTATTTTACAGTATTATAATCACACAAATCACAAATTAAAACACAAATCATTATTTTACAGTTTAAAGACTAGTTGAATGTAAAAGTTAAAGTCTTGATGTATATTTATGGTTAGACCATCTCCGTGAGGAGCATCTTCCAGGCGATCCGGACCAGGACAAGTGGAAAAACATTCTGGAGTTTAATTGTTACGTGAAGTCTGACCATGGAGACAAACAGCAAGACCTACTGAAGGACAAGCCCATGAAATACTCGCTGAAGAAGCCAAACATGGTGTTACAGGTAGGCATTTTATTGTACTTCGAGGAAACATATACATTTTACACAAATACACAAAGATTAATGGTAATTGTCCGAGTAACTTATCGTTTAAAATCTAAAGAAACAATCCCTTGATTAAGCTGAAGGATTCTCAAAGACACACTTACTAACTGTGCATTTCTTGTCAGCCCATTCCGATGATTTCCGTGATCCGGACGACTGAGGCCGGGAGAGAGGCCATCATTCCATTCGCTCCCGGACCTTTCCTGAACCACAGTCTGAGCTGGGACCAAAACACCATCCCGAGACACCCATCCCAGTTCGACGAATTCCACTTCAGGTAACAAGACAACATTCTGCCTCTGCTAATTCTAATAATCTGGTGACATGGGTAAACTCTTGATGCAAGTAACTAAACTCATAAAGTCAGAAAACCTGGACTTGTCAATTCAGATGTTAGAAGATCGATTCTTTTCCACAGAAGCTACTGGAGACCTCACACATACCTGCACAAACGAAAAGCTTTGCCACTCAAGGGCGAGAAGAATGACACCCAGCTACTGGCTGAAAGTCTTCAGACAGATCCACTGCAAACATCTCAGGAACATCGAGAAGAAGACCTTCAAATACATTGAGGACAGATCGTAACTTTGAAGGAAGGAACTAGTTGCCTCAGTACTCAGAGTTTGTTTGGACCTTTTCTTCACCCTGCAGAAACTGGAATCCACCCTGCTCTCCTCCAGAACAGTCCCAGACCATCAACTCTTCAAGACCATGTACATTCTTAACTGCTCTTATCTTCATCTTCCATCATCCAGATCCCAGGCTGACACCACCTTCGTTAGACTAATTTTGGATTTGGATGAGTCAGCCTACAAGTAGTTGCACCTTATAATGTTCTAAATGTGACCACAACAGTGTGGAGCTGAGGGTCCAGAAGATGGCGGACATCTCAATCCTGAGCTCTTTTGATGTTGTGGGATCCACAACCACCCAGAACCTCAAAAGTGTGAGCAGACCATCACCTCGCTCATCAGAAAAGCCCAGTAGACTCTGACATCACAGACATCACAGGACCTTCACTCCTCAGAGAAGATGACAGACTCTAATCGCTGAACGCTCTCACAGGTTCTGATTGAACTACATTGCATAAGTGTAACTAACCGCTACAAATACTGTACTTTGTAAGTTCAGTTAAGCCAATTTAATCTATTGATTGCTCTTCAACTTCTGTGAGTACGTCGCCTGGTTTAGAAGGTCCTTGTTCTAAGCATGTACCATGTATGTTCTAAGCACACAGTGGTACCTTGACTTACACGGGAGCAGAGCAGTCAGTCAATTCCTTTCTGCTCATGTCAATATTTGCTCAACAGCGCTCCCAGTGGCCATACATTCGTTTTCTGCAAACAAATTTCTTTTAACCCCGTCTTCTAATAAGGTTACAGGCCGTGACGATGTTGAGAAGAGAAAAATGTTGTCCTTCGAAATATTAAATTATCGAGAGACTTGAGCAAGGTCTGAAGGAGGAGCTTAGCTTTTCCATCTCTAAGCTCCGCCTCCATTTGCATCACTAAACAATAAAGGAACTTTGATTATTTTCTGTCTTTAAGCTCTGCCTCAATCTGCATCTCTAAACATTATAATAAAAGGAGGAGCTTAGATTATTTTCTGTCTCTAAGCTCCGCCCCAATCAGCATCTCAACTTTCAAAATATGTTCACTGTATTACTCCACTGCGTCTTTACATACACTTGATCATGTTTTTATATGATTTATTTGTGTTTCAAAAAATTAATTTTCATTATTTAAAACAAGAAACAAAAACAGGGCGGCATTTTGAGAGTTGGAGCGGATTAAGAGAGTTATAAGTATTTTCAATGAAGAAAATCGATTTGACAAACGAATGAACATAAGATCTCAACCAATAAATCTGCTAAGTCAAGGCACCACTGTATTATTAAATCTGACCAACACGACTCCAATGTCTAATAATTAAACTATACAGACAAATAGACGGAAGGCACCCTTTAAAAAGTCCGATCCAGAGGATGTGAGCAGATGTATGCCCGGTTTGCCAAGACTTCCTGGGCGATCTTCTTTATGCTGGCGTCGTTGTTCTCAGGGGAATCTGGTTGGACAAACAAAACGAGAATTTAGTTCTACGAGTGTGATGTATGACCATTGCGCTGATTAAAAGGAAAGAGCTGAAGCAAGTGTCTGCGACTGGTCCACATGTGCAAGCGCTTTGAGAGGCGGAGGGCTGGTGTGGATTAAAGCCGCCGCTACACTCACTTTTTTGGAGCTGAGTCAACAAGAAGTTGTTCTTGAACGAAGCCTCTTTGCAGAAAGTGTTGGTGAGCAGCACCTGAAACCCAAAGAAAACAGAGCAATGAGCAGTGGTGAAAAGTACTTGAGTAAATGATCTTTGTTATGTTACCTGAGTATTTTTCGACTACTTTGTTCTAGATATAAACAACTTTTACTCTCTACTTGACTACTTGCGTATCGGTATATTTTTTACTCCACTACATTTGAATATACACGTACTGTTAGTGATTACATTGTAATTGTACCGCGGTTAATTTCTCAGGCGTACGAGGAAATAGTGCCATCTGCAGGATGCTGAATGTACTGCATGCCATTTATGAGCTAAATCATGTGAACGTGAATTAGCGGTTGCACTTTTTTTGCACCCTTTGAATTTGACTGAGACTGACTTTTTGCTCGTTAATCATTTTCTTCTGCAATTTGAAACACGGAGGTGTTAAATTTCATTTATTTATTAGGAAATAAAAATCCCACAAATATATTTTCTTGTTTTTCCACACTTCTTAGTGTTTTGTTTTCTCAACGGAATAATTTTTTCACAGAATTTCTACTCAAGTATGGTTTTCAAGTACTCTCAAGTATTTCAAGTATCATCTCTGATAGAGCGCAGAAGAATCGAAGTTTAAATCGGCCACACCAAATGGAACCGAACAACCCAAATACAAACATTACAGAAAAAACATAAGGTTCGAGAATTAACAGAACAATAAAAACCCAATAACGCCTTTACGAGTGAATTCCTACAGGAAGAAAACAGACTCAGCACGACGCGCCGTAAAGCTGCTTCTCCCCAGCAACATCAGACCATCTGTGTGTTATATAACGTGTTTATGCGCCTTGTTGCGACATGATTGTGCGGTTTTCTAACTTTGTCGCAGCGTCGTAACATGTGAATGAACCTGAACCAGTTCCTTAGTTACGCCTCGTTTGGAAACGGACCTTCTGACCTCGGTGAGGAAAGGTCAAAGAGTCTTACCTCATGGTCATGGTTGCGCAGGCCGATGCTGATGGAGCGACTGGTCCGGGACAGGACGGCCGTCATGGCGTAAAGATTTATTAGCACATCTGCCACTTTCTTTAGCACCAGCTGCTCTTCTACGATCGTCTGCAACAAGTCAATTTAAAATAGATTTATTTTAAACCTTGCCCAAGTTTGTTTTTTCCATATAATTGTTTCAATCATTTGTTACAAGATCTGATTTTTGAGATTCTTTGATCTTTAGGGAGATCTTCCATAAAGATATTTACATTGTGATGATGTTTAGTACAGCTTTTACAGTGACTTTATTTAAAAACACTATGTTTAAAAAGAAAATAACTAGCAATTCAAAAATTGTAGTATTTTTAATACATAAAAAATAATACTTAACAACATGGACGACACTCACTTCACATCAAGGAAGACCAGTTTAAAAGTTTGACAGATGAGGTTCTGTCTGTTCGAGTCTGCATAAGGTCATTGTGCTTTCATGGGTTTCCTCTGGGTCTCCTCCGAGTGCAAGACATGCGCTTTTAAGAACTGTCTAGCCTAGAGGTTGAGTGAGAGTATGAATGTATGTGTCTGTGTGTGATTGGTGGAAGTAGTCTAGAGTGTGACCCGCCCCTTAGACCAGAGTTGCCGTGATTGGCTCCTGCTCCTTCTGACCCAGAAATGGAAAAAGGGTTAATGGATGGATAACGTGTTGCTTTAACAGTATTTACATCTACGAAAAAACTATTGCTGTAGTTAATTATTTTGTGATGTGTAAATTATAAAGTGCATCTTAATGCGGGATGAATTAATTTCTTGTAGTGGTACATTTTTTTGTAAATAATATAAAAACACAGACAATTCTTATAGATGAATTAAGTTCTTATATTAGCAAATTATTTATAATTTAATACATTGCAAAACAATATATATATTATACATTATACTTTACATTACACATACCGTGCTTTGGACTAAATGGAGCACTTAAAAAACAAAAAAAGTAAAAATAAAATTGTCTGTGCCCTTTTAAATCTTAAAAAAAAAAAAAAAAAAAAAAAAAAAGTAAAACATGGTGTGCCTAATAGTTTGAAAATTGACTAAACTAGTCATGACAATGTTAAGGAGGGTTTCTAGTTGATTCAGTTCACACAAAGCAAGACAAACGTCTGCCGCGTCTAACAGGAAGACATAAAAAGTCCAACGTCTACAGTTCGTATTTCAGGCGGAGCTCGTGCACAAGGAGATTTATTCCTCTAAACGTTTCCCGCAAACGAGAAGACGAAATGTGCTCAAACGGAATAACTGGAGGAAATCTGAAGCACTTCCAGGCCGTTCTCTGGTGGCTGTGGCCACACAGGCCTTCATTCAGAGCCCAGAGCGAGGCCAGATGTGTCACGCGTGAACATTACCTCAGGTCCCAGCAGCGCTAATTACAACAGCCACTAACGCTTGACACGGACAAAGCTTTCCGGAACTTTCTGCCAGCTTATGCGGATGAACTGATGGGAAACCGACTGATGGAGAGGAACAAAAGAAACGAGACGATACATCCGTTTTTGTAGCAAATGTGTAGCAGGGGATGTTATAGAAAGGTTTTGGGTTTAGAAAAGCATCTCCCTCTTACAATATTTTAATACAAAACCAAACAAATATATGAAGCTATATTATTGGCTTAAACATGTTACCAAAACGGAACGTTTTTTGGTTGTTTGTGATGAATTGTGATATAAAACACGTAGAACAAAGAAAATATTTTTTAAAATTACTAGGACAAATGTTTTTTTTTTGGCTGTGAGAAATTTGAATTTTTTTTATATATAAAACACAATGCACTGATTTACAGAGAACAATGTAAAAATAAAATAAAAATTACCAAACATTTTTATTGTATTGGATATTTTTGATGTCATTGTTTTTGGACGAAAGTTTATGGGAAACATTGTGAATTCATCGTCTTATGAAAAAATCCATTTTATGACTTAAAAAACCCCCAAAACTTTAATGTCTAACGTATTTGTAACAAGTGTTTTAACAAAAGTATGAATCAAGTTAATCCAGACATTGTTTCCTATCCACTGGCGTCTTGTTGGCTGCTCACTGGCTATAAGTTTCGTATATATTGTATTGACAAATGAACATAACTTTTTAAATTAAGGTTTATGTTGTGTTTTGCTTGTATGCGTGTGTTTATGCTTCTTTGAGTAGCAATAAGAGTGCATGAGAAGCGTGTGTGTACATGGAAACTGTTGGATCTGATATTTTCCTCATTGTTGTAGATTATATTCATATTACAACGAATATCAAGGGTTAACGTTGTTTATAAACTTTTATAGCTTTAAAGTGCTTCATGTAAACATTGCACTGATAAAAAAAAATGGATGGTTTTCACAATTCCTGTAAAATTCTATACAGTAATGGCAACACGGGTACATTTGGGTCAAAAAAAAATAAGATTTTTTGGTTAAATATTTTAACCAAATTTCTCAAAAAACAAATGTGTGTGTTTTCGCATGACTTTACCTTTCCGTATCGGTACAGCAAGCTTTCCACGGTGGAGCCGAAGAGCGCGGCGTTCTCCTCGAACAGTTTGGCGCTTTCCTGTGGGAGAACGGTGACATCATCAGTGCGCTGAAAACGATCTGCGCTCCATTACAAAACCAGACTGAGATCAGACGGAAGGATCCCACGTGATGAGACGAGGCTGGCAGAAGAACCACCTCAGACTTTCATGGGACGTCGCCGGTCAAGCAGTTACAACAATATCCTGCTGTTATTACAACTACATTTGATTCGGATATCTGGTGTCACTTTACCAAACGCTTAAAGACAACCATCCATTGATTCTCTCTCACACGCTACAGATCATTCCGTGAATATGCAAACGCTACGAAACCCAATCAGTCGGTTCTGTACCGCTAAACTGGGATGAACGACACCGTCTTTCCCAGTCAGTCCATAATCCACCGTCTTCCCCACGGAGTCCTTCAGCTTCTTTCCTAAAATCTCAAACACCACACCTACGTTTCCCTTCTTCATCTCCCTGTGAAAAGCCAAAGTCTCTGTTAGACAACTTGTTGCTGATAAACTGCAAGTTTTCAACTCCTACTTGATCTTGCCCGTAAGGATCTTGCCAGCGTGCTGCATCCCTGTGAGAGCCACGTACATTCTCAAAATCTCATTAGTGCCCTGCAAAACAAGAGAAGCGTATCTCTGAAACATCTGAAAACAACAATATATTAATGAAATTTCACATTTGAGGGGTATTTTTTTTTATAAATACACCCCCTAGTGGACGTTTGCTTTACAAATAAGATAAGATAAGAATAAGACAAATTTTATCAACTAGGGGAAATTTTCGGGGAGCAAAAACAAAATAAAAAGCAGTTATAACAAGGGCATTAATTACCACAGAAAAAAAAAACACCAACAGAATAAATTAAATGATGACAATGAACACAATTTTGGCAAAAATTAAAAAAATGAAGAAAAAAAAAACGAAAGATGCAAAATTACAACAGGGTAAATACAATAGCGCAATCAAAATAGGAGTAAATCCCTCTTTTGGACTTTTGTTAATTTGTATTTATTTCACAAAGCCATAACTTCATTTAACTTCTAAGTTCAGCAAGTCTCCATAGTCACTTAGTCGATTTTCAATCAACTTCCTCTTTACCTCAAAAATCTGCAGGATGCGGCAGTCCCTGACGTAACGCTCGTACGGGAAGTTCTTGGTGAAGCCCAGACCTCCTAGAACCTGCAGGGCTTCACTCACACAGATCCAGCTTCCTTCCGAGCTGAAGACCTGCAAAATCACTGAGAGTCAGGTAGGTCTGATCCAGATCCTCCACGCAGCTTCAAGTCATCAACCTCCAAGTTATACTATTAGATATAGTGGTAACCCGACTTACAAAATTAATCGGTGCCGAGAGAAAAAATCAGTTTGCTGAGCCGCATTTTACATGTAATCCATTAAACCTGTCAGGACTTTGTAAATTCAGACAAAATGCTTTTAGAAAGGATAAAATATTGGTAATAAACGTAATAAAAAATATGTTACATAGCGTTTGTCTAGTTTGCCCCTTTGCAGTCGTTTATAAAGGTACAGTATATAATGATACAGCGGACGATCTCACATGCAATGTTACCGCCATCTCGAAATGACACCATGCAAATCCCTGAGTTTTCTCGTAATCTCGAGGTCTTCACTATTCTTGCCGTATTACAGAAAAATCTCAAAGATTTGCATGACATCATTTCAAGATGGCGAGCTCTATTTGTGGCAACACTTGTGACGCATACAGGATAGAAAAGAAAAAAAAAACATTTTTTCTTGACACTATTCTGGAATACAAGCTCATTTTATATTTCGGAAGCAAGATCTCTAAAACCAGTGCTTTTGTTGCTTTTTGTTTACTTGACATACGTGAAAATTAAACAGTTTTTTTTTTTTACACGTCTGGATTCTCATCTCCATGCTTGCTAGTGGTCCTTTCATGAAATTATTTTGGTGAAATTTTAGTGAAAATATTTCGGAACTTGAGACGCCTGTCCATATTGGAGATTTAGGACATTGGTAAATCGGGGAACCACTGTATTATGACTAGGAGTAACACACCTTGACCATTGCAGCCTCAAGAGAGCAGTCAGGAACTCCAGGTCGGTCCATCATCCCCGAGGTCAGATAAGCCATGCTCTCCATCACAAAGGCATTCAGGGCCATGGTGGCAAACTTGTCCTGTGGAGCATTTTCAGATTATTTCTTGGGTTACTCAAGAACATGGCACATTATATATAAATCTCTAATAGATCGTGACATACCTGAATCATTCCAAACTCTGCAAGGTTCCTGTTGAATTGTTTTCTGGTGCCAGCGTACTCCGACGTCATCGCTCCAATTAAAAGGAAGCGTAATTATTTATTTATTCATTATTTATTAATTGTATTATTTAAGTGAGTGAGTTTGAATAACATGCCACTGAATGATTCTTTTAACAACGACAAACGAGTGAATCCACATTCTCACCAATCAGCTTCTTGATCAGGCCGGCACCCGCGCTGCCCATGCTGAAGCGCCCGTTATTCAAAATATTCATTGCCACCTAAAAATACACACATTGATCAAGGCTACATAGTTTAATTAAAACGAAATACATTAATATGCACGTAAATCACCTTAAATCCGCCACCGACTTCGCCAATGACGTTCTCCACTGGCACCTTGGTGTCTTCAAACGTGACCTCAGTGGCTAAGCAAAAATTAAAAATCACAATCAACAAGTTGTTGAGTTGTGTATATAGAATTATTTATATACACGCACACACAGTGGGTGAAAACCATGCTTTGGGTGTGTGTGTAACTTCATTAGATGGTTTAAATGCCCAATTTTGCTCAGGTCCCTAGTGGCCATGTTGAAAATGACAGACTTCTGTCATCAAGTCAGGAGAACGTACATATTTTGGACTAAAATCTTTTTGGCCCCACTATGTGTGTGTGTGTGCCCAATTTGGTAGTATTAATCTGAACTAAATTACTATTTGAGCCTCTAATGCCAAGTTTGTCTTCAGGTTTGCCACTTGTGACGCCTCCAAACGCTCGCTCCACGATGAAGGCTGTGATTTTTTCCTTCTTCTGCCCGTCTTTATCCACAACTTCAGTTCTGGCAAAGACAGTCATGATGTCTGCGAGTCCGCCATTGGAAATCCAAAACTTGAGAGAAAGAAATAAAAAAAAAAAAGAATCAAAACACAGTCACAGATAAATACACAAAAAGCAAATGTCCTTTAGAATTTGAAACCTTCGAGCCATTGAGCAAGAAATGCTTCCCGTCTTCAGTCAGCGTTGCCCGTGTCTGTATAGACGCCGCGTCACTACCACTAAGGCAGAAAAAAAAAAGTTTATTATGTTAATCTACTGGAAAAATAACATGAATTAAACAATAAGAGAATAAGAAACCGACCTTCCAGGTTCAGTAAGGCAGAAAGCTGCCACATGTTCTCCAGTGGCTAGTTTCGGCAGGTACTTAGCTTTCTGCTCGTCGCTTCCTGCTATCAAGATACCCTGAGATGTGGGAACAACACTATTGAAGAAGTTCTGGCAGTAAAGGAGTTTGTATTGATCGTGCGTACCTTCAGACCGATGGCTTGGTGAGCCGCGAGTGTGACGGCGATGGATCCATCCAAAGACGTGATCTCTCCGAGCCTGGCGTACATGGTGTTAGAAAGGCCCAGGCCCCCTGCAGGTGAGAGACAGAACTGCGCATGACGCTCTCAGACACAAAGGGACGGGAGCGGACGAACTGACCGTATTCTTCAGGTATCTGGATGCCAAACAGCCCGAGCTCCTTCAGTCCATTCAGCGTCTCGGGTGGGATTACAGCCTCCTGGTCGATCTTCTTCGAGTCAACTGGCAAATCAAAATAGACTAAAGTGAGTGAGCGAGTTTATTAATAAATGTGCCACTAGGGACCAGATTGAAATTGTGATGTGCATTTAAGCAGCCAGTGAAGACACACACAAACCTGGAGCAGTGGGCAGCCTTAAGCCATGGTGTCGGGGGTGGCATGTAGGGCTAAATGACACTATAATACTATACTATTATATATTACTTTAATAATATATAAAAAGCTGGTTATTGGACACTTTACACTTGTGTCATCTTCTCTTTACATGGATCACTTGAGACACTTTTTTTGGTATTTTGCTATATTTTGCTATGTTTTCATATTTTTTTATCTCTTTCCTCATCTTCATAATTTTTCCATGTATTTTTTCACATTTTATCATTATCTATTTATTTTGTATTTTATTGTACTTTTGATCTCTTTTCGCATGCACCTCCCACCCCCACTGCATGTTTATATGCTGGACGATAGGAAAAATAGTGTTTGTAAGGCGCTTTTCACAGTTTTAACTGTCTCAAAGCACACATGTATAATTCGAATTCGAATTTGAAAATATAATATGGAACCCACCAGACAGGAATTCGGACCTGCAACGACTGAGTTGCAGATCCAACCCTCTCTGCCTCTTCTATTATGATTAATAGTATTTCCCCTGCTTTGTTCCTATAGTTTGTCCCTTTATTTAAAGTTGTTTCTTTTTGGTTTCAGTTTGTTATGTGTTTCTGGTGTTTTACGATGAAGTTACTGCGTACGTTTCTGTGCTTCCTCTCGTTTGAAAGATTCTGTCCTGTTCTGCTTGTTGATACATTGAAATCAAATCAAAGCAAATGACCTTCGGCCCAGATGTGGAGATTTTTGGCTCAGGTATGTCCGCGTTTACTTTTAGGCCAAACACTTACACAATGACGTGGAAAGCACCTTATCCCAAACATTATAACCAACACACAACAGAAATAATATAGACATGTTTACACCCACCATCTTCATTAAAAAACTTCTCAACCGGTTGCACGAGTTGGTTGATTTCCTCCAATTCTTCACTACTGATTTCTGGGTAGGGAAACACCTCTGCCTGAAAAATATGTATATACGTATATACAGTATAGATATGTGTCGGTCTATTTATAGTACAGTGTACACGCGCACACACGCACGCACGCACGCACGCACACACACACACACACACACACACACACACACACACACACACACACAGAGCTTAAATGCAATTACCTTATTTACTTTTCCAAGAAACAGATCTTTCGCATATGCCAAACTCCTGACACTGGATTTAATTGTCCGCTGCGGGAGAACGAGATGCGGACAGCTTCCCGTCACGCGGCTCACTGGCGCAGAACGAAAATGTCTTCCAAGTTTAATAGATTTTGACAGAACGAAAATCTTGTTGGCGTTCATTGTTGACGGTCTGTGCTCGCCAAGTTCACTCGAAAAATCAAGCGTTCAACCTTTCACCCATTTCCCGTCGCTCCTCGATGACGACATGCTCTCACGTGATTGCAGTGTCGCTTAGTGTCCAGTAGATGACAGGAGCGTCTCACTATCTGTGTCGGGAAACACGTACCGGGTGGAAAACGTGTTTTATTAACCAGCGTATCAAACTTCCCGCATTGATGTTTCCCTCACACAGTTGAAATATTCGTGTTTACTCTAGACAAATCCCTACTGTACATATTTCGTTTATCTTTCAACGTTTAGAGATTCAGCCATGTTCACAATGAGGATTTAAAGGTTTAAAGCCGCTCTATTTATAGTCGCGGCCTGGACAAACAACAGAACGGATTCTTTCTCATCACCTGCCTCAAGGTCATTTTTTTCCTGATCCTTTTTCTGTCAAAACTGAAACACCGCTCTTTGTTATTTTTAGATCAGTACAATTTATATTTAGATTGTTGTGTCATTCTAGACTTTGACACAACAACATTTGCTAGAAATTTTCTTATTTGGTGCTTTAGAGTTCTAGCCTCTGGCCTATGTAAGTAAATTATAAAAAATATGCGTATAAAGAATTTGTAATAATCTTTATGCCGAATGATGCAAGTAAATACAGTTTCGAATCAATACGGGACAGTTATTAACTATTAAACCTATTTTTGATCATTTTTTTTTAAAAAGCAGCGTCTAATACAAATCATCCCTCACTGCTCTCAGGATTGCTGACTGCAATTCAATTGTAGACAGTTTATTGATGTCTCGGTGAACATACTTTACTGAAAACGATGTCGTCGACCCGCCCATCATAGCCACGCCCACCTAGTAGCCCCGCCCCCAGGCTCTGCAGTATGAATACCACGGGGTTTGAGGCTCATCATATTTTGGATAATAATTATTTATGAGAGCTTTTTAAAATTATCATACTGCTATAAAACCGTAGCTATTGAGTACAAATCGGTGAGTAAAAGTGTGTAACATTAATAACTTTCCAGATTCAAATTTTTGTTATGAAGATATGTTTTGAAGAAGTTATGAAGATGTAAGATTTAAATGTCTTTGCGATCAGAGTTGTGTCCCATCGGACGAGTCGGAGAGAAGAACGAAGAGACGTATGCGGATTTTAATATGTTTATCGTCACTCATTTAACAACAGTCAACTGTAACACTGATAATATCTCTGGAAATATGTAATATCTAGAGAATATTTTTGTACAATATAACATGCAAGAGTACTTCCGTTGACATTCCTGACCGTGGATCGCAGGTGAAGACAGACCGGGGAGAACACGCGGGAGGAAACAAACCCGGACTTCTGATATAAGCAACATGATTTAACAAAAAAAACAGTCAGGGGAAAAAAACAAAAAAAAAGCAACCAGTTTGAGAATTTTGAATTCATTCACGCACACACAAAAAAACAGATATATTGCACATGGTTATTAAAGCAAAATACAAAACTCCAGACGCAAATAAACACACAGCAAAAAGTCGTGGCTTCCAACACTGGTTGTTCCGTCTGCGGTTTCTGTACATTAAGTGAGTATTTACAAAGACAAGTGCTGTTCCAAAGCATCAAGAGCATCGCTATACGGAACTATCATCAGCCAATAGGAAACCTCGGCTCCGGCTACTCGCTGTTAAAAAAAAAAAACTGCAACTGAAACCAGGATATGTGTGAGAAAGTAAAAAAAAACCCTCCATGTGTGAAAGCAAAAGGTCCATATAGGGTCTACATACATTGGGTTACATTACGTTAGCTGTGTTGCTGAGCGTGTGAAAGGCATTCGCACGGAATTCTACTTCAGTGAACGGACGAGGGCGAGAAAACCAACCTGAAACGAACCCTGAAGGGAAGGAAAGCGGCCACATCTGGTAGAACACGCCGGAGAACGCGACAAGCCCCTCTTGACGTCAAAATAGCGCCCTCTATCCAGCAGAATCATAAACATCTTCAAATGTACATTTTCATATTGTTTCATCTCTAAAAAAATAGTTAAAAAAATAAAAGCATGTTGCAGCAGTGGCCAGAGGCCGCGGAGGATCCGTCGGGGTCAGGTTCCAGTCCCACCGTCCCCTCCCCATCAATCCCTGTGATTGGTTTGCGCTACGTAAATATCAAAGGTGAAGCGAACGTTGCTTCCGGAATCCTCGAAGGCATCCGTGTTGTTACCGGGCCCCGGAAGTGAGCGAGTTCAGTACAGTGGAACATTACTAACTCCTACGTTGAGAGTACACGGAGAACACTGAGACTTTATCTGAGGCTTCGGATCGTTTTGCTCTAGGACCATAATAATAATAGCTGATCGTGTTATTATTATTATTATCATTATACAAAATACAATATGCACGACAGACACACAGCAAATCTCGTTTTTTTTTTTTGTCTTTTTTTCCCCCCTCTTTTTCTTCCAAAAACTGCTTTTGAAGAATTGGCACATTATAGTCCCCTAACTATCTCACAGATACGTGTGGTCTACAGCTACATGGAATACTGGAACACCACCTACTGTGATTGACTTCATTCAGGCATAGTCTGATCGCTCAAACGATGGCGTCTAATCGTTCTAGCGAAACCAGAGCTTCTGCAAACTAAAAGCAGGCGAGTCGATGATGCATTTAGTTCTTTAAGAACAAGGAAAACAGTTGCCATGGTCTTTGTGCATGCCTTTGGCTTCACGGCCATCTTACATCCACGTCTGAAGGTCAAAGAGGATCTCCAAACCCAAAGAGGAAGCAGCAGCTCGAGAAATGGCTGGTAGGAACCGGGATGAGTGGAGTTCTAGTAGTCCCGAAAGAACACATCAGTCTTGCACAGTGTGGCTCCTGAAGTCGCGTCTAAGCCCCCTTGTGTCCTGGAGGGCAACAATCCGCCGCACGTCACCTAACTTCGGTATGCTAGCTAAAAAGTGTCCCTCGGTTTGCAAATCCCAGAGGAAAGTGTCCTTGAGGTGCTCAGACCACAGTGCTGATGCCGCTGTGCTTGGGCTTGGTGCTGCTGGGCGCTGGAGAGGAGGCTGGGGGCTGGCTGTGGTGGTGAGGTCCGTGCTGAGAGTGGGCGGGGTGTGATGGGTGGGGAGCATGGCCGTGAGGGCCGTGGGAGTGGCTGTGGGAGGAGGAGGAGGAGGGGCCGGATGAGGGGTGGTACTGGTGGGGCGGGTGCTGGATGTGTGCCGGGGGGTGGTAGTGATGGTGGTGGTGGTAGGGAGGAGGGTTCTGCATGTGACAAAACTGGGCGTGGTGCGGGTGCATCTGGGCCTGGGTCTCGGTGACGCCCTCGCGGGCCGTGTGGTGAAGGTTGGACGGGTGTGGTGTGTGGGAGATGAGGGTGGGGTGGGAAGGGTGGGAGGGCTGGGGAGGAAGAGGCGACTTGCCCCGCTTGGTTCCGAAAAGCGAACCCAGGAGAGAGGAGGAGTTGGGGATGGACTGCTGGCGCGAGGGGCAGTCACGGCTGGAAGTGGCTCGGCGCCGGATGTGAGGGCTGCTAATGATGGATCCCTGCAGGAGAACGAGTAGAAGGATGAATAAAAACATCCACTAGTCAACGTTTTTTATACGATACAGTCGATTCTGGTTGAGTTAGTTAGTCCAGTTAATTGGACCAGCTGCTTATTCCGACCTAATTCTAAAGAGCCGAAACATATCTCATTATATACACTGAGTAACGTTTGCTTAATTGGACCAAAATTCCACTTTATCGAATCGAAGATCAATGCTACAATGAAAACAAAGATTTTGGTGCCAGGGTATTTGGTCAAATGGCATAAAAAAGAAGCTCTTTAGACCTTTTGAATGACTTTGGTCATGTCAAGCCATTGGATAAGGTCTTTAAACAGTGAAACGCTGAAGATCGTTTCAAAGTATTTGTACATTTATTATTCAAACGAACAAAGTTGGTAAGCAACAAGTTCTTGTTAAATTCGAACAATAAAGGTCATTGTGGCATTTTTGTGTTTAAATAGTGCGTCTAGTCTTATTTTGGCGAAGACGGGGATTGTTGCTTAGTCAATGTCCAACGCTTTGGTGCCAAAGTGTCTCAAATAACCAGAATCGACCGCACGCAATTAGCTACTCAACAATCCCTCTTTATGGTGGTAGTTCAGACTTGGAATCTACAGCCTACATTGGATTCCTTTGCCCTGATGAAGACAGCATTCTTATCAATGCTCTTATCAAGACGACCACAAACGGAAGCCATGCATGACATGCAAAACATACAGCAGCCACGTTTCAGTTAGTCAACTTTTGGAACAATGAAGCAAACACACGGGGGTCCGAGACAATGGGTTTAACAGTCAAAGAGTCCGCAAAGATTCCCAGATATCTTCAACTTTTCCCCAAGGGAGACAATGGCAAGTCTTGAGAAGTCAAGTGGTCGGAGGCCATTGGGGAAACTTTAAAGTGCCCTCGCTTCATCGTTGCGTCCAGAGACAAAGGCATTCGCAAAACCGATGCACGCGCAGGCGTATTAGTTCAGACATGCCGACTAAGCAGAACGCTGTTATGATAGGTGAGGCAAGCAATCTGGGCAGAATTCCCTGTCAATTCCGCATAAGCTCTGAAAGCACACACAGCCCAAGCATGCAGGGTGGTCTAGTCCATCTAACACACCACACACACACACACACACACACAGACAGCCGAGACTACTGAGAAACAAAGCAAACAAGAAGCAAAAGATGCTCGAAAGGCAGCTCTTCACACAGAATGGCGCTGGTTGGCTCTGGTGTCCTACGCCGCTGTACTTACTTCCATATTGCTGTCTAGAGATCCTGCACTGCTGCGGCGCCCCCGCTTGCCTGAGCGAGACATGCAATGTGACAGATTAGAGCACGCTCCAACACTCAGGCGCAAGTACTGGGTCGACCTATAGGGGCGCTATTGAGACAAGAGGCGACTACTCTGAAAAGAGACAGAAAGCTGGAGTCTAAAAGCAGAAGGAGTCGTGAAATTCAGGAGCTTTTATAGGGCTAAAGGAAGCGGGAATATTGGTACTCATGTCTAGGCGTGTGCTTCTGTAAAACTAGGGATTTTACTAAACTGCTGTTTAAAGACTGCAAAAAACTCAAGAGACCTACAATATATCCAAATATAACCTAAATATATTTCACCATTTGTGACTTTGCAGATTTTTTTCAGTGGAGTTTCCCATCCCTTTTTTAAACAGCGTTTTTACGTTTCTTTCAATGTGTTTGCTCTCCTGATTGGCTGTAGACCACTGCCAATCCATCTCATTCCTGCTCTATCTCCTGTACAGGGCAGCATGAGTTGCAGAATTTGCCAAAATAGTCGGATACCAACATTCTCCAAACAAACGCTTTATAAAAATTGATGACGTCCATGACAGTGAGGGGCAAGATGACGCGGACCCCTGGAGATTGTCGACAGCTTCTCACGCACAACCCACCCCGTTTAATGCCACCAAGGGCTGGTTTGACAAATTTCAGAAGGCCTCTGCGGACGCCGCTGGAGCTGAGGCTTATGCAAACAACAAATTCATGATCACTGTGAAAGCCTGATACGCATAAGCCTGAGCAAGTTTTTAATATGGATGAGACAAGCTTATTTTAGAAAGAGATGCCCTTTCGCACCTTTATAATGCCGGACGACGTCAGGTTGTGAGTTACTATTCAAATTTTTTGTGATATGTTTTGAATGTGTCTAACCTCGTAGGATGATTGTTTCGTGATAATTTGATAGATACATTTAATTGGTCGTGCTCAGGCTAAAATCCATCTTTATCGTTTATAGGTTTTATTTCCCAAACTAATATGTGGGGAAACATCTACAGTATAGTAATTGTAAAAAGTCGACTATTTTTCGTGGACTTCACTCATGTTAGGTTCTTTTTGGACTGCAACTCCCGCGATTGACTGCATTTTTAGATGTATGGAGATAGACAAAGGTGGCAGCTCAAGCTAATGTCCATATGACCAAATGACAACAACTCTCGACCCTCCATCTGCTGTGCAGGCGGTAATTCCTCCGAATGCTGGTGGATGTGAGGGAAGTTTCTAGCTCTGCTGGGCTTCTCGAGTTCACACTCTCAGAGTTCAGTTCACACTTGCAGAGCTTCCTGCTGATGCGTTTGCTCGATCTGCGAGATTTCACAGACCCATAAATCCTGTGACGGTTTATATTCTCAGTTTTTATTGTTGGCAAGATGCTGCTAGCTTGGTTAGCCGCAGGGCGCTAATACAGGAGCTGGGCGATATTAATAACCAATTTCTGAAGAATTCTACTATACACATGGGGAATCAGATTTTCGGTCATTCATAAATACAAATATTAAAAAGTCATTATTATTTTTTTTTATATCTCACCATCGGACCACAGAGGCTGAAATTTCAACCCAGGAATGGTAGATGTCAGATAAAAAATAGCTAGATAATTTTTCGACAGTAAAAATTGAGACATTTATATAAGATAAAAAACATATATTCCGTATTTTAAATGTTTTGATGTAATTCAGTTACACACGCACTCAATTTCTCAAAGAGCCCGGCTTTTTTTTTTGCTCCCTAATTTAAAAAAAAAAATGTTTAAAAATATAAACGGATTGTGCACCTTGAAAATAATAATAATAAAAAAAACTCAACTCTGTTCAATCCTGACAATTAAAAAAAATGCGCTGTATCCATATAGTCCAAAAAATACGGTATTTTTTACAATCAGTAGATTTTATACAAATTCACCTAATTCATTGGAAAAATCAATACATGTTTTTTGGGATTTTTATATATTGTGCAAGTAGTAAAAATATGCAAATCCAGCAAATTCATCGTACATACAAGATACCATTTTTCATATCGCCCAACCCTTTGTGCTAAATGATAGAAGCTAAGCTAACAGTATAAACACCACATTAGACGCAAGCGTTCAGCGCTACATTGAGAGGCAGATTAGTTGTGGGTGTGGCTTGTGTGGGCGTACCTGCGTCTGAAAGGTCACGTAAGGAGCTGCTGAGGGCGCTTCTCTTCAGACCTTCACTCACGGCGTAGCTGTCGTCCAGGCTGGCGCGGCTTATGTTGCCATTTCCTGTCTCTTTCTTCAGCCCTGAGCTCTGGGAGATACTGGGACGGACGACTCCTTTCTGCTTCTCCAGTTCCGCTGTGGGAAAGCACAGTGTCGTTCACTCTCCACACACTACAGCAACATGACAGCTCCAGATTGGCTGCCCAATGTTCCATACAATGGCGGCCAAACTTTATTTTGGGGGCCACAACATTTACGAATATCAAATATTTAAAATAGGTCTGGTTGTGAAAATGCAAGAAAAGAATACGGTATATAAGATGTATTTCAGATCCTTCGTGTCAAGATTTGAAACGCTGTGATGTGAGAACGTGACCCAGGTTTAGCTCTTCCTCACAGGCAAAGTTTGTTCTCAAACGTTTGCGCGCGCAATTGCCGTTGTCTAATTTGGAAAATTCACGGAGATGAAACTCAGGCTGAGATTTTTCTTTAAACTTTCCCTTGAAAGACGTCAAAAGGTCTTCTGGGATTGAAAGTTCTTCTAAAGTTTGCCTACAGTCATAACGTCCTCTTCAAAATGGTCTAAAACAATAGTGCCAACCTTTCATGATCTGAGGGCCACATTTGACTTTGTGAATGTTCGTTGGCCACGACTAAATGTGGATATTAAAAATTATTCTAGTTGCCGAAATTTCAGAAAATAAATAAAAAATTGATAATTGCCATACGCCACTTTTTTTTTTCGCAGTTGTCATTTTTAGTTCTTTTTGTAAATTTGGGAAGTTCACTGGTGACAGATCCCCACAAACTTTGTCCTTCAGAGAGTCTGGAGGTCGTCTCTGATTGAAAGTGTATTTTTTTCGAATACTGTTTAAACGTACAGTCATAATTTCTTCTAAAATTGCCAAATCAGTATGACTATAAAAATAAAACAGCAGGGCCTGAAGTAATACCATCCCGGACTGGTAATGGGCCACAAGTGGGTATCACTGTATTAAAACATTGTGTTTATTAATAACAAATATGAAAACTGTTTTCTCATCACGTAGTGGAGATTTCCTGCTTACACTCTATCCTGTACTTCTCCATCTCCTGGACTTCTGCGATGGATTCCCGCAGGTCGTCCGTGAACTTCTTGCGGTCTTGCGGATTGGGAGCATTGAAATTGATAAGGACTTTGATGTCGGCGCCTGGAAGAGCAGAAGTGAGACGCACTCCGTTGGGGTAATCTGAAAAGCAGAAGCAAAGGAAAGGTATTTACTCATGACAGCTCTCAGATTTGCCCTTTTCCGAGCTTTGCCCAGATCGATATTGTGCTGTTTCACGACTGAATGGGACGTATAATCTAATCTTTTTGTAGAGGAAACACTGTGTAAGAAACTAATCAGAAACATGGTTTCTTTTTCTTTGACCTTTCATAACCTCTGAATTTGTAAATCTTAGCTAACGTGTGTGCAGAAATGACAAACATCTACCAGTTATACAGTGTAAAGTATTTTTTGCTACTTTGTACTTAAATAAGTTTAATATATTTTAAACAATACGCTTCAACTACATGTTTGATTGAGTAGACACTATTCTTTACTCCACTACATTTCAATGGACACTTATAGCTCGTATAAATTGTGATTGTGAACAACAAGTCGGCATCTTTTTCTACCGTAGTTAATTTCTGAGGAGGACGAGGTGATATCGCCATCTGCAGGATGCTGAAGGTACTCGATGCTATTTATGAGCTAAATCAAAATTAATTAGCGGCTGCACTTTTTTGCACATTTGGGTTTGAGACTGACTTTTAGTTTTTTGTTTTTTTTTTATCTATTTTGTTCTGTCGTTTTGAAACATTGAGGTGTCATTTCTATATTAGGAAATAAAACCTCATAAATAGAGTTTCTTGTTGTTCACATTTCTTGGTGTTTTTTGAGCCTGATTTCAGTATGAGTATAATACTTCAGTTCTTTTAAAACGGGATACTTTATGACTTTTACTCAAATATTTTTGGAATTGGTGACTTGTAACTTGTAATAGAGCAATTTTTTTTATTCAATATACGTTTTCAAGTACTCTTTACACCTCTGCTTGTAGGTCACAGGTCGGCCTAAATGTGGAGTGTAGAAGAGCAAGGCTGTAAGAGTGTAAGGCTTTTCTTAGGGTTACTCACACTGGTTCTCAAACAGAAGAACCTGCATCCCGTACAGAGAGAAGGACTGCCTGAAGCTGTACGTCACCGAGTTCTTCTTCTTCTGGAAAATCTTAGTCACCTGAATCCAAAACACGTCATATTACATCCCAATCTGATCTAGATTAACTCAAGCCTTTGAACACACATGAACTACTCTGTCTGCAGACAGACATGCAGTTTGGACCAAACAGACTTTTTAAAAGAACTTAAAATCAGTGCTGGGCTTCAAAAATCTTATTAATCATGACATATCGTGAAACTGCATGTGGATAGTTGATCATTATCAATTGAAGGACACATCCAACCATCCATCCACACTTTCCATTCATCTATCTCTCTTTCTTTCCATCCATTCATCTTTCTGTCTTTCCATCCATCCATCCATCCATCCTTCCCATCGATCCATCCATCTTTCTCTCTCCCTGTCTTTTAATCAATCCATTGATCCATCTATCCATCCATCATGTCTTTCTGTCTTCCCAGCTTTCCCTGTATCAATCTTTCTCTTTCCACTCATGCATCAACCCATCTATGTTTCCGTTTGTCAATCCATCCACCCACCCGTATTTCCATCCATCCATCAATTTCCCTGTCTTTCAATCAATCAATCAATCAATCAATCAATCAATCAACCAATCAATCAATCAATCAATCAATCAATCAATCAATTAATCAATCCATCTTTCCCTACGATCCATCCATCTTTATCAACATTTCAATTAATATATTAATCCATCCATCATTCTCTTTTTCTGTCTTCTCATCCATGCATTTACCAATCTTTCTCTCACTTTCCACTCATTCATCAACACATTTATGTATCCATCCAGTCAGTTCTTCTTTCCATCCATTAATTTGAGAACACAAACTGGATGCAGAAAAGCATAGACGGTTTTTTTTTTTGCTCCTTCCTGAACATGTTTTAATCACAGGATTTTTGTTCAACGTAGGTCATGGAAAACTGTCCCAGCCAAAGAAATCTTAACAAATTACGTAGTTGTTTTTTAAGTTAATATGTATGCAATTCACAACACACAAACAAGAGGCTTCCGTACCACCAAGAGGTCATTGAACAGGAATATCTCTCTCTGATGAAGACCCAACTTCTGAGGTTTATTGGGGTCCGGCACTTCAAACAGCCGACAGTAACACACCAGCCTGCGGTGAGGCAGGGACAGAACCTGAGGACACACACACACATTTCACTCTATTAAACAAAACAACGCTGTAAATCACACAAACTAAAAACTGATAAATATTGTGGCCAATACAGATTTATCTATACATAATACAGAATACATAATTCTTATAGTCTACAATTTCTCAGACTATAAACACGTCAGAATATATATGTTCTTTTTTGACATTAAACTTTTTTTTAACAGTAAGACGCACATTCAATTTTTAAATATTTTTAAGAAGTTGAAATGCGCATTGTAGTCTAAAAATACACCATTTTTTTTATTTAAGATTTCCAAACATCTCTACTTACACAACCAAGGCCGTGATGCAAAGACCCGATCTGAAATACAGAAAAAAAAACAAGAAAACAGTCACACGAGAGCAGAAACGATCGCATTTTAAAGGTCAGCGTCAGTGGCTTTCTCTCACGGTTAAGCCTGGTTTCCGTCTACCTGCCAGAAGTGAAGTTGAGTTGTGTGAATGAGGTGAGAACGGAGGTTAATGAGAAGTCAAACTGCTGCTGCTTGAAACCATGACAGGAAGTCTCGGCCCATTGTGAGAAACCTAATTACAGCGGCTCGTGTGGGCAGAACACCTCCATCATGATTCGCCACACAAGTGTGAAAGACACTCCGGGGACGTGATTTTTCCAGGGATCCTTCATGTGGACGCTCTCCATCATTTCACAATTGTTAATTATTTCTGCTCCTTGATGGCAAAGTGGCTCAAAACTCAACAGTTTGACAGCCATTCACAAGAGTGATGAAGATCGCAATGTTGGTAGCTGTCAGTGGTGTAAAGTACTTGAGTAGGGACTTTGTAAGTATTTTTTGCTATTTTGTAGTTTTACAGAGTGTCAAAAATATAAGCAATTTTTACTCAACCTATATTACGACAAGTCTGCATCTTTCTCTACTGTGGTTAATTTCTTGGGCGGATCAGGTGATATCGCCATCTGCAGGATGCTGAAGGTACTGGATGCTATTTATGAGCTTCATCATGTGAACATGAATTAGCGGTTGCACTTTTTTGCACATTTGAGTTTGAACAAGATGTTAATCTATTTAGTTCTGCCATTTTTAAACATTACGGTGTTTCATATCATTTATATATTAAGTTCAAGTTCAGTGCATTTGTAAAGTGCTTTTCACAGTTACAACTGTCCCAAGGCCGCTGTGTGAAAATGTAGCAGGAATATTAGGAAATAAATCATCATATATAAAGAGCTTCTTGGTTTTTACATTTCATGGTGTTTTTGGACGTTAAATTCAGTAGGAGTAAAATACTTGAGTTTTTTTAAAAATGGGACACTTTTCGACTTTTACTCAAGTCTTCGTGGAATTGTTGACTTGTAACTAGTAATGGAGTAATTGTTACATAAGGTATCCTAATTTTCCTCCAGTAGTGTTTTCAGGTACTCTTTACACCTCTGGTAGCTGTAACTTCCCTAATACATAGACTAAACCAGAAGCATCAATAGATCTAATCTCCAGGCTCCTCTGAAGGTCTCCATGGAGAAGCAGATCTATTTATCACCCTGGGACATCTCCTCACATGACCTGTACAGCCAGACACCGTGAAGGCCTGGAGATGAGAAGCTGTCATATAGTACCACCTCCCCTTGATAAAGAATCTCCAGCAAGTTCCGACGTCTCAAGACACTTCGGGTCGATAAGGACTTTCACGGCAAACGTCATTTCAGAGGAGAAACAATAGGTGAAGGAAAGGACACGTTTAACCAGTGGCCTTGAATTATCTCACGCCACTGGACCACAACCACAATCAATAGCTGGTTTAAAGCTGTGGTCAGTGGAAGTTCATGACATCTTCTGCTGGATGGCAAACGCTTTGAAGCAACATCGATCTCTGGAGTCCGGCATTTCCGTCCACTCCTTTACAAATTGCTGTTTTTTTTGGACTAAGACGAAGTGGAACTGTTAATAAACAATTTCTTAAATTAAATTACCGTAAAACCTCTAATAGAACGGCACCTCTAGTAGGACACCCCCTCTAATTGAGCGGAACAGTTAGCAGGAAAAATTAGAGCGCCATGGTGTTCTATTAGAGGTTTTATGGTATGTTACATTTACTAAATTACGTCATAAAAAGTTATTAAAACCAATAAGCCGTATAAATATTTATTTTCCTCACATATAATGCACACATTTTCATACATCAGTTTTAACATTTTATGATTTTAGTCCGAGAATTACCATACGTGACTGTAAGAACCCCAGGAACTCACCGGCTTCTTGCCGACGATCAGCTTCTCCACCTTCTGCACTTGGGACACGTGGTCTTCGTTAGTCTTAAGTTCCCGCTTCCGGATTCGCTCGTAGATTCCCACAAGCATCTCTCGAGGGATATCCTCCCCGTCATCCACCCCTGAACACAGGAAGTGCATGAGTGAAGATGAAGGATGCTCCATGGCTCAGAAGTGACGGCCAAGATGAACAACATCCAAATTAAACGTTTTTCTCTAAACAATCACAACCAAAAACCTCAAGATCCACTGGAAGTAAATCATGGACTCACCACGGAGGTTCTTCACAAAGTCCTCCAGTTTCATCTTCCTCTCCGGCTTGACATTCGGGCTGTACATGTCCGTGTTGAGGAGGATGATGGCGAAGGCCAGGATGAAGATGGTGTCGGGGTTTCTGAACTGTCGCACCACCCCCGGGTTGCAGATGCAGTAGCGCTGACTGCAAATAAACAGGAAAAATACTAAATCAAGGGATGAAACGTCACTTGGAAATCGAGCAGAATCGATATTTTATTAATATTTTTTGGCCATAATGACTTTGCGCAGGTGAACGCAGGAAACAATTTAAAAAAAATTAAATTAGCCATATGTATGCCATGCATACATATACTGTATATGTTTATTTCATTTTTTCATTATTAATTATTATTTTTCATTGTTGATATGATTATTATTTTTCATCCATCCACCATCCCCTCTGGGCCTGAAGGATTGGTGTTTTTTTTTTTAAACAAAAATTATTATTTTAAAACAATTACACCCAGGTTTTTTTTTTACTTTTTTTTAATATGATGTTAATAGCACAGACTCAAATTGCTAATGGGTTTCTAATTTTAAAGAAATTAGCCTGTAAGTTGATACACATTTATAAAATCTTATACTGTTATACATTTAATTAACTGGAAAATTATGTATTCAATCTATTTTTTGCGGCCCCCAATGTTCACAGTCCCCTGGAATAAAGTCCTACATTTCTTCTCTCTGTTCCTCATCGGGTCTTGCTCTCACCTGAAGGCTTCGATGAGTCTCTCCACCTTCTGCGCTTCCCCCTGCACCCGGATATGAGCTTGGAATTTCCTCAAGGCCTCGTCCAGCTCCATGGCTGAGAAATCCATTTCATCCACCACACAGCTGGAGAGATAAAGACGGAGATGGGATCAGATCATCACCAACGGGAATCATCACAGCATCTTTGCCGGAACTACTTTTCCTCACAAGTGCTTTTTTTTTTTCACCGAGCTCACTCCGCATGACGATCTTGAAACGGGAGATTCGATGAAAGGAATCCATCCCTCTTCCTATCGCTTCCAAATCACAATCACGACTCATTCAAAATCCTCTGCGAGATGCTTCGCTCCAGGGAAACTCAGGGCGTATTTCATCCCACATGTCAAGATTTCCTGATCTCAAGGAAGTTCCTTTCCTCGTCGGCCTGCGCTTATCTGCCCTGTTATCTCCACCAGTGCCGTCAGACTGAAGAAGAAACTTGCGAGTGCAAATCAGCGCTTCGCTTGTCTAGGAAGCACTTCATGAAACGAAACACTTCTGTCAATACGTGTAAAGCACCACTCGCTCGACTCTTCACTGAGTAGTTGCTAAAAGAAAAAACGCTTTTCGCTTTCGATTGTGGAGACACTGCGGATCTGTGCTGATCTTTCTGGCTTTGATCCTCCTGATGCTGAGAGACTCCCATCACTTTGTCTCAGGAGGAAACGCTGGGTTTTCACACCAGCCTGAAGATCTTTAGTGTTTGTCGCCATGTCACATGAAGCGCGACACACGTGGACACACTAAAGTTCTTCAGGCTGGTAGGAAAATCCAGCGATATATTTCTGATCGCTTTATAGGTTTAAAAACAGAACTTGTGAGGAAATTTGCTGTGAATATACTAGAAATATAATTAAATAAATATAATTCATCAGTCTGTCTTTTTTGGTCTTTTTTTTATATTTTCTTATTTTTGTTCATTCATTCATCCATCCATGCATCCATTTATTAGCCTGTTTTACTGTCTTTCTGTATGTCTGTTTATCCATCTGTCCATCTGTCTGTCTCAATGTCTTTCTATGTCTACCTCAGTCTGTTCATCTTTTCCTCTATCCATCTGTCTGTCTCACATTGTCTGTTTGTTTATATTTACATCTGTCTCTCTCGCTCTCTCTCTTTTTCTGTCTTTTTGTTCATCCATCCATCCATTCATCTATCTCGCTCTTTCTCTCTACCTATGCATCTATACATGCTTCTGTATGTCTTTCTGTCTCGCTATCTATTCATCTACGTTTCTGTCTGTCCATCCATACGTCCATTTATCCATCTCGCTCATTCTCTCTCAATCTATACATCCATCCACCTGTCTGTTGGTCCAAACACACATCTATCTCTCTTTCTGTCTATCTGTCTATCTATCTATCCATTCATCCATCCATCCATCCATCCTTCCATCCTTCCATCCATCCATCTATCTATTTATCTGACTGTCTGTTATCTATCTATCTGGCCATCCATCCGTCTGTCAGTATATCCATAAATCCATCCATAAATCCATCCATCTCGCTTTATCTCTCTATCTATACATCCATCCATCTGTCCAAACACCAGTTTCTCTATCTGTCTGATTTTTGTATCTGTTTATCTAACTGTCTGTCTGTCTGGCCATACATCTGTCTGTCTGTCTGTCCATCCATCTCGCTCTTTCCCTCTATCTATCTATCTGGCCATCCATCCATCCATCCATCCGTCTATACGTATGTCTGTTTGTCTGTCCATATACATATCATCTCATCTACACAAACAATCCCGTGCGCAACTACAGCTAAACTCTGAACGTACTCGAGAACATCTCGGTTGAACTGTTTCTGTCTGTTCCCCAGGAACTCGCCAATCATCTGCCGACTCAGACCCTTCCTCTGCAGCAGGAAGTGGGCGACGCCCACCGGCGTGTCAGGAACGAATCCGCGCTCGATCAGGTACTGAATGCCTTTCTCCGGTTTCCTGGAGAGAAACACACACAAAATCACTCTACATTCAAGATGCTAGTCTGTGTGGACCAGATTAGAAGAAGAACAAATCCTCAAGAGCCCAGAATTACAGATCGCGCTTCTAACTAGGCTTTAAATTAGCCGACACTCAGTCTGAAGTTTACCGACTCTAAAGTTTCACGTTGCCGCTCTCATCCAGCGAAAGGATCCGGGACGACATCATGATGAGATTAAATGCAGATAAATTACACCGAGTCGAAAATAGAATTAAACCCATTTCTCACAGGAACAGACGCTCCATTGTTGTGATTAGGACGGATAGTGCGCGTTCCTCTTCTTCATTACCAACCCAACCAAACTTACGCTGCTCTCATTACGCTGGCAATTGTTTGGATGGTAATCAAATTTAAAGCTCCGAGTGGCAATCAGATACACAGCAGCAGATTCAACCAATAAATAAGTCTGCCGGGAGGCAAAACTATTGAGCTACGTGGCTTAGATGCTAATTAAAAAAAAAGAAGCTAGTTTAGTTGGCACACTATGATCTTTCCCAGTTATTAAAGGTGCTGATGAAAATCATCACTCAGACCGACTGAAACATGGAAGCGAAAACACGAGTCTGTAGGAAGCAGAACTCTGATTGTGGAGGAAGAACTTCTAGAGATTTTGATAACAAACACATCTCTTGGAATCCATTATGCATTAGACAATCTGTAGGTTCTCCATAGAATTATTTCTAAATTATATTTGTATCCAAAGGCCACACTTTTATTTTTATACTCACTGACTTGTTTACTAATTTCTGCCCATTTCAGAAGGAAACATTTACGGCTGCTGACCAATTTTAATTTTGATTAAACATTTCTCAAGGACGAATTTAGAGAAACATCTCTACCAGAGTTACAAAGTTTTCAATAGACAGAAAATAATGGTGGCTTTTGCGAGTACATACGTTTGTGAACAAACTTTCTCTGCGATCAACAAAACTATCGTCATCATTCTCGACAAATCTCGACCAGGACATTCTGAAACTGGTTTCTGAAAAGCAGCCGCTGATGTCGCACTAATAAACTAAGCATTCTATGGTCAGTCAGACAATGATTGTTTTTTTTTATTTTATTTTCCCACATTAACGCATCTAGACAAATTTTAGACCACTTTTACGTATAAATTTACACAAGTATTTTGCGTTTACATTTTCACCACTTAAGTTTGATCAAATTTGGCCGGTAAATTATGAAAGGTCGGGCATCACTGTTCTGACGACCATCCAAATTTACAACTTATTGCAACCGTAATAAGAGAAAAAAAGGTTTGTTTGGATTTCTAATGAAAAAGACGAACGCACAATTAAATAAAGCACTTAAATGTTAATTAATCATGAATAAATAAAGCCTGGTGATACTACATTATTTACCATTTAAATAATGAAAACATGTAATTATTAAAAATAAATGTAAACATCTTTTTCATAATAACATTCTTTTTTTCTTAGTATGAATAGTGGCTATATTTGAATGTTTTGTTATTTTTGATGATCACGCGTAAATCAATCGTTTTATTCACTATTTAATAAGCGCATGCAAAAGTATCCAGATGAAATGCCAAAATATTTTCTTATTATTCTGTATTCATTATTTGTCTTTGTATTAATCTTTCCCAATGCATAAAAATTGTGAAATATTTATTTCATAATATCTCTCTATATGTAGTATACTGTATATTCACACTTCATTAAATGAGTCAATGCATCTGTAGGGCGTCGCTAAAGCCGTTTCGACACAGTACCACCAAAAAAGTAAAGCGGCAGAGTGGGATTCAGTGAGAAACACCTCAAGCGAACGACGTACTTGTTGAACAGGTTCAGGCCGATGCGATAGTGCCTCTTGCGAATGATATCGTTGCTGAAGGCGGGCGAATCCCAGCTGTTCCGCGTCTCCTTGTGATACGTCTGCTTGCTGAGCGTCTGCTCACGGAGACTGTCCCTGGAGGAGGACTCGGAACTGCAGTTGATGGTGTCGTTGGAGTTGGAAGTGCTGTTGATGCTGTCGTTGTCGCCGTCGGAGAAGTCCGACTCGGATTTGCTCTGCCGGTTGGCGGTGCCGTTGATGGCCAGGTGGCTCTCCAGCTGCCGGGGCCGGTGGCGAGGGGCTTCCTCGTCCCGTGAGGGTCCTCGTGGTGGGAGAGCGTGAGAGGGGATGTGTTTGGGGCTGCCCTGCTGGCTGGAGATGCCTCGCTCGTAGGCGTTCTGTCTCTTTAGCGAGCTGCGGTCGGAACGGTCGCTCAACTCCACCGAGCTGTCGCTGGGAGGTTCGATGGTGAGCAGGGGAAGGTGGTCTATTCTCAACCTCTGCTCTTGACACTCCAGAGAAGGTGTGCTCCGACAGCTAGTGTCCGTGTCTCCCTTTTCCTCCTTATGTGCCAGCGCCCAGTAGTCGTGCGAGGAGTTGAGGGAGCGCATACGGAGGTCGGACTCTGTGCTGGAAGGTCTCTCCACGGACTGAGACAAGGGGAGAGGAGGGGAGAGCTCTTCCTCGTCTATGTAGAGGGTCACATCGCTGTAGGACGCCGTCATTTCGTCTCGTTTGCGATGGTCACTAGCGTGAGAAGGCTTGACTTGGTAGGCGACCTCCTGCTCCAGCTCTCGACCTCTGGTGGGCTCCGGCGGGCCCTCGTCTCCGTGAAGGCTTCGGCAATTCAGGGCGTCGTCTATCGACTCTGCCAGAGACTTCACTTGTCTGGAGAAGACGTCTTCTAGCTCGGTAATGGCATCTGTGAAATCGCTCTGGACCGCGGGGGACTTCATGTTGGCGGGCACCATTTCCCCACGCTCCGACTGCACCAGAGCTCCTAGTTTGGAACCATCGTCGGTAAGGGACACCTGCTTGCCCTCGAAGTACGAACTGTGGACTTTTTCAGGTCCTTCAAAGGAAAACTGCATTCTCATATTGGACAGAACTATGCGTCTGGACATGCGGTTCTCCGACATGGAACTCCTGAGCCGTTCAAAGTTCTTGTTCATTTGATATTGGCGGAAGGCCGTCTGGATGGTGCGCGCGGCATGGCGGGTTATAAAACGCCCTCCATACTTGCGCTCCAGCATTTCCACCTGTGAAAATAAAGAACAGGGCTTTAATGGTTCTCCTACTCGTGTTCCGCAATGTTATCTTGGCGGACTTGAACGTTTTGCTATTCTTCCCATAACCGGAACTAGAGGGTCGTCAAGTAGATTTACTCAAGTTTTGTGGTAGTCTTAAACTCTTGTTACAAGATTTATGTGTTAATGTCATGAATCGAGCAGGTTTAGAGGTTTCTTGCGTCTGGCTTTGGAGACACTGGGATCTCGCTGTGAAACGATTCAAACGATTGAATCTCGGGAAAAGGGGCAGATCGTTCTTGAATCCTTTCATTGTTCTCCTAAATCTGTCAGATTCGCATTTAGGTTGTTCTCCCAAGCTGCATCCTTCTTTAAAGCAGATTCTGAATTATTTTATGTGTGGGCGTGGCTAATCTTAAGTACACGCCTTTCGCTTAAGTACGCACACCACCTGCGGGTTCATTCAAGTGGATTCAAGTCATTTTCTGGATACACTTTGATCAAAGCAACTTCTGTACATTTATTTAGGTCAAAATGGGGTTTACAATTTGTGTAATTAGTTGCAGCTCAAGTACGTCTACTTAACACAAAGACAAATTGACTAAACCCAATCTAAAAGCCATCATCCACACATTAAAAAGCAACCCAACAACAGACTACAAGGACACCTAATAAAGCTAAATGGTTTATTTATGGTTGAGCATTCTGCCACGGATAAAAGTCACCATGGCAAACCTCATAAAGTCATTATGAGGCGAATAATGCCTTCAGCATGGTACCTAGGAATTCAGTGGAAGCCAACCTCCATGCAAAATTCAGCTCAAGAGCGTCTGAGTCTGAAGAATGGGCAGAACAAATCAGATTTCTCAGCTCGGTGGGACCGCACACAGCGTGGTGGGCAGCAGGCCTCGACGCCCGCTAACTGAAAATGAATCATTTACCCAGCACGAGACGTCATTCTCATCTACTGCGCTAAAGCTTCGAGATCCAGCATTTATCAATGAACGTTCACCTCTCTGTTCACGAGGAGTAAAAAACGGAACTGTCCAAAATATCATATCGATTATATAATTTAGATATGAATTGGTGCAAATATTGGTATCAATTGTCAAATTTGGCCTTTTCCACAGTTTTAGTGTTAATTGTGTAGTGTACATGTATAAAAAGCACTTAAGATAAATTAATTCAGTTTATTTATTTTTAAGTTTAATAAATAATGTTCATTTAATTTAATCAAATAGTATTAGGAACAAGTCGTTGATTAGTGTGGAAGATTTTTGCTTTCACCAAACATTGTGTTTTTATTATATCTTTACTTGTGACATAATTTTATTATGTTTTCTAACAATAGCGGTTTCACCTTAATATGTTATTGCTTTGTGTTTTTTGAACGCGGCACTCAAAGAATATTCTGTAAGAATTAAATAAGAATGCAATGAGTTGATATAATAAATGTAGTAAATAGTTTAGTGTAGTAAATGTAGTAAAAAGCATGTGAAAACATTGAAAACAGATCAAATAGCACAATAACTGTAATAATACAATTCTATGTAATATTTATATTTGTTTACATTTATACTAATGCTTATCCAAAATACTGGCACCATAAGAAAAATGGAACCATCGAAAGTTACTCTAACATCTAAATGTAAATGTAATTGACAGTATATAAGAAATGCTACTAAAGCCTTGCTATAGCTTGTGGTATGAGGTCTACCTGTTTGTCCTGGAGGTCTGTGGAGAGTTCATAGCTCTCAGACAGCGATCGGGAGCGTTTGATGGCTTCTTCTTCCGCCTGCTTGCGCAGGATGCTCTGGGAATGTTGGAGCTTGGGTCGGCGTGGACGCTGTCGTACTTCGTGGGCATAGAGCGGTGGTCCTTCGAAGTGTTCCCCACTGAAGATGGCACTCCGCGTCACAGGGCCTCGCACATACCCACCACTGCTGTCCAGAGCGGGGCCGGCGTCGCCACCCGGAGCCTCACCTTCCACACTGAACACACACACAAGACACGCTTAGGCTTGACCTTCACATCACTGCGACCTTCAGATCACACTTATAACCATAGTATTAGATGGGTAAATAAATAGTAATAATAGAATGAAAATATATATATATAAAATAAACAACACACACACATACATACAATTTTATATAAATATTAGTGAAAAATAAATATTGCATATTAAATATTTGATAAATATTAATGCATCAATTCAACGCGTTTATGCAGCGTTATTTAAAGCATGAAATTTAAAAGAAGACCAAAGACATGTTGAAAAAGCGTGTTAATGCATATCTAATTTTTACAAAAAAAAAAGAATATATTTAAGATTAAGATTTAAAATATGATGCCGCATACGATAAATACAGTGTGTTGTTTTGCAAAAATCATGATTTCATCATATTGTGACATATATATTATATGCATATTAATATACAAATATATCATTATAAAACGACAAATAACATTATTTATATATATATATATATATATATATATATATATATATATATATATATATATATATACATACAATAACACTTTTTATATGATCTACATTACACCATTGATAAAAAAAATCATGTTTACCAATATATCATACTTTAATATACTATGTATGTTTATGTACGTGAGGAATAAAATTATATTTGAATGGATTTCATATAATGATCAACAGCATTTTGAAATTATTGATCGAAAAATATCAATCCCAACAACAAAGCATCACCATACATGCAATAATCATAACAAGTAAGTACTCCAGTGCATTAGTGGTAAACTCCACAGTGGAAGCAGAACATGTCGTCTCGCTTTTCCACACAAACCAAAGGTCACGGTTTCCATGAATCACTGGATCCTTCACGTGAAGTCACGAGTTAAACCTTGACACGAATGTAGAGGCCAGTACAACACATGCAAACACACAAACCATTCGCTCGAACCACAACCGCTTCACTGAATAAACAAGCTTTATATGTCCTTAAAAAAACAATACCATTTCAGATACTGTCAAATGAAAATTACAACCCCTCATCCAGCATTTGTGAGTCAGCGGTCACATCCATCACGGCCACAGACTAAACAACCCTAAACGCACAGCAGAACCTCCACAACCCACCTGCTCCTGCTCCTGCTCCTGCTCCAGCGAGTAAATATGAGCAGAGCGTCACACGCCGCTCCTGAGACTGAAGGGTCAGAGTACGGCCCTCTGCTGCTTTATTACTACTACACTTACTGCCCACCACTTTCCTATTCTCTAATCTCTTTTAAGAGAATAACTCCAAAACGATTTTTTGAACTCTTTCGCTCTGGTGTCGGAAGCTGGTTTGACATGCCGTGACATTTGTGCTTTTGTCAGCTACTTACTAACATACTTAACTTATTTATAACATACTTCTGAACAAAAAGTTGTGTTTTTTTTTTTTATTTTGCACTGGCTGTGCTACAACAATAGGTCAGAAAGATGGATGTATGTGCTTGCGTTTTTTAGGCTAAAAATATTATGCATGCTTAGTAAAGTTTGGAAAATTAAAGTGGCTGAAATAAGGCCATGTATAACGTATATTGAATAGTCATGAATACATTTTAAGTGACCTAGTCTTGTAGGCTAGATTGTTAAGTTCACAAATATGTGAACATCAGTATGTTCTCTCGTTCACAGAAACATTACAATAATTTGCATGTTTACATACAATAAAAGAAGTCAGTTTTTGTGTGTCCACTGGTGTCTGTGTGGGAGGGACAGTTGGCGTGAATATTCATGAAATTCACACCTGGAGAGACAAAGGACTCTAATTTTATGTGCGTTTTACATCTAAAAAAATGTAAAACACACAAAATCTGATCTTAAAAAAAGTGTGCCGGACCTCAAAGGTTTCATGTGTATAGTAGGTAAGCAAAAACAAAAAATATATTTATAATTCCTAATCTTATAATCATATTTTTTTATGAAAGCACACAAAGTATTAAAAGGTTAAGAAAACAATGTGTGTGTGCGTCAACAAATACTGTAAATATTATTTAGTATTTTCATATAATATAATAGTACATTAGATAGAAATAGTATATTTTTTAAAAATTCATTATACATTCTTTGTTATGGACTTAATTTGTGGGCACACGTGAATAAATTATGTATATGTACATGTATGGCAATGAATAAACGTGTGTAAACACATTTATTTTGAAATTTATAATAATTATTTGATATAATTATTTGAAATGGTCAATTTTAACATACTATATTTTGGCTTGGTAGACTTGAGCACAAAGTTAAATAAAAGTAAAAGAAAATGAAAATTAGACGTTATAACCCACTTTGATTTACACACAAGCAAAAAAGAAAAGAAGAGAAAATAAATGAATAATGTGTACGTATTTGCTTTGATGTTCTGTTGTTACTCGTCACTGTATTGTCATGGTATAAAGGAGAAACCCCAATGAAAAAAACACAACCACCAAATGCAATGGAACTGTTTTTTAACAAATTATTTATTAGCATACATGAAATAATACTAACTATGCACACTGTATGGATACATAATACAGTGTGCATAATTAGTATGTATGTATATAGATTATGTAAGTAGGTATATAGATTTTCATTAATTATATTAAACCATTCCAACACGTCTTTCTTTCCGTATCAGTCGAACCTTCTTTTACTCATCCTAACAAGCTGCGCGCGGGTTATTCCATCAAGAACAGTATGTGCCAGCAGATTAACTTCCCAGATTAAACGCTCTTCCTTTAATTAGAGGAATTAGAGTGTGGCGGAGCGCTCCGTGTTACAGCGATGAGAACACGGACTCAGATTGATTGCATTTATAGGTAGTGCATGAGGCGAGGCGGAGGAAGAGCGGGAACGTTTGGAGCCAGTGCAGGTGGATCAAATCCCGGATAAGACAATACCAAAGCCTGGAGCAGTTCAACTCCGCAGCAATTTCCTCGGGGGCTTGCTCTATTGAGCCGATCAGACCCCGATCCACCTCGGGAGCCACTGCTGCCGTCATCAAAATGCACTTCCTGTGGCTGAGAGGCGTCGATTGATAAGCCGTACTGACGCCTTTGTCTCTACCTGCTCTATCAATGGAACAATAATCCCGATAAAATTGGAAAAAAGTTGTCGAATTGCATTGGAAATTTGGGTCACTCGAGTCACTTTTTTGTATTTTGTAATTTGCTCGTTTTATTGTATTTTTATCTTTTTTCATCTTCATAGTTTTTTTTCCTTGTTTTCATATTTTTATCCTCATCTATTTATTTTGTATGTTATTGTTTTTTTTATCATCTCTTATCTTTTATTGTGTCTTTTTCTCGCATGCACCCCCCCACCCCAATTTCATTGCATGTTGTATGTGTATATGACAATTAAAATCTGAATTTGACAGTGCGATGCGAAGAAACTGACAAATTGTGGACGCAAATCCAAAACGCAAAGAAATTTGTGAGATCAATTCGCTGGATCCATTCAAGACGTCTGTATGTGGCAGAACCTGCCAATCAGAGTAAAGTGGGAGGGGCTATTCGAATTTGGTCCGTGCAATGCTTTTGACATTCACTAAATTCGTAACTTTGTAACACAAAATGGATTTTTGCGCTCGTTTTGCGCAAATCTAGCAGCAACAATTTGCGGATATAAAAGGGGTCATAAAAGATTTAGTCTTTACATCATTACTTTTACTTTACATACATATTACAAATTTTTCCTTACATGTATATAAAAATGAATGATTAAATTTAAAGCGTAAGAGTAATACGTGTTATTATATTGCTGCTTGACAACCTGATTTTCAGGGTTACATTTTTAAAACAAACAAAAAAAAACTTCCAGTGAAAAAATTGTGATCTTTATTCTAAGCAAAGAAAATCGTGATTCTCATTTTTCCCAGAATCGTGCTACTCCTTTGGTCCTATTTAGTCCTTTTGGCCTCTAGTTTAGATATAAACACAACCCCCATTTAAAACAAAATCAATTCAACCAATTCAACACAAGATCAAACGTTTCATCAAGGTCAAACGTTAAGCCAATCGCATCTTCACATTCGCCACGAAGCAAATTTTTCACGAGGTGGCAGGAAGTCCTATAAAGGCAGAATGGACGACACGATGGCCTTATTTCACACATCGTTGTGAGGAATGAATTACTACGTGTCCTACAGTCAAAGAAGATGAGCATCTTTTGTTACACTTGATTGCACATTACAGGAAAACCCAGCGCGGCGTAATTCACATGATGAATTTGGCAGCTAATTTCCGCGTGGAAGACCAGAATGACTTGCGCTGTTTGATGCCTGAAGCCCAGTGAAAGATCTCCCAGCAGGTTCCTTAAAGTGCGGCGGCCAATACGGTTTTCATTTTGTTTGGTTGCTTTCTCGTCTCTCGCAAGGCAGCCACGCTGTTTTACAAGCCTGACGGCGTTCTAAACTATGATGGATAGCGAGAGGCGGAGATTGTTATGAACACATCTAATGTGGTTTCCTCTGACGGAGCAGGAAGGAATATTTGTGAAGAAACTTGAGAGCGTTTAGGAAAACTGGCGACTATGGAACGCGCAAAACCTTCAGGTTGTGTGTTCGCAACACCGGGGTCGAGGGTTCAATTCCCAAGGTAAATAATGAGGTTAGTTTCACTGTTAATGCAACAGAAGAAGCTTTGGATGAAATGGGAGGCTTGACGATGAATAACTGGCAACTACATTTATACTCTTGAGACCCGGATTCAATTTTTTTAAAATTTACTTTTTGGCTTTTAGAAGCACAATAAGTGTAAAAATGAAGCGTAATTTTTTTTTTCATGATTTAGTGTTTGAGATATTACATGAGTTATTACTAATTATTTACTTATTTTCATCTATATTTTGCGTTCTAACAAAAGGGTCTTACCTATTTACACTTTAAGTATTTAAAGTGTAAATACTTCCTTTGTAAAGATTTGTGTCTCGCACTGCAGCCCACAGAACTTCAGTCCTTTTCTCAGCCATTTTCGATATAACTGCAAAATGCGCTTTGACGATTGGACACACAGCAAATGGGAAAATGGAGAATATAATTTTATATTATAAAATGTATAATAATATAGCATTTTTTTGAGGAAGAATTGTGTGTTTAACTTAATAAGTTGGTGTTGAAAACGTTCTAGGTCTTTCATATGAGTATGTGTATTGTTCGCAACACAGAGTTTGAGGGTTCGATTCGCGGTGGAAATATGGCTTCACTTTGAATGCAATGACGTCGCTTTGGATAAATGTAAACTTTGGCTGAAAGCAGAAGAACTGGCAACCACAGCTATTTGCTGTCTTTTTTAACAGAGAACATGAAAGCAAATTGCAGTTAATGAGGAAGAACGACGACTTTAATTGATTAAGCTGGTGTTGAAAACACTAATTAACGAAGGTTAAAACTGAGCAAAGCGCCGTGTTTTTCCTCGCTCTGTTTGTGCGACTTTAAATTAAATGTTTAGTAGAACAAACAAAGGTTTGGTTTAAGATGACACGAAGACGTGTGGCGCGGACGAGCTGAAAGGTGAAATACACCTGAAATAGAAAATTGTCAGATTAAAGGCTTATAAAGGATTTACAGTGTGTTTTCAACTTCTTTAAAGTTCTTTCTATGAATAAGGATATGCTGTATGGGTGACATATGGAGCAGGGCTGTTTCTAGGTGTTTCTGAAAGACTTTTGTGGAAGGGTTAATGAGGTCAAGATCTGTCCATAGTGAATATGCTTATCTAAAAAAGATGAACTTGAAAAAACAAATCTGGGAAAAAACAACCTTCCAGGTATAAAATATCGTAATGCTGCAGCTCAAACCTGTGTGTTTTATTGTGGTGATAAAATATGAATAAGAAACCAAATGACTTTATAAATGAATCCTAAATGAATCTCATCAATCAGCATGATATGACAAAAAATGTTTATATTTGGATTTGAATAAAACCGAATACAAGAAAGCCTTGCAGTCTAAAACCTATGCAATTTAATCGATGTTAAATTGTGTTTGAAAATTATTTAATCTATTGGCAATAACAAAAAAAATGGTTAAAATTAATAAAAATAGATTTTAATTAAGAAAAATAGTGCAACTGTTATTTATCTTACTGGCTATATTATCTTCACCCACTTAGCCACTAGCCAACACTAGTTATACAGCCAAAACACTTAATTTGTAAGTAAAATTAGCAACATATTTATCAAAATTTTACACATCAATGCCACTTGAGAAAGCATGTGCATGTAGGTCTATACGCGGACCTCCACGTGGCTTCAACGTCAAAAGAAACCAGACACATTTCCACAGAATTAGCGTATCAATCAGGCTTTCTTCGCGAGTGTGCCATGAATGCCGCCCTGTCGAGCACTGGGAACCATTGGCAAACTTATAAAGCGCTCATTGTTCAACCCGGCTTGTTTTACTAACCCCGCTTATTCAACAATCAGATGAATTTCATCGAGCCAGATCAACAAACAAGAACACATCTGCGCTTATTACGGGTAACACGATGAAACCACGCTGGTCGTGATGTCATCGTGACATTGGTAGAAGTGGAACAACACTGAGCTGAAGGTTCCGCTGAGAAAGTCTGAGTACGAAGAAAAATGATAACGTGAAAACAACTACGCGACTTAACCACACAATCCCGACGAGGTTTGCGCAATAGAGGAACATCCTCCTTAATTCAAAACAGGTAAAAGAAACAAAGCCCAGCTGAATTTCCCATAAACCAGTTGCTCATGAACACACCCATGAAAACCTCTCGCTCCAAACCAACGAAAAACGGCACTGGAGATCTTTACGTTTGTCCTTCACACACACACACACACGGAACCTTACCAGCTGCCCAGTTCCAGCAGAGACTGGCTTCTGTCTGAAGCGCAGTGCAAACACCACATGTTGCTCTCTGATCCTTACAAACAACACCATCCCCTCGGCCTATGGCTTCCCATCTCTCCAGCCAAAGCCGTCTCATAGGAAAGAACGCTCGCGCTCCAACTGAAGACCAGTAAATCCTTCGCCTTGCCGTGGCACATGCTCTTCCCTCCTCTGGTTTTCTTCCTCTCTCCTCTGACTTTGTGGAAGGGGTTCGGCGAGGGGGTGCGCAGAGAAGGGGAGGGAATTCCAGTCCGGAAAACTAATTACGTGGTGGCGGGAATATAAACGACTGGTCGGACATGGAGAGGAGGGAATGACTCCACTAGTCTGCATCTGGTTGTGGGGAAGAAGGAGCGAATGTTGCGAGATTGGGAAGCCCCTTTTGGAAGGATATGGGCCTAAAAATAGACCCAACTACAGAATAGACTGAAACTGGATGGATGGGATGAAGGAAGTCCCACTCTCTCGGGTTTCAGGGGCTGTGGTAATCCGAGCACTTAGCGGACTGTGCGGCTTCAAAGCCAAAAAAAAAAATGACAAGCGTTGTCCATGTCAATTTGATGGACTTCAACCTGGACATCAACTTTGTAAGTGCTACTGTTTAAATGTCAGGAGATTTCTGAAAAACCAGGTGAGGTTTGGCAAACATTATGAAGCTGATCAGGTCACAACGTATAAATGCACATTGGATCACATCTCTAATCGTGTCTCGTTTTTTCCTCGTCTTCCTCCTTGCATAAGAAGGGCGGCCGAGTTTACGCGTTTCCTTTCTGACATCATTGACTAAACAATGGGCGTCGCACTGGCAAAGCCCAGATGCTATCGTCCGCCTGTCCGAAACCCAATTTGAGTCTGTCCCACTTGAGTCTCCAAAACGGAGAAAACCACTTCTCTTGAGGTTCTGCGACCAAACAAACCAAGCAGGTCCCAGGTGGTGGTAGACATCTTGGGTTGGGGGTTGCGAGGTGACGTTCTTTAATAACCGAAACCGCTCAAAGCCATTCCTCAGTAAGGGGCCGCTCTTATTTCCTGTTCTCTTGCCAAACCTAAAGTCCCTAAAGGAAGACTACAACAAGTTCAAATTGGACCAAAGGAGTCCCAGACAGTGGGATCAACATCTGCTCTGCTGTGGTTGCCTCAAGACGTACATGTCCTCTTTGTCGGAAATCTTCAGCTTGGGTTTTGAAGATGGGGAAAAAAACGCTAATCTCACACCCTCGCTGAACACACAGGCCCGGTTTGCCGACGTCTCTGCAAACAGAATAAATAAAAGCTTCGGAGAGACAGGGCATCCAGTGAGTCAGCGGAGTCATGCGCTAAGCTCCCATGAATCACAGTGAGTCATTCCCAAAATGTTGATCCCCGAGGTCCCAAAAAAGGCACAATGAAGCATGAACGCACAACAACAAAATGATAACCAACCCGCTGAATTGTTAGTTATAGTGACAGCTTGTATCTTTAAATGAACGCTGTCAGGCAAAAATCCATTATACTTTTCTATCACTTAAAGGCAAAGCAGGAGGTCACAGTGACTTACAACTACCAGACAAAGTTCATTACCGAGGACCTCAAATCTTTTTAAGCTAAAAGGCTCCGGGTGCAATAAAAATCTTTCCAGCATGTCAGAGCCCGGCTTCAAGGGAAGCAGCGGGGCAAATTTATACACTCTGCTCTCCGTCGCCCTATCTATCACCCTACTGGCTGAATCTATGGCCACATTAGACCCAATAAGACCATAACAACCATGAAAGGGTCCATTCAAACTCAATATTGAAGAAAAATAAGCACCTCTGTGAAAAACAGTGGCCTTTTTAAAAGTACCTGTTCAGTTTTGTACGGCCTGATCGCACCAAGATGAATATTCCAATTTTGGGTTTCGTCTGTCTACTAATGATTTTATATCTTCACTAAGGGAATATTGAGGGAAGTCCACTCCCTGACACAAGATGGCGCTTAGCAAATACAATCTTGCGTCACTCGCTTATAAAAAAAAACACAATAATTTCTGATTGTTTAGTCTACATTTTGGTTGGAGGTTTTCTTCTTCTTGCTTTTTAATATTGCTGGCAAACATTAAAAAGTGGAATTATTCGTAATCGGACAGGCCCTCGCGCGCTACAGCATTCCGTAATCTGAAGTTTTAAAGGCTCTTGTTTAGTTCTGGTATTTACACACATCTCCGCTGATCCAATCACAAGTGTACAGCGGCAAACGCAGGGGTTAATGAGGCTAGATTACCGTGGTAAAATTAGCAAACTAATCACTGAAACCACACTTGTAGCTAGTCGGAAAGGCACGTGATCGGATTTGACGTTAGTGTAACAAGAAAGTTGAAAATCTCGAGAGCATTAATACACAGCACGCCGTTTGTCGTATTATTAGTTTCCAGGGTTGCCAGCGTTTATTTTTGCTCTGCTTTTCTAACCAGCTGTTGCTTATTGGTCCTGCTATTCTCGGCCTTAAGCTTGGAGACAGCTGAGCTTCCTGTGAACCCAAAGGACAGATGATTGAGCCAATGTGTGCGTCCTGTCGTTCCAAACACTGCTTCCTTTCTCCTCTTCAATCCAAGGAACCGATTTAGACAAATAAGCTGGAAAAGAGCTTGACACATCCGATCTGGTTACATCGCAATGGATTTCAGGAACCTTGCGAACGCAACTGACAGAAAACACATCCTCAGATTCTCCGCCTGATCTCAGATTTCACACACATCGGCCTAAAAATAGGCTTTTTCAAAATAGACCCGCGTTTGGATGTCCGGCCAATTTGTTTGGCTCTAAAATAAATGCAACCAACGATTGGCAATTTTCAAAAGCAACAAGAGTCTGCAAATGACGATTCCAAGCGGTCTGAAGCTGTTTCAATGACCACTGTCAGGCACTTAAGGTGGGTTTACTGGGCACCTCACCCTCATTTCATGTTCTTCTGCTGTAATTATACGGCACTGGTGATCCGCTCGATGGCCGTCAGACCCACGGCCTGTTTACCTCCAGCTGTAATTTACCAAACTTTAAGCCTCTCTAGGCTAAGTGCTCTTTTCATCCCTCTAAAACCCGATCAAACACTCAGAAAAACAACTTATCTTTCTGTCAGGCTCACTTGAAAGACACAGCACAGCACCCGTAAAACACTGGTGACGGGGTTAGAGCTTGTTTGTCTTGAGCTTAAGTGTAGTGTTTAAAAAGACCAAACCGTGCAAATGCTGTTCGCAACAACAAGATCGAGATGATAGCCCATAAGTTCATGAGGTTATCTTTACTATATAAAGATATGCAATATAATGCGACTTCTTTAAGAGAAAAATGAAACCTGAACCCATCAGCCAATCAGATTGAGCAGAGTGGGTTTGGTTGCAGAGACACCATCAAATTGAAATTAAATTGTAATTGTAATCAGTAAAAAAGAAGTAATCAGACGATTAAAATGTACACTACCGTGAAAAAGCTTGGGGTCATGTTGAAATGTCCTATTTTTGAAAGAACAGCACTGTTTTTGTCCATGAAAATAACTTTAAACTAATCAGAAATACACTTTATACATTTCTAATGTGGTAAATAACGATTCTAGCTGTAAATGTCTGGTTTTGGGTGCAATATTTGGGTGCAACTTGTTTGTATTTTAATGCTACAATGTGTTTGCTATTTGTGTTAGAGGGATAATGGATGATTGTAAAAGCCTTGTTTGATCACGTTAGCACTGTTGGAAACTGTTTAGCTGGTTAAAGAAGCTATAAAACGAATCTTCCTTTGAACTGGTTTAGAATCTGGAGCATCACATTTGTGTCAATCAAACGCTCAAAATGGCCAGAAATAGTGAAAACTCTATTTCATGAAACTCGGCAGTCTATCCTTGTTCTTGGATAATAAAGTGTGACTTTTCATGGGACACACTAAAATTGTCTAGGTGACCTTGAACTTTTGAACGCAAAATAGTCCACAGATAAAATGCAGGGAAATGTTTTTGTTTTGTTTTGTTTTACAATAACTCAGATTAATAATATATTCAAAAACGATAACAAACATGCATTTAAGTGAAATTCTAGTTGTGCATTTCTTAAATAATAAAATAAAACACACACATGAAAAAAGAGCTACTATAGCTATATATACTGTCCCCGATGAGGCACGTTGTGAGATAGGCCGTGGCGTAAAGCTTAAACCCGCTTTGGGCTTCTCTCGTAGTCCTAATCCCTGATCTGAAGGGCACGTGTGGACCAGCAGCTCAGTTCCACCGCAGGCGCAAGACCTTTGCAACAGATTAAGTGTTGTGCAGTCACACTCTCTCCATCTGATGGACAATAAGCACTTCAGGGTCGCGGAAGCCAGAGGAGCAAATAGCTTCCTCACTGCGGAAATGGATCATTTCTGTGGATCAGATGCTTTCTACAAGCTTGCGTGATGTTCTGGGTGCAGAGGGGGACAGCAGAGCGCACAAGCCCGTAGCCTAAAATGATATCTACATTTTGCTTTGGGATTTCTTATCCTATAGAGAACACATTTCGCAGGGTTTAAACTGTCAGACGCAATCTATCAGCCGGAAACACGGGCTTCATAAAGTACACGACATGAGCATCTAGTGGAAATGATGAAGAGAGAAGTCGTTCCAATGTCAAGTCATTTCACATCAGTCTGGCAACACATAAGTGGCCGCAAATTATGTTAAAACTTGTCTTGATATATTTTTGTCACAATATGCTTTTAATTGGTATTAATTATTGATGTGAATGAAGTGGGAGAATCTGTTCAAAAGAAGAAAATGTGTATGTACATCTTAAATCAATAATATAATGTATAAAAAAAAATTAATTCCAATGTCAAGTCATTTCACATCAATCTGGCAACACATACATTGCAAATTATGTACAAACATCTCTCCATCTCTATAATTTTGTCATAATATGCTTTTAATTTGTTATGAACTGTTATTGTCAATATATTGGGGGAATCTGTTCAAAATAATTGAAATCAATAATAATATAATGTATAAAAAACACAAATCAATAAGTCATACCTACTTTCTTGTCTTTTCTGTAAAAACGAAACTGTAATTTCTCTCTGAGATTAATGAAGTTCTGAATAGAACTGAAAAAATTAGATGCTAATGCTAAAACAGCATTTTTTTTTAGTGGTAAAACAAGAAAAATAACAAAAAAACGTATAGACAAGCTGGCCTTCAGTTGATCAGATAATATTTTACAAGAATATACTCTAATTTATCCTTTCAGTTTTTGCAATAGCTATAGGTATATAAATGTAATACCTAGGTATTTAAATGACTATTTGACTTTGCAAAGGTTGAATGAAATAAAACCATTTGCAAGTCTTTAATTCACCAACAAAAAAAAAAAACAACAGGTTAAAAATAATGACAAAAACAATAAAAATCCACTTCAGTGCCATGTGTGAAGATCCTCACAGAACAATTCTGTTCTTGAAGAAGAAACAGTCAGTCCAAGCCAGTCGGACATGCAGTTTGGATGTTCTCAGATGCAATCAGGTCTTTGACATTTCCTCTAATCTAAAATGACCGCTGTGCAGCCCCAACACGCAGTCTGAAGCGTGCTTCCTGTTAGGTCCTGTGAGGCTGGGACAGCGCCATCTACAGGCTGAGTTTGACCAATCAGCTGTCAAAGCCTTGAACTTCAGACCGCATCTGACGGTGGGCTGGCTGAGTGTCCATGAATTATAGAGCCGGTCTTTCTAGAAGACTGAACAACAAGGTCGTCGTCAAAATACGAAGGTGAATTTGCAAATGTGCGAACAGACGAGACCCTTATCTGAAAAAGCTTGAAACGTAAAGCTTTCAATCTTTTAAGACTGATGAAGATGGTTATCGAGGCTACTTGTTGCAAAATACATTGGTGAATGTTTTAGGAGCAGAAGATCAACCAAAACGAAAAAAAAAAGAATGAACATCGACAAAAGAGCAATACCAAAAACAATAACCAACATGGCAGATACATGGAAACGTTTTCTGAAAGAGGAACAATGTTACATCTATTATACGTTTATGAAAGATAAAAGTTGACACTAGTAGAAACAAGGAAAAAATGGATAAAAGTTGATAGCATGTGGACGAAATTGAAACTAAAGACCCAAATTTACACAGATTTTACCCTTTTTATTTATACATTTTATTTTATTTATTTTTTTATTTATTTACACATTTTAAATTAAAAACGTATATTAAATTCATGATGAAGCTGGTTTCAGTGGATAGCGATAAATGTTTCGAGACCTATTTAAAACGTAAACAACACGTCACTGATGAACAATGTGGAGACGAGAAGCCGTAGAAAAGAGGATGGACGATGAAAGTTGAACGAGGAATCCCATTCAAAGCAAATTGGGAAAAAATAAGCAAAGCGTTAAATAGAGGAAAAGATGAAACTTTGAAGATTAATCAAGCATCACTTATAAATAAACTATCGCTTTTAAATTACAATTATTAGTATTATAATTATTAATATTAATAGGGACTGTTGCACAGCTCTCCCACTAATCACTGCTTGTATAGTTTAAAGTTTATATAATGCTATTCAATTTGGAATTCCAATTTTCCAAAATAATGTATGGAACTGAGTCCAATATATAAATCAAAAACAGATGTGTTATTCATCTTGACATCGCTAGTAACACACGCCCTACAGGTTTGAGTATCTAAAAGTGCCAAATTAAGCCACATTTCCAACGACATTGTGGGTTCTTCAAGAAAAGACACTGAAGATCAGGGAGACGCTCAGTACCAAACTACAACAACCCTTTATCTCCTCAGACGCCTTGATTGATGGACTGTGACCGAGAGAGTCGCATCTCATCAGACTGAGAGACGAAGGTGGTGCGCTCTTGACAAGTGATGGCTTCCTCTCCGTCTCTCCACACAAGGTCATTTTAACAACCCAATGGCTGAAACCTCCAACAAACAGCTGCAAAAAGGGAGATCGAAGGCACCCACGATCTAATAAAAGCTGTCAAACGTTGAGGAAAACCTACCCATGAGGTCGTGTCAAATGAAGAAACGCTCGTTGTTGAGAAAGAGCTGCTCTTTTTGTCCTTCAGTTGTGGTCTCCACCAAACATGCGAGAAACTTCCAAGCATAAAATCCCATTCAGTCGCTCACACTGGCTTCGGCTCAGGTACTTTTCTGCCGCCCATCAAATTATGACTGTGTGTGTTCTAGCTCGGCAGGAAGAGGCTTTGTGGAAATTCCAAGTGTGTGTGTGTGTGTGTGTGTGTGTGAAGGAAAGGAGTGGCATTGGTGATGGACAATTCAATCCTCTGACAAAAGAACGAATCTGAAAGCCAAAGACGACCAGCCAAAGATAATGTTTGAAAAAATCCTCACGCGTCAAGTTCATGAATCATATTTTGGCGAATTATCCGTAATCTTCCAACAGACAATAAAAGCGAGTGGAATGTCAGAGGCATTATGAGTTCCTCAGCGAATTCATCTCCAGCAGACCGGCTTGCTAATGAATTCTTCTGCAAAATCAACGGCGTTCATCCTTCTCTGGTGCCGCGTTTAAGATGACACCAAATCGGTTTTCAAAATGATGTCTGGCGTCAGCACATGAGAGATTTATGCCATTCGTTATTCCAGAACAATCGCATGGCTCCTTGCCGCAGATCAAACGATCGATTTCATTTGCAGATCTGGGAGATTTACACACGGACCTTGCGAGAACTTGCCGCCCGTTGTTGTCTTTCACGAGTGTGTTGTGTGAAATACGAGGACGGTGGAACTTGGAAAAGTTGTGTTTAGAAACGTCTTTAAGTCATTGCACAAGGAACGTTTTTCAATGTTGGCGCTCCTCAAGATTCACGTGACTCAGAAATTCGGAAGGTTTTGAGTAATTAAAAAAAATGTCTATAATAAATAATGTAAATACTGTAAAAAGATTCAGAATTACAAAATTACAAATTACAGAAACCAATGTTTGTGAGAATTTTAAGGAAGTGTGACTTTCCCACTGGGATTATTAAAATGGCCGTCTGTCTGTCTTTCTTTAAATATTTCACTGTCTGTCTGACTTTTACATTTCTCTATGTCTATCTGCCTGTCTGTATTTCTGACTGTCTTTCTTGATATATTCCCTGTCTGTCTTTCTGATGTTAATTCATTATACATTTTCCTATCATTTTTATTTCCCTATCTGTCTGTCTGTCTTGTTTTCTGACTGTCTTTCATTATATATTTCCCTGTCTGTCTGTCTTTCAGTTTATATTTCCCTTTCTGTCTGTCTTTCTTTATATATCTCCCTGTCTATCTGTCTTTCTGTGTATATTTCCCTATTTGTTCAATCAGTATTGGCTCTGGCTCAAAATTAATCTTGACGTTGATTGGACCACGAGCTCAGAAACGTGATTGGCTCAGGTTGAATTCCTCTATCAACATCTGTACGGTGCAGATGTGGCTGCGCTGAGCGGCTGCTGAGGTGGTCTTTGGCAACGTTTCCGAGCTCTCAAACAGAGCGGCACATCTGGGAAGTGTCGAGAGCGACCTTTACGAGACGCAAAGGCTCCGCGCATACCAACACGCAGACGCAACACAAACTAATGCTCAGGTAACACACTACTACACGCTTGCACTAAATATGTGCATGTATGTATGTGTATGTATGTATGTATGCGTGTGTGTTTATCTGTCAATCAATCAATCTATCTATGTTTATCACTGTCTATCTACAGTATCTGTCTGTTTTTACGTATCTATCTGTCTGTCCGTCCGTCCGTTCGTCCGTCCGTCCATCCATCCATCCATCTTTCTATCTATCTATCTATCAGTCCATCCATCCATCCATCCGTGTAATTTTCTCTGTCAATCAATCTATCTGTCTCTCTCTCTCTGTCCCTTTTTCTCTCTGTCCCTTTTTCTGTCTATCTATCTATCTATCTATCTATCTATCTATCTATCTATCTATCTATCTATCTATCTATCTATCTATCTATCTATCTATCTATCTAACCATCCATCCATCCATCCATCCATTCATCTCTGTGTTTTTCTCTTTCCTCGTTCCACCCATCTGTATCTGTTTGTATGTATCCATCCATCCATCCGTTCGTCTGTCTACCCACCTATTTTTAAACATTCTTTATTCCTTTGATTTGATTTTCTAGACACTTTAAATAAAAAAATTAACAAAAAAACAGCATAACTAATCCTTAAATGACTCATTTGAGTTAAAAAAAAAGCCTTTGGGAAATCATGCTCTTAATGGACGGATGATGAGATCAACTCTGACCTTTCTTCCTCAATCCAGACAGAAAGTGGCGTAATAAAGCTGTATCTTCAGGCTCCCACATCCTGCTCATCTCAAAACACCCGCATGTCGGCCGCGCGTTATTCCACGAGGAGAAAACACATTCACAACAGCGCGTGACACCGCACTGACAGGCTTATGCAAAGCAGAACGGTGGAAAAGTTGTGTGTATGGAGTGATTAGGAACTCACTGAACAGGAACACGCTAATTCTGCTGCGTATCCTTCAGCTAGTTAAACAACAATTTGTCACGACAGCAAAAGAGGAAACTGGTCCGCATAAAAAACAGCCTTGTTGCATCTCGTCTTCAGAAAGGATGGAGATGGTTGTTCAGGCAGAAATGGAAGCAGTGTGACGTAAACACCAGCCCTCCCTCCCCTGCAGCCACATACTGTACGCAAGACCCCCCCCACACACACACACACACACCTCATAGTCAAACACACCTCAGCCCACAACGGCTCTTTGTACTCCTAGTCATACTCGTCTATTCATACACGTCCCTCAGATGGACCGTAGTTTCTCAACTCAGACGTTCCAAATCCTGTCATTCATATAAGTGCAGTGGACTTTTAATATCGGAGACGTTCTTGACAGCTCATTTATTCACAGAAATACCAGAAAGAACGTTTCGCTTTAAACGAACTGTAATAGCATTAAAAAGTCTCGTTACAAATGTCAAACATTCTTAAAAAAGGTTACAATCATGCTACAATTTAAAAGAATTTTAGAACCCAAACAATTTAGACCTGCACATCATGTCATGAAAAAACATAATATGCGGATTTTATAATAATTGTGAATAATAATTGTGAACAACAACATTTTGTAAAAACATTTCATAATTTCAAAACTATTCATTTTATTTCTTGTTTTTAACAACATATAATAATAATAATAATAATAATAATAATAATAATATATAATAGAAAAATTGAAATAAATAAAAAATAAATGTGAAATATAGTCTATAAATATATGAAATATAGTGTGAAATATGTATAGTCGTTGAGTGAAAATCCAGTGACATAGGATTGAATGAGAAATTAGTTTGTGTATAAAAACGTTCATTCTAAATGAACTGCAATGTCTTTTTAAAAGTCACGCTACAATATCCAATTTTTTAAAAGTTACACTTATAAATAACCCAAACTATTCAGGCTAGCACCCTCATATCATGAAAATAAAATTATCATTATAAATAAAAAAATATATAAAAAATATAAAATCATAATTATTAATTGTAATTTTCATTTATAATAGTAACATTTCATAACTACAACAATAATATCTGATAATTAAATGTATTTATTAGTAATAAATTATATTATAATTTTAGTATAAACTATACTATTCTCAGAAATGTATGTGCGAAACTGACAGTGTGAAGATGAGACTTTACAGAAACACAGGGACAACAAAACGGGAATCAACATGCTGGGCAGAAGAAAACAAGGAATTGTGGGAAACGGGGTTCAAATCGGGGTTTAAATGAGCAGGACACTGACCCCAAAGTCTCTTTGCATAAAAGTGCCAAATAAGTCCAAAGTAAAAAAGTTCAAACCCTACAACTGGGTTTTCTGTGCTGTTCTGCAAAAAAAATGCTGTATTTGCATCTCCGTGAGGAAGCAAGGTCACCAAAGGTCACCATCAATCCAACAAACACATCCATTCCAAGAAACCCAAGGTTCCCTCTAACACCACCACACAAGCCACCGCTAAAAGACGGCCATCTGCTGATTAACAAGTCCAATAAAGCTCAAACCCTAACAGGCCTTCACCAACCCACACCTTGTTTTTATGATCAACACTGGCAGCGCATTCTTCCTCGGTTCTGGATTCCTGAGAACTTCAATGCTTTTCCAGACTCGGCTGGCAGCGGCCAAAAAGCAATTACCACCGAGCCGACTGCAGACTTACTAAACACACTGCAACAAATTACAAGGAACCTGACATCATCTATAAACACTTGGCTTTGCTGAAGAACAAGAGGAATGTTTGCTGGCGGCGAGCTGAAACGTGAGGTAGTCACATCCTTTCTGCTTGCTGGAGCTCAGATTAGAACCATGACGTTCTACCTCAGCTATTTCGTGATAAAGAACAAGATCACGAGATGATGGTTCTCCAGAAATGGCAGTGCGTTTTTTTTTTAATCAGGTGTGAGTTGTTATTATGGAATGATCAGAATACACATGGAAGGTTGGAGACCCAGAAGCTTCCATGATGGATTTACATATTTTGTTCTTGGTAAAAGTTTTAGACGCTTACCCAAACCATACTTGAGTAAAAGTAAATTACTATAATAATGACTCCATTACAAGACTTGAGTAAAAGTCATAAAGTATCCAATTTAAAAGCAACTTGAGTATTTTACTCAGATTTAATTAAAAAAAAAAACACTACAAAATCTTTATTTATGAGTTTTTTTTTCCTCATATAGAAATTAATTTCCCCAATGTTTCAAAATGGCAGAAGTAGATAGTAAAAGTTGCTTTTGATATAAGTACAAAGTAGCCAAAATTACTCAAGTAAAGTAACAAAGTTAATTTACCTATGTACTTTACACCACTGAAATCCTAAAATAGGCACAACAATATTTGTGTGTCCTATATACTATTATAGAAATAGACATTTGGAAGATCCAGTGTTCTTAATACTCTGAAGAATACGGTAAAAAATATGTCTTTTTGACCAAATCAATTGTTCTTTTGAGTGTTGGTGAAGGGCAGACAAGGTTTAAAACATCAGCAGGAAAAGTCCATCTCAAATCATTTTCTATTTCGACTTCTGTTTAAAACAACAAACACGAGTAAATTATGAGATTCTTCTTGAGCAATGAAACCTTAAAACAGCAAAGATCGTTAAACCAAAACCAAAACCAGCCACTGATGTCCATCACATTTCCTGTTTTTCTTTTTTTTTTGTCCTTAGAAGCTCTGCACATGACGCAGCAGTTTCTTAAAGGAGAGAGTTAAAACTTTAGCCTAAACTCCATAAGCCCTGCTCTGCAATATTTCATGGCCGGTGAGTCAAAAGTACGTCCTGAATACTAATTCAAAGACGAGTTCTGCAGTAAATCAGTGACGGAACTATTGTGGGTGAACAAGAAACCATCATGATCAAATACTTAAAAACGTAAATTAAGTTAACATAAACTTCTAAGAAACGAACGAAAATGCTTCAAATTTGTTTTTTATTTTTTGCTTGCAAACTTTACGTTTTTGTTTGAAACTTTTCTTCCACTTCGTATGTTTTTTTTTTTATTTCCCCGTGGGTGCTGCCCTTATTCTGATTGGCTGGTGAGAACGTGATTGACAGCTGCATTCTGGGTGATAATGTGCTTGACTGGAAGAGGGAGGAGTTTAGCGAGCGCTTATATTCCATTATCGGAATACCCTTATCGTTTCGATGTGAAGAAACAACAGTCTGTATTACTATTCTGAAGTAGTCTGCCACCACAATAATTTTAGAATATTGCGCAAAAATAACATTTAAAACTCATCTGTTCCTGGTCAAGAAACTGTCAATCACATTCTCACCAGCCAATCAGAGTAAGGGGGAAAAAAAACAAACAAAAAATGTCAAAACAAAAAAGGTTTCAAACAAAAACGTGAAGATTGCAAGCAAAAACTAGAAAACCAAACATAATTGCAAGTGAAAAAATTAAAAACTTTTGACCAAACCAAACCAAACTTAAAAATGTATGTTTGATATTTTGGCACTAATTTGATTGCATACATAAATAGTATATTTTTTTGCCAAAAAAGCACACTTGCAAAAAATATAAAACCATACCAGAGAATTGTAGGCACGTATGTTAGTCACTTTAATATTAGTGTATGTGTTTTGTCCAAAGCCAGATGTTGGCCAGTTTGCAAATTCCACAACTAACAGCTTAATTACCATTAATTTATTTAGCTTGAGAAGCATTTGATACGGTTTAATTGCCTGACAAGTGCCAATTATCTTGACTAATGAGTTGTTTCCCAAAAACGGTGATTGTGAAACTGCCAGCCGCCGCTATTTAGGACCCTCAGATCACAAGACCAGACAGAGCAGGAAACCCTAGACACGTCCAGTTCTGTTTGACAGAAATAGACCTGCTTTGTTATGCCCAGAGAATCCCTTGAGGTGAACAGCTAGAACGATGGCAAGATCCTACACGGGGAAACTAAAACCCAATGTCAAACTCGCCAACCCATCAACACCCGCAGATGACACAACTGTCAGGGTCTGTTTGGACCACAGGCATCCCACGGCAAGAAGACCCTGGAAAATGGCACCGATTGTTTGAATCTATTGTTGCGCTGTGAACTGACCTTGTTTCTTGGTTTGATGGTACAAAAAAGTGTAAAAGTGTAACCCAAACAATGAATCTGAAAAAATACTCCCTCAGTCACATGCATTTGTGCGGAACCAATGGAACAACAGCGTTTAGAAAGTGAGTGAGATTTTCAAGATGGCCACTAGGGATCACACTGAAATTGTGCTGTTTTTAACCAACCAGTGAAGTGACAGACACCAACTCGGAGCAGTGGGCAGCGTTAAGCCAGGTTGTTACTAGATGCAAATTGAAATTAAGAAATTATGTAGAGTCGCGCTGGTCTAAATTTCTGTGTCTTGTCACAACAATAAGCATGTGAAGAACTGCATCTTCCTACGTTTCTTTGCAATATACGTACGTTTATGAAAGATAAAAGTTGACACAAGTAGAAACAGGGAAACTCTACAAATAATATGGTCCTTTGAAACCATAAGAAACGATGGAAAATGCCAATGAAAAAAAGGCCAATCTGCAATAACTTGCAAAAAAGTATAGACCTACGAAGCACTTGATTCGAAGTCGATGAGAAGAATTAGAGAATACAAGTATAATACGAGAAAAAGTAAAATAAAAAAAATTAGTTGAAACTCATAATGAGAAGATAAAACAATGAAATATAGGAAGTGGAACGACATTTCTACAATTAACGTCGACAAAACAAGGACGTTTGACAAACAATACCCATTCAAAGCTGGAAAAAAAACTGGAAAAAAATGGATGAGTAACGTTAAATTTGAAGAAAAGTTAAACATTTGTGAAGAGGACAAATGACAGTCCGGATATGAGATGTTCTAAGAAATACGAGACAATTTTAAGAAATTACGCTGAGAACTAGTAAACGACCGAAAAACAACACAAAAATAATAATTTCACTGTATTCTTGACCATGCATGACTGTGAGTTCGACAAATAAGATTTGAGCTTTATATAAAGAGCAGGAACTCAATTGTGGGCTCTCCCACAAAATATACACACTTTAGCATAAAGGCTAGTTTGCTAAAGCGTCTGATGTTGACTTATTCTGAGTGTGTGTCTAAACATAGCCCAGCATTACCTCAGCAATACAAATTCTTCTCTGAAGTCAACAGAAAAAAACAAGCCACCTATAATTTACAGCCACACACAAAAAAAACTGTTATTACTGCATTATCTGAGACCAGCTTAATGTGGCGTAATCTTCCGCCAAATTGAAAACGCACTTCCCAAGGACGCCACAGGAGACAAAACACAGTCTGGAACTCAGACAATACAAACAATACAAACGTGAAAACAATACAAACTTGAAACGTCTAAGACCGAAATAATGATTTCTACACTTGGATGCTAAGTGCTAACGGGCTAAACGACCCAATACTGGCTCTTTGAAGTAAACCGTGTGCACTTTGTGCGCTTTCCTTCTCGATTTTGTGGTTCTAATGGACATAAACACTGAGCACTGAGATCCATGCGAGTGATTCATGTTCGCTAACAATCCGTGTAGTGCTCCATCAGCAAAGTCAAGACAAACTGTGGAGGTTACGCCGGCTCAATCGCACTTGCTAAGCAAACATCCCTGTGTGCAGCCGCCTGAATGACATCAGACTGAGAGAGAGAGAGAGAAAGAGATGGAAGGAGAGAGAGAAAAAATAAAGACAGATAAAGAAATGGAATAGATAGAATAGAGATGTAGATAGGTTGAAAAAGAGGCAGCGAGTGAGAGAGAGAAAGAGAGAGAGATTCATGAAATGATCATTTGAGTCCTTGACCGAGAGTGACAGAGCGAGAGAGAGAGAGAGAGAGAGAGAGAGAGAGAGAGAGAGAGAGAGAGAAAGAGAGAGAGAGAGATGAAGAATGATCATTTCAATGTCAGATACCAAAAGTGAGCAGAAGAGTGAGAAATAGATATAGACAGAAGAGAAAGGGAGAAGAGAGAGAAGAAAACAAAAAGACACAATAGGAAAGGGGTAGACAGAGAGTCAGAAAAAACGAAGATGGGGAGAGATAAGGCAGGATAAGGATAGATGGAGAGAGGCAGAAACAAGAGGGGATAACGCAGGAAAGGTAAACAGAGAGTTTAACAGACAAAAAAAGGAAGGAGAAAGAGCAAGAGCATGAACGTTTCAGAGACAGAAGAAGGATCCAAAGAGAGAAAGAGAAAGATAGAAAGTGGGATAGAGAGATACTGAGAGAGACTGATAGAGAGAGACAGAGACAGAAATGAAGAGTGAGGGAGTGAAAATTGAAGAGAGGGAGTGAGAGACAGAGACAGAAAGAGAGAGAGAGAGAGAGTGAGAAAGAGAGAAAATGAGAGAAAGAAAAAGGGACAGTGACAAAGAAAGATAGAGAGAGACAGAGAGAGCCAGAAAGAAAGAGAAATTGAGAGAAAGAGAGAACAAGAAAGATAGAGAAAGAGAGTGAGTGAGAAGGAGAGAAAGCGCAAAAGAGAGAAAGAGAGAGTGAGAGAGATAGAGCGAAAGTGAGAAAGAGGGAGAAAGTGAGTGAGAGATAGAAAGAGAGAGTGAGATAGAGAGAGAGACAGATAGATAGAGAGAGCACTAACCACCACTGCAGTCATTCTTGCAGACACCTGCATGCTGCTTAGACACGCACACACACACACACACACACACACACACACTCTCTACTCACCTCTCTCTCCATCCGCACACAGCACACACTCGCAGCAGAGTTTGGAGTGGAGCGCAGCAGGAGACGGATGAGGAGGACACACACACACACACACCTCCACACACACACACCCTCACACTGCTCGCTCTATCATGACGCTGCACTTCCCCTCGCACGCCCCCCACGTCACTCTCTCTCTCTCCCGTGACCCCTCCCCCTTCACTCATCCTTTCCCGCCCTCCCTCCTCCTCCTCCTCCTCCTCGTGTTTCTCCCTGGTGTTTTCTCACAGCTCGTGGAGGGACGACATCCTGTTTTTAAACTGAGCGGCAAGGTCACAGCTTTCTGTTTGACTTCACTAAAAAACCCCGAGATGGAAAAACATACAGATAAAAAACACAAGCTGAGACAACAGAGTTAGATCACGTTTGCTGAGTCGAGGGAATATTGCTTCCCTCGACTCGGAATATGTATATGTTACTGTATATTTTTATAACAGTATTACTACACACAATGTGTCTGATAAAACGTTTATTATTGCTAAAGTATTTAAACTACTCAATAAATAAAAAAACAAAGATGTATTCACAGACACAACTAATATATGCAAAAACCTTTAATTAACTATGAAATTATTAAGGTATCTATCTATCTATCTATCTATCTATCTATCTATCTATCTATCTATCTATCTATCTATCTATCTATCTATCTATCTATCTATCTATTTATCTATCTATCTATCTATCTATCTATCTATCTATCTATCTATCTATCTATCTATCTATCTCTCACTGTCACTCTTTATTACTCTATTTCTCTCTCTATCTTTCTTTATCTCTATCTCTCTTTCATTCTCTGTCTCTCTCTCTTTTTTCTCTTTCTCTCTCTCTCTCTGTCTTTCTATCTATCTCTTTCTATCTAAATCTATCTATCTATCTATCTATCTATCTATCTATCTATCTATCTATCTATCTATCTATCTATCTATCTATCTATCTATCTATCTATCTATCTATCTATCTATCTGTCTATCTCTTAATTTCTCTCTCTTTCTATCTCTCTCTCTGTCTGTCTGATTGTCTGTCTGTCTTTTTATCTCTTTCTGTCTGTCGGTCTGCCTTTCTATCTCTGTCTGTCTGTTATTCTGTCTGTCTTTATCCCTCTCTGTTTGTGTATATCTTTGTCTGTGTGTGTGTGTGTGTGTGTGTGTGTGTGTGTGTGCGTGTGTGTGTGTGTGTGTGTGTGTGTGTGTGTACTCAATCTCATACATTCCTCCTCCTCCAAAAAGACCCCGACAATCACAACTCTAAATCTAGACCTTCAGGACGCTAACAAGTGAATAAAAGACTCAAAAGCCCAAAAGTAAGACCTAGTCCCGATCAGCCTGTAAATTTCAAACGTGGAGCATCTCAGCCTCCGCCAGCAAAGCTCAAATTGTTGCTTCCGTTCCATGAAATATCGTTGAAGACAAATACCATCCCAGCAACCAAGTAGAAGCCAGTACAAACACACACACACACACACACACACACACACACACACACACACACACAGTCTGACTTACTGCTGCACCTTCAGACGACAGCTGGCATGGAGCGGCATCAAGGTGGCGTGCTCGCTCCTGAGAAGCGCCCGTCTGGAGGTGTGACCTCTGCCCTCGGCTCAACCCACGATGAGGTGCGAACCCCGCAGTGCTGTGGCATCCGCGCCCGTGCCAAGAACGTAGGTTTTGTGAGCGTGCTAATCTGAGGCGGGCGCGCTCTCTCTTTCACTATGCTGCAGCGGATTTGGCTTTAATGGGATTGCGAGCTGAATCCGGCAGGTGGTGTCCACGATTAGATCATGTTTGGCTTTTGCTTGGAAAGCGGCCTTGTACAGCCATCTGACCAAAGACGCTGCTTTTACATCACTAAAATTGAATGAATTTTTATTATTATTATTATTATTAATTATTAGTAAAGTGTAGGACCACCGCGCCAGAGCTGAAGTGGTCCGTCTTCTAGCTAGTTACAGGAATGTCCTGAATTATTCCATTCCCGGTAAAGCAGAGTCGGCGATGACTGGCGTGAAGGTGGACGTAGAGTTGTGGCAACAAGTCAGTGTGTTTTTATTTTTTGGGACAAATTGCTGTTTTTAATAATTTAAGTAAGATAAAATAGTCCTTTTTGGAATTTCTCCACAATGGAGAAATGTCCACTTTGAAGCAGCAGCAGTACAGTTATCAAAACAAGAGCAGGATCAAAAGTACTACAAAAGGATATACAAAAGTATAACAAAAGTATATACGAAAATATATACAATTTAATTTTGTCACATTCGGTAAGAGTCAAGTGCAGAACTAAATAAAAATGTTATTTCAAATTTAAAAAACTGAGCTTTTTAAACTGATGTAACATTGATATGAAAATGTTCAATTTCAGATTTATTTTTTGCCGAATTGAGATTCATTTTACACATATTACATTTATTACTAAATTGTGTACTTCTGTAAATTCTATAAATCAAGTCAAAGATTCATAACGACTAAACCCAGTTTTTTGTGCCATGGATTTGAAAGAAGCAGTTTTAGTTCTCATTCTTCTGGTAATTTAAGTTATAATATATAATTAATACAAAATAATAGTAAACAATGTCTCACAAAACTAATTTCCATTTGAATTGAGTAACTTTTTTAATACACATTTGTTCCCCGAATAGAGTTCTTCAGTCAAGTCTAGCCAGTAGGGGGAGCCATGGCACAACTACAAGACATCAACATTTCGAGTAGATAAGGATCACCCAACCACCGTTCTCCTTATTCAAACAAACACCAGCCGCTGAGAGACAAAAATCATTTCTGAAACATCAAATCTGTTCGGCCAATGGAAATATGCAAATCCTCTCTTTAAAACAAGCTGCGTGTCCATCACCGTGACAACGGAGTCGTCTCAAGTGAAATCGTTTCTCACTGAGTCATTTAAAAAAAAAGTATGTGGACGTCACCGCTCCTTTGAGCTGAACTGGCGGGTTGCGTTGGCATTACCCTGCAGTCAATTAACAAGCTATGGAAGTCTATACTGGCCTGTGATTGGATGACGGCACTCGGGGGATCTCATTACAGCACTGTGGTGAAACTCTTCACTGGCAAAAGCCTCTGACGGCAGCTTGATCACCGGCTCAAAGAATCACCGACCAACACAACTTCAACTAGAAAGTGTCAGTGTCTCACTTCAGGCCAAAGACAGGCGCACAGAATGCAAATAGTGTCAATACGTGTGTGTGTGTGTGTGTGTGTGTGTGTGTGTGACGCATTAGTAGTCCACCAAAATGACCAGAGTTGAAATCTTAAAGCACTTAAAGGTTGAATAACACACACGCCTAATATCAACTAGCAAAAATCAGCTCTATCAAGCTTTTTAATAGAAAAACTTAATCTATAAAACAAATACAGTTGTTTACATTTTGTATTTTTCATGTGTGTGAAACATAAAAATACCGGTATATGCATACAATTTATATACACATAAATACAAACATATGCACTATAAAAGTTGAAAGAAATTACCGTATTTAAGCGATTATAAGCACCCACCTGATTTTTCAGGCACAAACAAAAAAAAATTCCAAAACCCTTTCTGGTTCAATTACGTTAACTTTCTCTTAAAAATACTATTTGTTTTCTTTAAATAACAAACCTAACTTGTCACTCGTATCATTTCGATTCTCTTTTACTTGAATAATAGATTTGAAAAAGTCATATCTAGTGATGGGAATTCCATCTCCCAGAATTCTCAGCTGATCCCAAGAGAAAAAATTGGGCTATATTTATGTGCATATTTGAAATCGGCGATTATAAGCACACCCCAAGATTCCCAGTCAGCTCCCCAGTCACCTGGCGCTTTCCCAGTCAGACATTAATAATCAACCATTTTTTATTCTTTCTTCATGTTGGGGAGTTTCTTGCATTGAAACCACAAACTTTATAGATGTAGTTTTAAAATGTGCTGATGTCGTTTTCGTTAAGAGCAAATGTAGCAAAATCAAAACGAAACTTCAGTTTATAGCATAAATTATATTATTTTTGATGACGCGGCATCAGGACTGACCAACTCTGCTACGTTTGCTCAAATGACGCTGTGTTTGACTTAACAGGCATTATTAATCAAACACAGTGTTTGTTTAAGGAGTTTAATGAAGGATGTGTTGAAAAAAGTGAGTTACTCCTTGGCGTAGTGCCACTTGGATTGGATTGTTGCAGCCAAAGGTGGAAACAACTCGAAAGCGCATTCAGCTGTATAGTAGTGAACTGGCATCATTTGGCAAAAAAAACAACGTTTTTGGCCATTTCGCCAATTTGATTAGTTTGCTGCTAATTCTCCTCTACTGTTTTTACAAGTAAAGCCATTTCCGGCATGATGTGACCGAACAGAACGGCACATAATCCAAAACAAAGCCAGCAAATCCAGCACTTCCTCCGAAACTCTGTTTAGAAACGTCCGAGTTGTTGATGCGACAGAAGAGTGTGTAAAAACCATGTTCAGAACAGCGTTTCACACTGCCCTCATGTCAATCTTAGCTTGGTCTTATTTTCGGTGACTTATGGCAATTGTGTGTGTGTGTTGGAAAAATAAACCAGACTTTGTGGTGTGCAGGCTCTTCCTTCTGGATCTCATCAGGGCCGAACAAATAATTCTTAAAGTTTTACGGCAGCCAGACGTGACCCAGAAACCCTGGTAGTGATGTCATGCTACAGACATTCCTGCAAGCGGGGGTCCGAAAGAGGGGTTGTGTGCTTTCCAGCTGATTTACATGTTTGTTGAGGAGCGCGACTGGAAAACAACAGTTGACGGAACACAAGAAGCCGTTGAAAAACAATCCTTGGATTCACATAAAACTCCACTGGAGAGGCAAGAGTAAAGGACCAGTGGCTTTATAATTCATACGAGTCTGGTGCCTAATTATGGAATCAGATTTGTGCCAAAAGTATATAACGTAAATTTCTAAGAAACCAATGAAAATGCTTCACATTTATGTCTGGTTATATTTTTATTTTATTCGTTTGCAAACTTTTTTTTTTCGTTTCAGATTTTTTCATTTGTTCTGTTTTTTTTTCACGTGTGTGCGGGAGAGGAGTTTAGCGAGCGCTTAAACACATTCATAATCGGAACACTTTCCCTTCATCTGAAACTGAACATTTAATCATTATTTTCATTAATAATAATAATAAATATTATTATTATTATAACAACAACAGCAATAATAATTAATACATTTTATTTGTAAGGCGCATATCAAGATCTCTTCAAACACACCCTTTCCTAATACAGTATTTTGATGTGAAGAAACAAAAATGTCCACTATTTTTCTGAAGTAGTCTGCCACCACAATACGTAATGTAGCAGTAAGGTGAAAAAATAACACTTTATTAACAGTTTATTGTATATAAATATTAAAAAAGCAGTGAAATGCCACAATGTACGCTAGCTGAAGTCCTTCCACACGTCCTGGTCAAGCAACTGCCAATCACATTCTCCCCAGCCAATCAGAGTAAAGGACGTGAAGCTAGTGCCAGATGTCCAAACAAAAAAAAATTGAGGAACAAGCCTGAATCGAAAAAAAAAAAGTTTCAAACAAAAACGTGAAGATTTCAAGCAAAACATGTAAAAAAAAAAAAAAACCAACTGTAAATGTCAAGCATTTTCATTCGTTTTGATTCACGTTTGACAATTCTGATTCTATACATAAAACCTTTACTGGAGATTTATCTAACAACTCAAGCATGAAAAAACAACACACCAAAAATCTCAGTCCACATTGTGTATGTGCATGTTTACACTGGCCGTGCAGCGAGGACTGAATTTAATGAGTGTTTACAGGCCGCAGAGACGCGTGTCTCGCTTTATTTTCTCTCGCTGCCAACACACACACACACACACACACACACACACTCGCACACAGCTGTCGATGTGGTAACAGTCTCCTCGCTCTGCTCATGCCACAACTAATTTAAAGGGAAGCTGGTATTTGTGTCCTTCCTGCTGTGATGCTTTCCATAGTGAGAAGGGGGAAGGGTGAAGTCCGTATGTCAGGAACACGTGAAGGCTTATGAGGATGAGGCTCAAGGATCCAGAGCGCTTTCCTGTGACAAAGGCCTTTGTGCGCATCGTTTTTGCGATGTTTGATGCTCAGTGCTTGATTGGTTGGGCAGGGATTGGTGGTTCATTCTGTTCGGCATCCAAAATCGAAAAAATACGTTTTCAAAAATTCCCCAAAAATGTTTTCAAACCAGATCAATTGTACAGTTGTACAGATCTCAGATGCTTCCAAACACACCACTCAGGCAACAAAGTGGCTCTGTAAAAAGCATTTTAACGTCCTGGAAATTCCCCAATTTCCCCGATTCCCTAAAAAAAAACCCATATATTTTTTTATTTTTACATTATTTATTATTATTAGAAATTCACTAGTCCACAATAATTCCCACAAATTTGAAATTTGGTGGCTGTTAAAAATATAAGTAGGTAGGTAGGTAGGTATATACTTTATTAATCCCTGAGGGAAATTCTTGAATATAGCATTAAGGGCATAATTTTTTTTCACATGTTTCATTTGATTAATTAATATAGCACAATATTTTTAACCTATTTATTACTATTACAAAATCCCTAGTCCAAATTCCACTTGACAACAATTCACACTTATCCCAAATTCCCACAAATCCCAGGCTGAGCAATTCAGATATGTAGTAATTATGAAAAGATATGTAGAAAATAAGTGGATAAGTGAATTTCGGACAATATTTGCCACGTCATATCTACAAGTAAAAAAAGAACTATCATCGGTAAGTGCAAGCTGAAGCATTTAGCAACTTACAGCATCCTTACGGTGTTAAAACACCCTCTAAAATCTCCATCTGATATCTCTCGGCCGCTGCATTATCCATGACCAAACATTATCACTCCACATGAATGAATAATACGCAATGAATTTCTAATGTCCCGCTTCTCTTTGACGACACCACACCGTTTATCATTCACAGTGTCCGCTGAAGCTGGGGAAGGACCGCTCGGTGATATCGTTATATGGAAATGAAGTGAATAAATGGGCAGGCGAGGCACGGATGGGGCTGTAAACATTACACCCCCTGTTTCCCTGTCATCCTATTAAAAAGAGCTTAAAAGCAGAAGACCCTCTAAATTATTGACAGAAGACGGCAGATTGAAGCGACACCAATTACGGGGGTTGAGGAACACCACCTGCGTGTGTTTTTATTATTACTACTTTTTTTGGCCTTTATAACTAAACAAATAGAGATATGATCAGAATATAGTATATCAATTATGAAGTCATGAATATTTTCCTCAACATATTCACATGTTTACACACAAACACAAAAAAACACACCCTGATGTGGCAGTCAGCCACACTTTCATGGTATTTAAAATTGTGTATATGGGTCATAAATATTTTCCTCAACACACACACACACACACACACACACGCTCGGTAATGATTCACATGAATTTTTTCAAATAGGATTGAATTTTTCCCCTAGCAACTCTAGCAGCATCTGTGTATAAAGGTACAATAGTTGGTTGAGAGAGAGAGAGAGAGAGAGAGAGAGAGAGAGAGAGAGAGAGAGAGAGAGAGAGAGAGAGAGAGAGAGAGAGAGAGAGAGAGAGAAAGTGAGAAAGAAAGAGGAAAAGAAAATATAGAAATAGTAAAGATGCAATTAAGGGAAAAGAGATAAGACAGCGATAGCAAAGATAGAGTGACTTATAGAAGATATAGAGTTAGAGCTATAGAAGAAAAAGAAGAGAGAGACGGGAGACACAGAGCTGATAGAGAAAGAGATAGGGAGACAGACAGACAGATGGATAGATGAGCGGATGGACGGACGAACAGACAGACAGATAGAATGAAAGACGAAATGATGGATTAATGGATAGATACACAGAAACAGAAAGAAACAAACAAAAAGAGATAGAGAGACAGAGAGAGTGAGGGAAAAAGAGGGAGGTAGAAAGAGAGAGAGAGAGAGAGAGAGAGACAGAGAGAGATGCAGGGAAAGAAAGAGAGAAAGAGAGAGAGAGAGAGAGAGAGAGAGAGAGAGAGAGAGAGAGAGAGAGAGAGAGAGAAAGAGAGAGACAGACTGGTTAAAAGAAGCAAAATCTGGAGCAAGAGAAGTAATTAGCATCAAGCGAGCATCAGCAAAAAGAGATAAATAGATAGATAGATGGATCGATGGATGGAGAGAGAGAAAGAGACTAGTTAAAAAAGGGAAAGTCTGAAACAAGAGAAGTAATGAGCGTGGAGTGAGCATCAGCTGCCTAATAAAGTCTTACACCTCCAGACTCTGACTCTGCTTAACCACCGATGGAAGCAGACATTTAAAGAATGCGAGGAATGTGAAGAAGGCTTCAGCGTGATATTCCCAAGACACGTTTCTTTCAGATATTTTCACTGGCACTAGAAAAGCGCCCCGCGAAATGAATAATTTGGATTCAAGCCCCCAAAAAAGAAAATTGTACACTTTGTTCTGGAGTCTTTCGTCATCATTTTTTCATTCGCTACATCTGAAGAGGCGGAGAGCGAAATGAACAGGCGGCTTCGATTGAGGCCTCACATCAAATTTCTTCTTTTTTCTGTCTTGCAGAAGGATGTTTTTTTTTTCCCCTTCGTCTCTTTCTCTTGTAGATTAAAAGCCTCTCCTTCCGTACTCTCATGCATAATTATGTTAATCACAAAGGATGAGCTTTTTAAACAGGCAGGAATTGCAGATGAGGCCGGATTGATTGGCTGTCTGAATGAGGTAATTGATCTGGAATTTCTCTTATATTATTCCCATGACATTTGCAGCGTTTTACTGTTTTTAATAGGGGGAATGTTGAAAATCTTTCACGTTAACACTTTAAAAAAGGTCATTTCAAACATCAAGGCCTAGACTGGCTTTCATTCACTAACCGCAATTAGAATAAAGAAGCTGTGAGATGAGATCAGAATTGTGCGTCAAGACGACTTTTTTCAAACCACACAATCCATGTTCATTTTTACAATCGTTACAAACACCACACAGATAAAAAAGACATAAAGAGCATCCAAAAGACATAATCGACATAATCAATATTTCAGACAAGAAGGTTTACTGAGCTCATACCCCTCAAGAAAATACTTTACTGTAACTCCTGTATTCATTCCTGAGTTATTCATAGTGCTAGCAACATCAATGTTGTGGGTTTGAATCCAGCGTGAGTAACTTGTGTGGAAGCAATTAAAGAGACCAATTACAAGTTAATGTAATACTTAACAATTTTTTCCCCCATCAGGAAGTGCATGTAAAACAACCCCCTGCTCAACCAAAATGTACAAAATGTATATAATATATATATATATATATATATATATATATATATATATATATATATATATATATATATTTAGTATAATCCATATATATATCCACAAATTCTCCCCACTACTAAAGTTCTGTGTTCTTTGTCTGTCATATATTGCACTACTGAAAGAAAAACTTTGAAAGATTTTTTAACGCGTGTTGCACTGAATGGAAAGTCGCTATAATTTCACTGTACATTTATATGACTCACATCGTATTTGTGCACTGTGACAATAAAGGCTATTCTATTCTATTCTTTTCTATTCTATTCTATTCTATTCTATTCTATTCTATTCTATTCTATTCTATTCTTTTCTTTTCTATTCTATTCTATTCTATTCTATTATATTATATTCTAATAACACACTGAAGTGAACAAATACACACACTTGCATACTGTTACTCGAGAGTAAGTTGAGGATTTCTCCTTAAAATTGACCTAAATTGGTCTCAAATTTTGACCTAAATGCCTGGACACACACACACAAACCGGAGCAGTGGGATGCCTTAAGCTGTGGTGGACAAGGAACAAAATGTGATTCTTGCTCTAAGATACTACAATTATGGAGCCTTCATATCCCAGATTCAAACCTACAACCTTTGCGTTCCAAGTCCAACTTCCTACCATTAGGCCATGAAATAAAAGCCTTGTGTGATGATCTGTTAAATCAACTTCAAGAAAAAATAGAAACCTTGGAAAAAGAGAACATAGTTCTAATTCACACTAACAGAGAGCTGCAGCAAATGAGGATCATGGGAAATGTAGTTGATGACATTTCTACATGACCCTGATTTGTTTTGTTCCTTAAAAGTCAACCAGTCAATCGAAGAACTCTCATCGTTATATAGCGTGCACCGTCCAACTCGTCTTTCTGTTCTAAACGTCGCCACTTCCGTCACTTTGGTTGTTACGACGCCCCTGGCTGCTTTATGAGAACAAATACGTTTATATGAGGTTTGTAAAGTCGGTACAAATCAGTCACTGAAGCTAAAATGTCCTGTAAAATAAAAACCCGAATCATTTGGAAGAACCTAATCCTGCGTCTGTGAAACGGTCTGCGCAAAGTAGAAAAACTCATATTGAAATGTCATTGAGAGCTTCCTGCGGTGAAAACAACAATCTCTCCAATAGCACTCAGGGGAGACAGCAGTCCTTGAAAATGATCTAGCGAGCGACAAAAAGCATCCTGAGAGAGAAGAATCGCTCTCTTTCAAGCAAACGGCGGGACAGAAAAATTAAACCAAAAAAAAAAAAAGAACGTCCATTGATTGAACGACTCCTGACGTTCTCGTCGATGTCCTCAGAAGCAGCTGAGATGAGCTGGTAAATAAAACATGGAGAATATTCCAGTGGCCAGACGAAGCTGAGGCGAACTCACGGGTCAGGCAACATTAAACAGGAGACGGAGCGACCTGTTCGCAACCGGGTTGTGACCTCAATCAATTTTAGATGTGAAGCGGTGGGAGTCAGAGCTGGCCGACGTACTGCGACATGCATTAAATATGAAGCCTATAGGAGAAAAGGACTTGACAGGCCAATATCCAGCCATTACTGTGGCTTCAGGCTGACAGATCTCTGGTTAGACTGGGTAAAAAACACAAGTCGTGGTGATTTGTACAAACACGTAGTAGGAAATACTCCAGATGGGGAGAAGATGGAAGTTTTACAGTCTCGTCTCACACCATCACTCCTGTTAAAGCTGTGTGATGAACGCCGGGAATTTTCTGTCTCGGTGAAGAAGAGTCTAAGGTTTGAAATGCTGGATTGCGTTGGATTCAGAAGCTTTGGGATGGTAGGACTCAATTTAGGCGGACTTCATGGATTTTTAATGGGATCTTCATATCGAATAACTGGCGAAAAGATCAACCATCAAAAAGGAAAACATCAAGTGTGATGGAGAAGCCATCAGCTCTGCTCTAAACCACCCAGCAGATGGGAAAACAGCAAGATTACTAGCCACAAAAAGACCATTGGTGGATTTTAAAGAACGTGCCTAGTGATTAAGCTGCGGAATGTGATCAGTCAGCAAACCTCAACCCTTCCACTGAAATATTAATAGATGCTAATAAGAATATTGGCTTTGTGTCAGAGGAAACCCAGGATCATTCGGGTTCCATGTTTGTCAATGAGGAAACATGTGCAAGACCAAAATAAACCAGGCTACATTTACTTTCTTAATAGGAATTTAAATGCTTTATTGAAAGCAAGTCGCCTTTTTTAAAAGTTTAGAAGCCTTGTACCTCGGCAATCAAACTCATAACCTTTAGTGTGCAAACATAAAATATTTTAGAAATGTACAACCAAGTTGACACTGGTATACAGAGGTAGACAGACAGACAGATAGACAGGCAGACAGACAGAAAGAGAGCTTGCAATCCTTCCAGGCAGATGGACAGACATATATATAGACAGACAAAGCTAGAAGATAGCAAGAAATACAGATAGACAGACAGAGGCTGCCAGACAAAGAGACAGACAGATGGAGTTTGTAGTGGGTGAGTTGACAGTTAGATAGACAGACAGAAAGGCAGCCAGTCAGTCAGACAGACAGACAGACAGACAGACAGTAAGACAGAGATATAGAAAAAGATAGACAGCCAGAAAGATAGACAGACAGAGAGAAAGCCAGATAGACAGAGACATAGATAGATAAAGAGACAGACAAGCAGATAGCCATAGAGAGACAGAGACACAGATAGACAAAAAGACAGACAGACAGAATTTGAGGTGGGTGAGTTGACACTGACAGTCAGACAGACATACAGAAAGACAGACAGACAAACTGAGCAACTCAAAAAAAGTCCACAGTTCCTCAAAAGTCAATGAATGGGACAGAACTGTCAACTCACCCACTACAACTTCCGAAATCTCGTTACTTCCCTGCAACTGGTTGAGTGATCAGCCTAACATCTCGTTCTTTCTGGCCACCTTTCTCCTTCAAAAAAAAAAGTTCCAGCCAACTCGCAAAAAACTTCTCGCAGTCTGTGTATGTTTTCCTCGCGTCCAAGATAGCCCGGCTCCTGACAGTGCCGTCACCAGAAAAACCTGGAAGATTCCTTTACAAAACCCCCTTCTCCAAAGCCTTGGAAAATATCAGTGAAGGTCTGGTGACGCACCAGGGACCAGCTCACGGCGGCAGACAGCCAGTCAGACAGACACCCCGCAGGAAACTCGGAATAACTCGATAGATCCTCCGAGGACAGAAGAACTGCTTCGCCAGGTGAAGTTTTTTGTGAGAAGGGGAGACAATTTGAGCAGGACAAGACGGGACCTTCAGACTCCATGTAAATAAATAATACTGTGCTGAGGCTGGATCCGGTTGCCAGACCTCTAGGGTTTCACAGCCGCTTTACTGGGAAACTGAAACGAGGACTTGAAAAATGTCCTCGCAATTGGAAAAATTAAAACCTCGCAGGGCTTTAAATCACTTCCTGAATTCCAACGTTTACAAACGGAGATAAAACGTTCCGCAGGGATTTCTCCCATTCTGGGTTATTTTATCCCCGAAGGCTGACGGAGAGCAGAAGATCTCGAGAGTCAACCGATACCACAAAAAAAATGATCATACAAGGAGAAATGAAACAGAAACTCGGACTTGTTCTGACATACGTTTAATGAGGGAGATATCATTGTTCCCTCTTATGAAAACATTCCAATCCAATCTCTTAACCCTCCTATTATTCAGAGGAGCATCAATAATGTTTGCGGGGTCAATTTGACCCGGGGGACTTTTATTATGCATATAAGTGTCAGAAACAAAACGTTCCACAATACAGAGTGTGTGTGTGTGTGTGTGTGTGTGTGTGTGTGTGTGTATGAGAGAGAGTGTGTGTGAGTGAGTGTGTGATAGCTGTCTATTATGTCTCTTTGTTGCAAAGAAATTATTACTATTGTTACTAGTTGAAACTAGTATTTGATCTTTATGACTCTTTTTATCTTCAAAGGGTCAAATTGTAACGAATGCAGTGGATGTTACAAATATGTGAACTGAACCATTTTTTTTTTGTTTTCTAGATTACACTAACTAAGACAAGCAGGAAAAGTTTAAAAGTGAAAAAATACTTTTCAATAATTTTTTTTTCATATTTGTACTTTTAACACAACTTTTAACACTTTTGTCAATTTTGACCCGAACAGTAACATAAACATGTAGCATGGTGTTACAAATATGTGAACTGAATCATTATATTGTTTGTATGATAATTACACCAAATAAGCCAAACAGGAGAAGTTTCAAAGTTTCAAATACTTTTAAGTATTTTTTAAAAATAATTTTAAACATTAAACATAATAGAAGAGTTAAACATCAAAATGTAATATCGTTTTATTTTTTGGAACATAAGGTGCACTTAAAATCCTAATATGTGTTTTTGTGCACCTTATAACCTAAAAAACAAATGTCTTTATTATGAAAAATATAAAATACAAGTTTATTAATGGTGCATCTTATAATCCAGTGCCTTTAGAGAACGGTATTTGTTCTACTTATTGTTCTTTCTTTCTATTCCTATGGAGTTTTTGTGCTTCTCGGATGAAGTCATGGAGGACAGAAGCCGCCTGAGAGAAATGCTATCTTCCTGTGAACTGTCGGTGGAATATGTGTGTGCCTCGGGTGGAACCATGGGAGAGAAGATTGGGAAGCACAAAAAACCAAGACACCGCTGCATATTTACAGGAAATGAAAATGTCTGGGAAAGAGGAAAAAGGGGAAAGAGCAAAGCTGTACCAAACGCCATTCCACGCAGAAGATAAAAAGTTGAGGCAATCAGGCCACGACAGTGAAGCTGAAAACCCACAAATTCTGCGGAGCAAATTACAGAGCCCTGGAAAATCGGCTGGTCAGTTTTGTAAATGTGGTGGACTGACTCACATATCTGACAAATTATAGCGCAAGAGGAACTTTCGGCGTAGTGGAGCTATTAATAAATTGCTAAAAGAAAATTGACCATAAATAGCAAGAAGTCAGGCACAAGTTCCCAGTGCAATATGAAGTAAGAAGTATTTCCTCATTCTAAAATACTGTAGCTAAATAGAGGTTTAAGGAAGTAAAATGCCATTTTACATTTGAACTGCATATAATGAACTATGCATTTTCAACAATGAATATGAACTACGTATAAAATACATAATCATAAAACGTCACCTCACATAGACTTTGGCTTTCACAACATGTGACAACACTATACATTACTAAACTATTTACACATTTTCAAATGTATATTTTAATATTTGAATCCATATACTAATATTCAACTCTTAAATATATCCAATCCCCTATATATATATATATATATATATATATATATATATATATATATATATATACATTTTCAATTAAATCCCCTATATATACACATACACATATAGTTATCAATGTATGTGTTAATTCAACTATATACTAATATTTAAATCTACACGCTAATCTTCAAAACTGTATCTTAATTTCTTAAATCTACATACTAATAATCAAATCGATGTACTTTCAACTAATCGATTTACTAATTTACTAATGTACTTGTATGCTAATATCCAACTTGATAAAAGACTCTATCATCTATATACTACAGACAATCTATATGCTCATTTTTCCAGGCCACACTCTACGACAAACCCAATCCAGCCAAATATCGAAGAGAAGCCTTTGGAAGAAAACGAGCCGTAAACAATCTTGGCTTTCCATATCATGAGGAAACATCTCCTACCTAATGGTCCGCACTGAGATGCAGTATTTCCACATCAGACTCAACATGAGCAGGACATTTCCTCCCGGGATGCGTGAAGCAGAATCTTCAGACCGGCGCTGTAGATCCACAAGTCTAAACACTTCTGCGCGATGCTCTGAACATTCAGCTCTTGGTTTCTCTTCCTCTTCTTGACCACAAACCACGTGCAGCGCTTGAAGTGCTCGAGAGTGGAGGGGGAAATATCACCAATTTATTCACCTCCCCAGTTCAAGTTACAGCAGTTGTTGCTTCCTCTGAAGCGATGCGTCTTCAGCTTTGTTTATGCAGCCATACCCGCCTGCTGCCCTCGGGGAGAAGCCTTCTGAAAGCAATCAGACCTTCCCATGGAGAGGATTAAAGCCTGAGCATCCACAGACATCCGGGGTTCTCCTCAAGCGGACGCTCCCTTACAGAACTCAATCTGGCAACCCTCCTCAGTCTGTGCGAATGGAGAACTTCCCACTTAGATAAAATGTCTGTCTATCTTGTGTGGATTGATCGATCTAATTCTATTTATCTATCTATCTATCTATCTATCTATCTATCTATCTATCTATCTATCTATCTATCTATCTATCTATCTATCTATCTATCTATCTATCTATCTATCTATCCATCCATCCATCCATCCATCCATCCATCCATCCATCCATCCATCCATCCATCTATCAATCTATCTATCCATCTATCTATCTCAAATTCAAATTTCTTTCTTTCTATCTATCTATCTATCTATCTATCTATCTATCTATCTATCTATCTATCTATCTATCTATCTATCTATCTATCTATCTATCTATCTATCTATCTATCTATCTATCTGTTTATCTATCTATCTGTTTATCTGACTATCTATCTGCCTGTATGTGGCGATGGATAGATCTATATATATACAATCAGTCTGTCTATCCATCTGTCTGTGTGGATTGATCAACCTATCTCAATTTATCTATCTGTCTGTCTGCCTGTCTATTTTTATGAAGCAACACAACATATTCCTTGTGTGTGTGTGTGTGTGTGTGTGTGTGTGTGCGCGCGCACTTGGCAAATAAAGCTCATTCTGATCCGGAACAGAATACGCCAACTGTGACTCGTCTCCTTAAGAAGTTTGGAGCCAGGGAGCATCTGACCCACGTGTAAAGCTTGATGGAAGACATATGGACGGACTCAGTTAGTTACAATAACTAACCATGGATGTCGCAATGGAATTCTGCAGCGCTGATGCTGTGGAGCCGAGCAGAGCCAGATTCGCCCCGGAGACTGAGCTTTAGTGCCGCAGGAGGCCTGCGAGATCAGACGCTGGACTGAGGCCTGGCACGCGCCATGGAAATGGATTATTCTCCTAACTGTAACGTAAAACTTTATGCGCCATAATGGAATACACAAGGGAAACAAAGAGGAGAAAGAAAAGGCTGCGAGGAGGAAAAACTGGACGGGGAAGACCAGCAGAACTTGTGAAAAGGGGAAATTAACAAGTCAACAATGTATAGGAATAAATATTGTTATACAGAGCGAATGTGAAAGTGCAAGTGTTGTACTTAGTTCAATCGTCCATTGTTTGCATCTAATGATGACAGACGCAATTCTAGACAATCCGTTGAAAATATGTTTTTATGAGGTAAAAAAAACGTATTTTATTGGTTTTCCACAACACGTATTGCGTTTTCAACGTGGGTCAACAAAAGGCTTCCCTTAAGACACAACATCCTCCAAAAAACCATCTCCACGCCTCACACACACACACACACACACACACACACACACACACACACACACACACACACACAAGATATTATCTTCATCATAAAGTTAGAGGGCTGCAGTTTCACTATTAAACCTGACAGCTTAATATTGGCTAATAATGTCGGCGGAAATGCTGAGCACATTATGAGCCAAAGTACAGTAATTTATGAGAGTAGCTTTATTTATATGATTGTGGGCGTTAGATTGTCGTAATTCTGCTGAGAAAATTAAATTACATTTCACCGAGGTTTATTCTGACTGGCCAAATGCAAAATTAGCTAAAAAATGTGTTAAGTTTGGTAAAGAAATATTTCCATAATAATCTACATAATCGAATTACTATAATTTGTCAATTTAATATTAAATGACTTGTATTTTGTGATTTTAATATAATTTGTCCTTTGGTTTACATTTATCCACCCTTCCATCCATCCATCCATTCATCCACACACATATATTCATATAAAAAAAAATATATATAAAAAATTATAAAAAGCTGCGCCAATGCCACCAATTCCACGGGGAATATTAATTGGCTCAGTTCATTTCCATATGTGATGGCGTTGTCCTCATCTTCTCTTTGTTGCATTCTTCATACGTGAAAATTTATATGAACAGCCTTCCTTTCATCATCGCGTAGAGGATAAATTAACACGCGTATTATGTCGAAGTGCATTTCAAGCACCAGTTCAGTCATCAAAAACAGAGGAAGCTGAAAAGATGGAATCGGAGAAGACGGAGAACATGACAATCCATTGATACGAAAGGGAATGGAACAGTCTCTCTTGATATTTACAGTAATTGCATCATTTAGATCAGAAAAGCGTGGAAATACTCGATGAGAAATGTAGCTATTAGGTAAGAAACGAACTTTTCAGACTTATCGACCCTCCAAAGAGCAATTCCACATGAGATAATTAAATACGCTGGATTCTATTACAGATGCGGTTGTTTAACGGCTCTAAAGGTAAAATGTCAAGGTTTATGAAGCATTATGAAGTGTTTCTCTACCGTCACTGTATTCACCGCATCAGTCTGCGTTTACTCTCGCTGGAAGGTGAGAAGTCGCCAATTAGAGCGTTTTGTGTCTGCCTGAAGGCCTTGTGCTGCACACTAAGGCCGTGTTTTCCCAACTTCCAGCTTCTCTGATTATAGACGCCGACGGAAGGCCACGTCTGAGCGAGAAGATCAATGCAAACAGTTTCTGAGTCAGACACCTCGACATCTTGTCACGTGATGCTTAGCGCTTCCATAGGAAAGAGGACGGAAGCCTTATTTTTTTTTCGATTTTCTACCGAACCAATACATTTAGAATTGATATTCCTATGCCTTTATTAAACTGAACAGTTGGTTAAATTGGGGCTGGGAGATATGGCCAAAAATCTTGATTAATTGAAGATTTTAACACAATTACGATAAATGAATGACTATTTTATTAATCACTTGTGTATTTTTTGCCCTCAGTTGTTCTTCAAAAAAAAATTAAAAACGCAATTAAATAAATTGCACAATTGGAAACAAAATTCATTCTTTTCATTGATATATATTAAATCAATAATAAAATTTAGTTTTAATTTTGATTACTTTTAAAACCTTGTGATTTATTGGCTCAACGTTAGTTTTTGAGTTTATCGTACTCTCTCTCAAAGAGTGGAGTCCACTTAAAAAGTCACGTAAATATTTTGTGTTCCTAGTTTTGGGCCACTTAAGTTAGGCAAGCAAACAATTTCTAGGCTATGTTGTAATAAAAATGTTTCGTTTTGTGTTCAGAAGGAGTGTGTAGTAAATGTGTAAGAAGGAGAGATGACAACAAGCACTTCCATATTCACGTTGAGTGCTAACTTTGCTGAATCAACTTAAACCACAAAAGTAGCCAGAACGCAACTCCACTTTTCCATTTGACTTATCCAATAAACGTTTCCATGTTTCCAATCTGATAAAAACAAAGCATCATCTACAACTCAAACCTAAATAATGCCCTAACAGGACGAGGGGCCTGATGGGGACAAGCTCCACAAAAGAAGATAAAACCTGTGGTGAAGAAGCCTGTCAGGTCACGGGAACACAATACAGCTCACGATATATCAGACACAACACAAAGACACAACCATCTGAGGTCCGTCACGGCTCTTCAACCGAATTATCCCCATAACTCAAAGAGAATAACTTATCGAAAGTCTTAAAACTACAAAGATCACCATTCAATCACGAAAAATCACTCTTACCTTTTATAGAAGCCATTGAGAGGCTGCAAGCAAAGAAACTGCCAGTAGTCTAAACAAAACGTCTTGAGTTTTAACATCGTCTTGAGCGCACAGAACAAGTCCAACTAACTAACGGCTTCTAAGCAAGTTGGGAAAAAAGTCCAGCTAGTTGGTCCGGCGGAGTAGAGATGCACATGGTTTCCCAGCATCCACCATTGTCCTCCACAGACGTTTGAGCATCTACAACAATGCCGAGCTGTTCCCCAGTCTGACGTGAGACGAGGCCTTGTAAATCCTTTGTATACAAATAACAAGAAGCTTTGTGATTCCTCGCACGACCCCGATGAAGATGTCACCCAGTGTCGAACGCTGCTCCACCGACGTGTGACAAAAAGGGAAAAATCGGGGTAATTCTCGCCCTGAGATGGCATATATCCTCCAGACCCGATTCCTGACCCGGCCCGAAGCAGTGAAGAAGAATCCGCAAAAACGCCACGTCAAAACTGTCCCTTCTCAGCTTTGAGTTACAACCTCATCCATTGTCTGTCAGTGGCGATGACAGATCCCAGCTCCCGCACGCTTCACCACCACAACAAAGCCCCCGACGACCCCCCTGCCCGCCCCGCTCTGTATTAATTATGCTTTATCTGATGGTGGACTCCCTCTGCCAGCCATGTGTGCGCCGATAATCACTGGAAGCACATGGCGATCAGCAGGAACTGACGCTCACCAAACACAAGCTGGCTGATTTACAGCGCCACTCCCATGTTCTGATGCCCGTTGCCTGGATATGGAATTACTGGTGTTAATATGCTAAACAGAAGCCTTAAGGGGGCAGCTGATTGGCCGGGAACTTGGCAAGAGGGAGTGTCCAACACGGGGGTTGAACACAATGTGGTTTTGGTAAAATGGTCCAGATTGAGAAGCAATATTAGATGGTTTTGTATGGAAAATTGCGTTTCTTGCGTAAATTCGAGTAAGGGAAACCAAATCAAACGCAAAAGAATTTATTTAAACTGGTAAAAATGTCATATTGTAGAACAAACAAAGGATCTATCTATCTATCTATCTATCTATCTATCTATCTATCTATCCATCCATCCATCCATCCATCCATCCATCCATCCATCACACAAAATAATTTATATAAACTGGTTAAAAACTCATATTTGCAGAACAAACAAAGGATCTGTCTGTCTGTCTGTCTGTCTATCTATCTGTCTATCCATCCATCCATCCAACCATCCAACCATCCATCCATCCAACCATCCATCCATCCATCCCTCCATCCATCCACCCACCCACCCACCGATCATAACCGTCTGTCCGCCCGTTCATCTACCGATATAATTCGGCAATGTTGTAATCATTTTGGAAATTCTTCAAGAACAAGACAGAATGTAATTGAAATTGAATGCAGTGGAAAAAGTTATAGCAAAACCCATGACAGCACATTGGAGGAATCCATTTCAAGCTAGCCTGACCAGTAATTGCCAAAACCCAGTAGGCGCTTCTCTCTGGAGGATGTGTTTAGGATGCATAACATTAAATGAGCTAGAGAACGCTCTATCTCACGCCCTCCAAACTCTTAAAATTCATCCGCAGCCTGGCACACAAATAGTCTCCCTGTGTGGAGAAGAAAACCGGGCAGAAAGTCCTTTGTGCGAGTCTAAAGTGAGAAATGCTTAATGGCATCGGAGTCAGACAGAGTTCACCGATGCCGGTCACGTCATGAACACAGTGAAACATGTATTGATTACTTACAAACGCGTATATTTCCAAAGCTTCTCTGCATCTCCTTAAAAAGACAGCACTTTGTTAACCTAAGCAGAAATACGAACAGTCGGGCCAATCTTCCCGCAATTTATTTCTGATGTGGTTTAGATTTTATGATCTCCTTTACTTGTTTAGGGCCCATAAACGTTTGAGTAAAAATACGGCCACATGCGTCTCTTCTTCCTCATTAATGAGTCTTAGAAAACAGCTCTATTGTCCCATGGGTGGTTTAGGGGAGCATTTTGTCAGGAAGGGGGGATTGATGGAGTGGGATTGACTATTGAACAGATGAGGCAACATCCATCATCCGGTTGGGCTGAAATGGCTTTGATTATCCATGCAAAGCCAAAAAATGATAAAACCCATGAATGACTTGAATATCTGTACATTATTCTCTCACTGTGTGTATGCATGTATGTATGGCATGTTTTGATAATCAGAATTGTGATGATAATGCGTTTTGTCATGCGTTTTGAAGTGTCAATTAATGTGAAAAAAGATCTTTTAGGTTAATTGTTTGTATTTTTTCGAAGCTTAATCACCTTCTACTGTAGAGTGTATAAGGCAGACACATACTTAAAAACTCACTAGTTAACCGTTCATTTCATTTCAATTTTTTTCTCTGCGGGACATGTTCTTCAAACAATCAATAATTGTATCTATAAATCACAGGGTTTTTGCAGCTTGACAAAATGTCTTGACACTTGCACGCCACCGAAAAAACACAGGCCGTTGCAATTCTGTCTAAACTCTTAATATCAGAATCAGAAACTTTATTGGCCAAGTTGCAAATGACAACAAGGAATTAAGTTTGGTCTGACTCTGCCACTTTCCCCTCTTTCTGCAAATATTAACATATATATATAAATAAAAGAAAAACACTGACATGAAATGAAATTTAAAAAAAAAACATAACGTTTTAAACCCAAAAGCTGCAAGTAACATACCGTATATTCAGATATATAAGCACCCTTTTATTTTTAGAATTTTAGACGCTAAAAAACTTGGGGGGCGCTTATAAACAGCATTTTTAATTATGCACATAAAAATAAACACTCATTCGATTAAAAAAATAAACCATTTTGCTTTTCTATTGCCTGAAAACGCGTCCTGCACGCCAAAGCGTCGGAGCGAAAAAACAAAACGGTTCAAAACGAAAAACACAATCAACTGGCTCTGTCTGCTGCACAGTGCAAAACAATACTGTTCTGATATTTACTTCTGATACTTAAGAGCTCAGCTTTAGTCTGGTGAGTAAAGGCTTATGGGATGGTTTTGGGAGGTGGAGTTTTCATGACTGGAACAGAATTTTTTTTAAAAAATACTATTCGAATAAAACGACATTGAAGTGATACGAGTCACAAGTTAGGTTTAAAAAAAAAAAAAAAAAGAAAAAAAAATGATATTTTACGAGCCAGAATTTCGCCAGAAATGTAAAAAAAAAATACACTTGGAATTTTTATTTTGTGCTTGGAAAATACTGGGGAGGTTCTTTAAAATCACATCAAAGCAGTAACTTAAACATATAAGTGACCCCTAAGATCCCGAGCTGTATTGGAGAGGAGGGGGCTAAGTGCTGTGTATCTGGCCATTAGAGGCTCTTGTGCACCAGGTGTTGTCTTGCGGGGCCCCAGCTGTGCTCCGGGTCCCCAGTAAATGAGCCACACTAATGACAGCAGTCAGCACCCACCACGCCACACATCCCAGTAATGAACTGGAGCTCGGCCCCAGGCACATCAATGTCAGCTTTATGATACGTGGCATCAAACTCATGAGCTGGACTCGTGGAAAAGCACAAGGGACTTTCAAAGCCACAGATTTACAGTAATTATTGGCTGGAGAAGTCACGCGGGAGCTATTCTTGCCCTGGTGTGCATCATCACGCTTGCCTGGAGTTTACGCATGTTTACGTATATGTTTGAATGTATGACAGGGAATGGCTTCCAAAATTCACACCAGTCGATTAATTAAAAATGTAGGTTAATATATATTTTTCAAAACAGTTTAAGTTAAATATAGTATATATGTAGAATTTGGATAGTAGAAGGATTATTGAAGTGAATCGAATGACTTTATTTATCCCACTAAGTGGACATTTCTATGGTTTCAGCAGAAACATAGAAATGGTAAAAATACAAGTAATAAAAAAATACTAATAATATATAGTTATATAATTATAATATATAATAATATAGAAACATTTCAAATTCAAGGCAAATAAAAAGGGTGCAATACATAAATGGTGGAAAAAAACATCAACATACGTGTAACATATATATATATATATATATATATATATATATATATATATATATATATATATATATTTAATATATTATATTATATTAATATATATACATATTTTGTGTTCACTTTGGGTGCCTGTCAAAAATTGTATTTAATCTTAATTCTTGGCTTCTTCATTCTTTCTTCATTGTGTCCTCAATCTGTGATCAGTTTTTTTCTAATGTATTTATTGTCACACACTGAAAAATAGAGTTGTTGTACAATATATGCCTGTGTGACACATTATATAACTCTTGAAAAAAATGTGACCATTCCACAAAATCTTTTTAAAAGCTATTATTATTGTGTTGTTAATTTTTTTAACTATGTAACGCCGGATAATTGCCTCACATCTGTCTAAACGTTCAGATTACAGATCTTTGTAATTTTTGGACAGTCCTATTACGGGACTGATGTACGCAGGGAGGGTTTCAACAGGACCGGCTGTGTAAATACAAGAAGGTTTGATGATCCCAAATGCTGTTTGGAAATACGCTTCCTTCCATAACCATGTTTGTTGTATTTCGACGTTTCATCTTCCAGGTGCCGGACAAAAGACAGATTTCTTATGAAAGCCAGTGCAGTTATTAGATGGACACGAGAGAAATCTACAGTGTACAGATAGAATATTGTGTTACTGGCACTCACACCCAGACTCCATCTTGTCTGTACTCACCCATCTAACTTCATTATATCCTTCCTCGCTCCACACATTCTTAACCTCGTTTGAGTCTATCGGATGTTTTAAGCTGATGAGAGCGTCAGAAAGAGTGACAAGAAATGCTAAGTTGGCGTTGCCTTTACTGTCAAGCTTGAATTGGCAGAAACCAATAAGCATTAAATATCGCATGAAGACCCCCAACTTAAAGATCCCCCAGAGGCCTTAAACGGGTAGGTGGGTGCGTAATTGTGGTTATTGACATGGCACGTGGGGCCAGATGGGGTCTAGTCTGAAATGATAAAGGTGGGCTGTATTTTCCGGGCCTTGATATGGCTTCTTTGAAAGATGGCTATCACGTGGAGAGCTCTATCAGGGGCTTTGACAGAAAGACTCATTTATCTGGATTTAACCTGCTGTAATGCTCCATTTTAGATGGCTTTGGGCAATTTGTCACTTCTTGGGATGCAAAAGTCAACAGGAGAATGGCATAAGGTTGGACGATTGTGGTGGAAATTTGACAAAATTGATATTGTGACTTCCTGAAGAACAGAAACGCCATTAGATGTTGACTTCACAGTTTTTATTGTACGACTGTTGAATTAAGCTCCACGTCTAAAAGTTTTTTTTGACACTATTATTACAAAAACCAATTTAAAAGATTCCGGTTTTGTATTATTCTCTATATAAAATAATAATTGATTTGCTATGGTGGCGTGTTGAGGTTTTTTTTAGCATTACTTTGTCCGTTTTTGTTATGTTATTTAGAAACGACATCATGTAGATTACGTTTAGAGAATAATTTTGTAATGAAACCGCTCGTCACATGCGTGTCTAGTGTTTTTTGTATTAGCGTTTTTTACATAACGCATCAATCTAAATTACGACATAATCTGGATTAATCTCATTGTATTACTGAAATCTAAATCTAGATGAATCTCTAAAATAATCTTTGACTGTAGCAAATATACATTCTTTGCATTAGCTAAAATATAATTTGCATTTAGGTGGTACTTTAAGAAATATTCCCCTGAAGCAACCCCGTCCACTTCATAGCTGCATCCATGTTATTTGAATGCACATTATATGAATTAATTTATGCATAGGGTTAACACAAACTATCACAATGCATATTGTGTAGTAATGGGAATGTTTTTTATGCTAGTGTTAGGTGTTGTACATTAGTGATGTTTTGTTCCTGAGTCTAGAGATTTCAATAGTGTTTCAATGCTAACATTGAATTTTGATGCTAAACATCAAAAACTTAAAAAGAATTGAAATAAAAATAACAGCTTTCCTTTGTTCTTTGTTGAGGAAAAACAATGTATCAAGCGCGAGAATCATTGCCCGCTTGTGGTCTACACGAGACCTGGTTGAATAGACGACAGGGACATGTATTTATCACCCTGAGTTTAGCGATGAGAAAAAAAGAAAAGCAGAAAATCCTGGGCAGTTCTGGGTCCAGCATTATCGTCGATCACTCCCATTCAATGGTTTTCAGAAAGCCCCCCATGCCCCCCCCATCACTGAACAATAGCCGCCCGTGGACAATCCCACAAAGAAGCACAGATTTCAAATTCACACCCATCTCCTGATGACATGAAATTGCATCTATCTACAGTTCCAAACAGCCTAAAGTGTCTCTGTAATGACGTGTCTTGACGTCCCATCACTCTGAAACATCTAAATGGCCCCATCCTGAAGCGCGAGGTGCTCGGTGTTTAGAATTCATTGTGTCCTGAAAATCATTAGCGTAATATAAAAAGCTCCAAGCTCGACTTACAGAAAATCCATCATTCTCCGTGCGTGTCCCACGTGTTCTTTGTTAACTAGTACTGCACAGCCTTGAGGCCGCTCAAAAATCTTTACGCTTCATCGGAAAGAGCATTGCAGAGCGCCCTCTAGTGGACCGCCATTATACCCCTCATTCATATTCCAGTCTCATTACCAAGTCCTTGCATCTCTATGGTAGGGAAAACATAATCTCCAGCGTGATGCTCGTGTGGACAGATCACCTGCTTTACGCGCACGGACATGGCGATTACTCACAAACAAACGATGCGCACGGCACATTAAATGCGCGTGCGTGTAAACGCCGCGTTAAACAACAGCTAAGGCTCAGATGGCATTCTGACAGCGAGGGTCATCACAGCTTGTTGGAAATGAGCTTGATCGCTCAAACTACACTTAACCCAGGTCTAATGGCCTTAGTATTTAACCACCACATTAGATTAAAGGCCAATTAATTCAATCACAGAGCAAAGAACAGTCATTTCAACTACGGAAGCTGAGTACATTTGTCCTCCTAATATGTTCGTTTCAGAGGAGCACCAATATTATTCGCGGGTCAATTTGACCCAGGGGACTTTTATTATGCATATACGTGTCAGAAACCAAAAAAGTTCCCCAAAACAGTGTGTGTGTGTGTGTGTGTGTGTGTGTGTGTGTGTGTGTGTGTTGGAGAGAGAGTGTGTGTGAGACAGCAGTGTGTTACAATATGTCTCATTGTTTCAAAAAAACTAATAGTATTTGAACTTTCTGACTCTTTTTATCTTTCATTTTGTCTGAAGGGTCAAATTGACATAAACAGTATCTTTGTAACAATATGTAGCGGGCGTTACAAAGATGTAAACTGAACCATTTTTTGTTTATATGTAGATTACACTAACTAAGACAAGCACACGAAGTTTCAAAGTTAAAACATTTTAAAACTTTGGAAACAGGTCAATTTGACTCAAACATAATAGTGGGTTAAAACCCATCAAACTCTTTCATTACGCATCCCATAATGCCAGTTGTAAACCAAAAACGGCCGTTCGTGTTAGACACCCTCATTATTCACGTGCGCCCCAGCTCTGGTAACTTCACCAGATGGTTAAGACCACTACTTGGTTTTATTATTTGGAGACTCATTATCAACAAAACACCTCAAAACCTTGGTTTACGTTTGCTTTCAAACCAAACGATTCCCTTGCAGACACTTGAAGGCCTGATAAAGGTTTGCCGAGCTGTTGTGAAGCGCTGACGGGACGGTTGCGCTCGTGTTGGGAGATAAACCCAGTCTGGGTGGGTTCAGTCTTTGCTTTGAACAAGCCGTTTGTTGTCAGCAAATTAAAGTCTTCCATTTTACAGATGAAAAGAGAATAAAATGTCAGCACAGGCCTGCTGGTTTGTTGAGTTGTTAGTGAAAAACAGAGCAATTGGGGGGAAAAATGCCAACTGTGATAACGGCAGTTAAAAGAGCGAGAGGGTTCTGTAAAACTGTTGTCGTACAGTGTATTGTTGAGTAAGAATTTATCAATTGAATTATCTGGTTGATATAAACACAACATTGAGTCACAGTTGTCTAGTGTTCAATCACCCTAACCCATCCAAAGTATATGACCATAATTATGCAATAGTAAAACATAGATGATGTTAGAACTTCTAACTTCTAGCCAGGAGAAAATGGCTGAATTTCACATATTTCAAATGTTTGCAATTACACAAGGAATCACCAACAGCCTTGCAACTTTACTGTATCTGGAAAACTTGACACCCAAATAAAGCCACCAACCAATCACAGGGCCGTAAATAAAGCGTCACCAAAACCCATCAAGCATGGTGGACTTGTGAAGAAGCCCACTAGAAAACTGTAAAGAGGAGAAAACATGCAAACAGAAAGACCTTGAAAGGGACTCAAACTCAGTTCCATCCTCACAGCGCCACCATGTGGGTTCACCCAGAATAGCCCCTTTCACACATACAGACCGTGCTGGGAAATTACTGGTAAAATTCCAGCATGCAGTTCTGTGTGAAGAGACAATAGCCGCCAAATTCTTTCGAAATGGCGAAATCAAAGCGCTTCTAATAATTCGGACAGATGAAGACATTTGTCACCACATCAAAGGAACAGTGATATGAAACAATTACCGCTAATAATTACAAAGGTGCAGTTGTTTTAAGGGTGTCACCAGTTGATGATGTCACAGAAAATACAGGCTATTTTGAAAACGCTGCGTAAATAGTTCTTTACCGGTAAAATTGGCAGCGCTTGTGTGAACAGTTTTTTTACCGGGAAAGTTGGTCTGGTAATTATCCTGCTTTTTACCGACATTGCTGTGTGAAAGTGGCTAATGTTAGGTACTGGAACTTACAATCAGAGTCGCAGAGGAAGAAGAAAGTGGGAGCGAGAGAGACTGACATTCAGACAGTGATAGATAGAGTGAGAGAGAGAGAGAGAGAGAGAGAGAGAGAGTAACTGTGTCTGTGTAAAAATCAGATTATGGATCAGTATAGAATCTGGTTAAACAATAAATGTCTCAGATTGGAGACCAAAAAATAAATAAATAAAAAATGTAACGTCGCCAATTCTCTCTTACTTCCCATTTTGTTCGACCCTGAGAACGGCAGAACCTGAGATCGGTTTGGTCTAAAACCTTCAGACTATCCTGGTGTGATCAAGCTCCACTGGTCTAGACGCCTAAAAAGAACTGAGAAGACACAGAAGACACTGAGGCCAACAAATGGCATCTCCATACGGGGCACGTGCCCAGCCAATCTGCGGGGAAACGTTCCAGATACGTCGTCACTGGTCGGAAGATTACTGAGCCGGCACAAAGAGCAAATCATCATAATTGCAAATCATCTTAATTCCAGCGAATTCAATAAGCAGCACCCGGTGGTAGAAGATAACGCTGCTCGCGACAACCGCAGCTTCTTTCATGTATTCACTCATCCATTCTGCCCACGTCAGCAGCGACTTCCTTATAGCACAAGATTAAAGCCACGGGTGATGTTTAAAAGTACAAAATATGAATCAGAAAAGCAAAGTGCGTTAAAATATGACGCGCGAATCAGTCACGAGTCGCTGTTAGGTTAAAAAAATGGATTGGATTGGTTTGGGAAAAAAAAAAAAACGAAAGAAATTATTCAAATAATGGGATAATCTCATATTCCTAAATAACAATTCTGAAAGCAGCAAGAATATAAAAAAAAACAACAAAGCTGCGCCGTCAAATGCTATTTCTTTCATCGTTATTACGTAAATATTACCGGATCACAGATCTCGCCTTGTAGTTTCCTTTCTTTAATACGAATAAACATATTACATGGGAAATAATCTCTTATTTCCTATGTAATCTCAGCCAGACCTACAGTTGTCGTTCAGAGAAACCTGCATCATAATCAGTCGGGAAGACTTGACATCTCTAGTAAGAGTTCACACTTGTAATCGGGTTAGAGGCAGAAATCCCATCAGCACACGGAGTGACAGAATAATGCAGAGGCATCTTCAGCGGAGGAATACGTCTCTCGCTTCCACAATAATGTAAAAGAAAAAAATAACTGAAATATCTGTTTGTCTGTCTCTTTTTGTCTGTCTATTTCGCTGTCTGTCTGTCTATCTATCTATCTATCTATCTATCTATCTATCTATCTATCTATCTATCTATCTATCTATCTATCTATCTATCTATCTATCTATCTATCTATCTATCTATCTATCTATCTATCTATCTATCTATCATCTCTGTGTTCTTGTCTCTCTATGTGTCTGTCTGTCTGTCTGTCTGTGTCTACGTACTTGTCTCTCTGTGTGCCTGTCTATGTGTCTGTCTTTTTCTGTTTGTGTATGTGTTTGTCTATTTGTGTCTTTCTGAGAGTCCGTACACACACATCACATCAACCAACCAACCAACTAACCAATCAACAGTATTTTTTATACTCTGTGTGTGTGTGTGTGTGTGTGTGTGTGTGTCTGTGTGTGCATTTATACATACATCTGCAAACATGCAAGTTTGTACCGAGTCTATAAATATATGTCTTCATGTATGAATGTCTATCTACCAATCAATCCGTGCTGATGCGTATTAGTCGTACACATAAAGCGTGATTAATCATGGTTGGCGCCGGAGGAGTAAAGCACGAGCAGGGTGACCTTCAGGGAGGGTCACATGACACGCAAAGACTGTCCCAATTCCCTTTGCACCCTCCCCCCGGGATGAAGCACAGTGGACACAGCTCAGGAGCAGATGTCTTACGCAACATTCCGCACCAAAACACGTCTTTTTCCTCTCGGTGTAAGTCTGTCAAACGAACCCCAACCGAACTTTGACAAGCTTGTGGCGGGAAACGACAAAGAAGAGAGACTCGGTCTGGCAGTCAGCTGGATGCGAAGTGAAAGTGCCGTCTTACGTCACGGCTAAAAATAGCGCTGCTGTGACGTCACCAGAGCCGCGCGAACCGTTTGTTTGGGGTGCGCGCGCTGGACACACACACTCAGTCTAATCTTCTGTCGAATAGATGCAGGAAGCAGGATTCTGAAGCGTGAACCTGTCTGTCTACAACGGGAAAGTGCGTGACGCGTGAATAGCTGAACGTGTATCTAGCTATCAGCTATCTAAAATAGCCGATTTAATATTTCATATTTTATCGTCATATCTTGTTTTTACTGTATTTCTATTGTTTTTTTTTACCTTTTTGGTATTTCCTTTGCACATTTTGAATAGCATATTTTATCTTTATAGCCTGTTTTATCGTATTTCTATTCTTTATCTTTTTATTGCATTTCCCCCCTTGCACATTTTGTTGTACCTCCCCCAATCCCTGGGTTTAATGCTGGAACGACCAAAAAACACATTTCACTACATGTTGTACCACGTATAATTCGAAAATAGTCAAGGATGTCGCGTCCTCACAGGAAGGAAAACACGTGCAGAATAAGAATCCTCTCTCAGAATGCCACCCATGACGGTTCTTACTATCACAACAAGCACACGTCTCACTACTCTTCCCGACAGCGGCTACACATGCGGACGCAGACAGAACGGAGACGTCTACTCACAAGTGGTAGCGATGACAAGCCATGGAGATGCTGTGAGATTGGCGCGCTAAGCTTCTGTCTTTCACACACCTCTCTCTCCTCACACACACTCGACTCATTCAAGCTTAGTCTCAGCGGGCGGCACGCGGCGGGGAGCGTGTGATGTAATACGCACGCACACACACACACACACACATACGCGCGCGCTAGAATTACTATTTCCTCCTCAGCTGAAGAGAAGTCAGCACGCTATTTTATGGATTGACAGAATACAATAAACCATACGATTATAATTTATACATATACTACTGCATTGCAGTATTTACGTGTAGGAGATAAAGATATATAAATATAAAGATAAAGATAAGTCATATACACGATGGGTAAGTGTGCGCGTGTGTGTTTGAAAGCATAATCTACACTTTTAACATATAATACTACTACTACTACTACTAATAATAATAATAATAGTAATAATAATATTACTACTAATAATAATAATATAATAATAATAATGTGGGGTTCAGTGTCTTGCCCAAGTACACTTGAACATGAACTTGTACTCACTACTTGATCACATTTATGATTGAGAATCTGTACTCTTTACTCCACTACATCATTCGTTCCATTGTGATTTTTCTACTTGTTTTCTTGGGTGGACGAGGTGATATTGCCATTTGCAGGATGTTGAAGGCATTGGATGCTATTTATGAGCTAAACCACGTAAACGTGAATTAGCTGTTGCACTTTTTTGCACATTTGAGTTTGATTTTTTTTGGTTGCCTTTTTATCATTTTGTTCTGCCATTTTGAGGTGTTACATTTCATTTCTATATGAGGAAAAAAGGTCACAAATAAAGAGTTTCTTAATTAATTTACGCACTAGTAAAATACTGGAGTTCTTTAAAAATTGGATACTTTATGACTTTTACTTAAGTCTTCTTGAAATTGAAGGCCTTTAACTTAGGTAGTAGGTGGAGTAATTACTCCACATACAGTAGGTGTTACAGTAAGGTATCCATACTTTACTCAAGTATGGTTTTCAGGGACTCTTTAAATCTCAAAATCTACACTTTCAATGTAACTAATTAAAAAACTTCAATCAGCACAAAGCCAGCCACCCAAAATGTTTGGCTTTTAACCCTTTACAAACATGTGTTTAAATATGTCATTAAAACCTACAGTACCCAGCCAAATAAGTACATCAGCGTTCAATAGAAACACATTCACGGCCCGATAAAACCATCCGGCGTGTGATGCACAAGGTCTCCGAAGACCAGACCAGCATGCACCTGGAAACCCCACGTGTCACTGGTTACCATAACAATACCTGTCAGATTAAACACATCCCAACATGCACCGGCTCCCACACACCTTAATTCCACCCCGAGCCGACAGAGACGTGAGAACACCGCTACATCTCCACCCTTGATATAACAAGGTCGGGCCTTTTGTTATGCTGATTTAAGCTCCCTCAGGAACGCAGCGTTGTGGGATCGGATCTTTCTTCAACGCTAAGAAAAAGCCCGGTAATGAGGCTGTACATCCCTCAGCAAACACTCATTACTGAAGCTCGGTGGCGGGCGTGAGTCGGCACCTCTGGGACCCGTGTGGATGCGTGTATGGGGATGATGGACAGGGGCAGGGGAGGAGAGGTGGAGGTGGATCCGTGTGGGACCACATGTTTAATACACCTGTCAGATGAGATGCTGACACCCTGACGTCCAAACTGGAGGAAAAGGCTCATGTAAAGCAAAAGACGTGGATTAAACGTCTGTGTGGGGTAAATCGTTCTAATGTAGCTTTTAGATCAGACATTGTAGGAGTGTATCTAAAAATAGATGAATATAGGCGGACTACAGTGGTGTCAAATACTACAGCAAATTGTTACTTCACTTGAGTATTTTTGCCTACTTTGTTCTCGTGCTTAGTATCAAACATACTGTATTAGCAACTTTTACTCTCTACTTGACTACATTTGTGATTTGGTATCTGTACTCTTTACTTCATTTGAATGGACACTTACCGTTACTTATTACATTGTGATTGTGCGCAACAAGTCAGCATCTTTTTCAACTGTGGTTCATTTTTTGGGCGGACGGGGTAATATCACCATCTGCAGGATGCTGAAGGTATTGGATGCTATTTATGAATAAAGAGTTTCTTGGTGTTTTTAGCCCCCCAAAAATTGGATACTTTACGACATTTACTCAAGTATTCTTGGAATTGGTGACATGTAATTTTTACAGTAAGGTATTTTTACTCAAGTATATGTTCAAGGTTCTCTTTCCACCACTGGCTGATTATAGTCTACATTAAACATTTTCCCATGAGGATTTTTACATAGTTTTCAATCTTGAATCCTGAATTTAATATTACGAACAAATAGACTCAATATTGCGATTCACAAATCAACAGATTAAGATCTACGAATACATTTCACAGTTTCACATGAATTAAGACATAGAATCTGAATGTTAATCGGAGTTTATTCATCTGATTACTCATCTGAGTGGATCTTTTCAGCACTGACATTTTTTTAAAGAACTTTATTATTTAAAACACAATATTTATAGTAAATGTTAATTGGCAATAACTGAAAAAAATCATCAAGAATTTTCAGCAGCATTTTAAAACGACACTGTCACACAATCTGAGGTCAAATGCAATAAAGCCAGAGCAAAGCACCAGAGAAGAAATCTATCTGCGATCCTAACCGTACCCCGGGAAATAGCACTCCATCGCTTCCCTGAAGAGGACAAGGAATGAAATTGCTTATGTCCGGGTGCATGTGGGCCTCGGTTTGAAAGAGTCTCATTCACTCGGGATCAGAAATTAGTCTCAGCAGAGAGATCCGTGCTGAGATCTGGTCTTGGTTTCTGAAGAGCTGAGACAAGCTAAGGTCTGCTAGCACTTGTAGCTAATCGCTAACATAACAGCAGCAAGGTGAAATGATGAGCAACAACAAACACCTTTAGCCAAAAAATTGAGTTATTGATTTGCAGAAAAATGGCCAAGAAAGAGGAACGTCTGAGATTAAAGGTTTTAAAAGTTCCTGTGGCCAAACTGTTGAGTCTGTGTGTGTGTGTGTGTGTGTGTGTGTGTGTGTGTGCGTGTGTGTGTGTGTGTGTGTGTGTGTGTGTGTGTGTGTGTGTGTGGTACTCCACTGTTTACAAGAGAAAAAAACAACTTTTGTGTCAATGAAATTAAAATTGTGTTAATTTCTGTGTAGACGTATTAACTACAAAACCACTCATTTTGAAGCTCAGAGAAATAATGTCACGAAAAAGAGAATTGTAGTTAATCTTACAAATAGTAACCCATTTTAAGTGATTTTAATTTGTTTTAAAGACTTGTCTGAATATTAATCTGTTTCTTTTACTTTTATCGATCAATGTGCCACTTCTAAAAAAGCTATTTCGCATTTCGCAATAACCAATTTTACCCAATCACATTTCTGTCACAATCTGTTGCCAGGCAGGTTAAAAATGCCTTCAAAATCCGTTCTGCAGGACTTCTGACACAAAATAAATGTTGATTGAAAAATCCTTTAGTAGTTATTTTCTTCAGGAAATGTTACTGTAACCAGGCCTGATGATTCGCCGGGGATGGTTTGAGAGAGACAGGGAGAGAGAGAGAGAGAGAGAGAGAGAGAGAGACAGGGAGAGAGAGAGAGAGAGAGAAAGAGACAGATTTAAAGTCAAATTGCCAAAAAAAAAAAAAAAAATCGTAAAATCAGTCCAGCAAAAAAGCTAAATCTAATGTGCGTATAAAATATATATATATTTAAAAAATAATAGGTATGACCACAAATTAGGAATCATTCACAGCACCGTAGCAACTGTTGACAACACCCTAGCAACCATTTAAGCGTCTGGAGGCGAAATCAAGTCACGGAAAAATCTGATAAGAATCTCAAGACTGATCAAAGCGTGTAGATGATTTCTAGGCCAAAACGTTCCCAGAAACAATGACAGAATTGATTCCGACGACCAAAATGAGGTCAAACAAACACGTTGGTTAGAAAAGCCTCTACAGAATCCATAGCATGAGGTGTGAAGGAATGCAAACACTGTCGGCCATTCCTCTCAGTGTTCTCCACCTGACACCTCATCATCCCCGGGAGCCAGAGGAACATACGGCAGATCCATTTGCATGCCTCACATCTCCTCCACTCGCTTAAGAGTCACGCTCAGTCTCCAGTTCAGCTCTCCGCTCAGAGGATCACTCAGACTGTGTGTATGAATAATGGACACACATTAAACCCCAGATGTGTCGAGTGTGTGAGGGAGAGGAAGGAGATAAAGAGAAAAATACAAGGGAAGTCGCTGCAGGGGACGGACGACTCGGACCGGAATTATAACGCCGGTGATCCGGGTCTCATTTTATAGGGATGAAAGTGGGAGTTGAGTTAGATCCGTAGCGGCGGCTTCCTAATGGAACGGTGGAGCTGATGAAGATGAAGAGCGGTGTCTCCCTCCGCTGGAAGAGTCGTCACTACATTACACAGCATGTGGATTAAACCTTCTTTTCCACTCGATTTAATCCATGTGCAATTTAGACTGTGTGCATTAACAAGGCCTGCAAGAATATGGGCAATATTTGTGCCATTTTTTTATTTATGTGTCATAGCAAATCACCGTTTTTTTTTTAAATGATTCAATAATTTGTAATAACATTTTTGTGCATTTCTTTTTTATATTCTATTTTTTTTTTTTTTTGTTATTTTCCCTGTATTTTTGGAATGAGAGGGAGCAAAAGATGGAGTCAGACCACATCTAATTTCCGTTGTCATGTACAAACTTGGACATTAAAGTTGATTCTGAGTAGAAACACTCAACAAATCCGCAACTTTCACCCATATATCTGAATTGTAATCACAGTTCTTCACACAAATGTTGAGATAATACATGACATGTTAAATGACTGTCCTTCCACATGCTGCATTTTCATTGGTTCATCTGATTATTGTGTTTTCCTATTTTATTTGACATAACGCTTATTGTGCATGACATTTTATATTTTGCATTGAAAAAAATGAAGGAATGAAAATTCCTTAATTTGTCCCACAGCAGCAAAATTACATTTCACAACAACAGAAAGAAAATAGAGAATATATAAAAGAAACAATAAGAAAATATATTAAAAAAATAATAAAAAAATAATAAATAACTAAATACCACTGTACGCATCATAAATAAAACTTTAAAAAGTATATTTTTTTGCTGAAAAAAACCCAAAATACTCTATTATTACTATATTATAATTCTAGTGTACTTCTAATATAGATCAATATATCTCAGAAATCTCAGATTTTTGAGAGAACAGCCAGGGAGGATCGTTGCAGACACAAGCCCAGAGGAGGAAAGCGTCAGCGATACACCACGTGACCAGTAGGGAGCAGTGTTTTCCCACATCCATACCAGCATATGTTCACTAAACACGGATTTCAAAAAAAGTTGCCAAGCCGACAGTAAACACACTCAGATCTTCAGTTCAAACAAAAATCTGCTGGCAATTATGCCGCTAGAAAAAACATATTCACATCCCTACACGTTTCCCTGCCCAAATAGAAGCGGGTGGACACAATGGGATGGGCAGCCGGGGATATAAAAAGCCAGTAAAAACCTCTTCAGCTTTCGGTGCAGGTGGGATGGAGGCGTCTCCCCGTGAAGAAGCCTTCAGATGCTCTCCACAAAAGATGCTCAGCGGGGCAAGCAGGAGCCAATTCCCCGTCTGAGGAGTCCTGTGGTAGTCTTGCATGTCATTATTATTTTCACAGTTAAAACTGTGAAAAGCGCCCTACAAATACTCATATTATTTTTATTATTATTATTATTATTATTATTATTATTATTATTATTATTATTATTAGCCACTTTCACGCAGCAATGCCGGAAAATTACCGGACCGGCTTTACTGGTAAATACTGTCCACACAAGCGTTCCAGCATTTTACCGGTAAAGAGCTATTCACAAAGCGTTTTCAAAATAACGGTATTTTCGCTGACATCATCAACTGGTGACACGTTTTAAACAGATGCGCCTTTGTGAACATGTGAAACGTGGTAATCGCTTCATTTCCTTTGATGTGGTGAGAAATATCTTTATCCACCCAAATTATTAGAAGCGTTTTGATTTTGCCGTCATTCCAGTTGTAGGACATTTCCGTGATTTCTGTAAACAGCGTGAAGTGAATATTCTGTGACATCATCAACTGGCGACACCTTTTAAACAGCTGCACCTGGAAGTGAGCGTGTGACCCTCGTCAGAATGTTCTGATTGGCTCAGAGCAATCGATTACGTCAGCAAGTACTGAACTTCTGCGTGCTTATTCCGGCACGTATACATATATTTTATCTTCGCTCTGTTTTCACACAGGGCAGGTTTCCGGTAATTTACTGGTATCATTACATCATTGTTGGAAAAATGCCGGAACAAATTTGTCAGCCTTTGTCTTTTCACACATGACTGCGTGACGGAATTTTCCCGGAAAATTTCCAAATTTTCCCGGCAAGGTCTGTATGTGTGAAAGGGGTTATTATGTGATTCAATCAGCGCCATCTAGCAGCGTGTTAGATATTATATTATGATACATTTAAGACAGTAGAAATGTTAAAGATGTTATATGCCTGAAATGCACGAGAAGTACAAAAAGAACAATGCTTAGGCCTTTACTTACGAAACAGGTGCATGCAAGTTTAAACTGTTTTTGACTATTGAAAACTCCCTTGTATGGATTGTGTTAGTCCCAACTGAAACTATTATTGCTCCTCTTCCGAAGTACAAAAAAAGAACGAGCTACAAGAGAAGGAGAAGCTTGGTTGGTGGAACTGCAGAACTCACCTCAATCTGCAACTTCTCAAAGCTCCAAGTTCCTAACTTTGAAACTGAAAACGAACGTGTTTTTCAAACACTACAGCGCAATTGGCATCCAACCACGGGTCTTAGAACCAACACACAGCAACTGCGTCTACTGTTATTACAGTTATGGTACACAGAACGGAGAACTGTCATAGTTAAATGAAAGCCGGGTGTCGTATTGTGCAGGTCACTGCAGAAACGACCTTCAACAGCAGTAACACGAGAGCTCCAGCTGAGAGGTTCCGACCCGAGCATCAGCATTATCTCCACAAAGACAGAAACGGAGGCGAGTGACTCCACCGCGAGTGCTTTCCCAGCTTCCCACAGGCGATACAGACTGTGTAAACCCCAATAACATCAGAGCAAACACTTAATATGAGACTCCACTTCTCTTTACGGCCTGGCGGACAAATGTCAGCTAATAAAACGATAAGCGGGAGGAATGATGCTAATGCGCTAACCGCTTCATATATTGAGACACAGCCGGGCTGGAGAAGATCAATGAGAGCGACGGCTATCGATCAGCGGTAAAGGTCACCTCGGAGATCAGCAGGAGCGTGTGAGTAATTATTTCTATTTCCTCTCTGCCGACACGTGCAGGTTTTTCATCGTTCTGCGGGATTGAATATTCGTTCTCCGCGGGCCTTCTCAGTGATGGCCACCATCTCTCCAAATCAAACCCCCAGGCTCCTAGACAATTTCAGACCACACATTGTCCTTCAAACTCCCAAGAGCTACTCCGGAAGAGAACCTGGAACCTCGCCCACCCAAGCCATCGTCGAAGCGATCCCAAGTCTCCATCTGCTCCCTCTTTCAACTCTGAGCAAACGTCCTGAGGCACAAACCATTGCGTGATCTGACCTACTGCCGAAATCAATTCCAGCTACAGCATCTAATTCCCATTGGAGAGCGGTGATCAGTGTCGGAGTGACACTTCTGCTGGGATGCAGCTTTTTCAGCCAATCAGATAAGGTCGTGACTGCCACTGGACGGAAATGTCGAGTTGACAGTATGTTGTGTCTTTTCATTCTATAGGACTGAAAAGTGGGCGTGGTGGTGTAGTGGGAGTCGCCTGATGCCAAGGAGGATTGTTTCAGACTCTAATAAGCTTTTTCTGTTACATATTAATGTTTCTGTGTGTAGTGTTCAACTCTCTGTAGTGTTCTTCTGTGTGTCGTGTTCAACTCTGTGTGGTGTTCTTCTGTGTGTCGTGTTCAACTCTGTGTGGTGTTCTTCTGTGTGTCGTGTTCAACTCTGTGTAGTGTTCTTCTGTGTGTTGTGTTCAACTCTGTGTGGTGTTCTTCTGTGTGTCGTGTTCAACTCTGTGTAGTGTTCTTCTGTGTGTTGTGTTCAACTCTGTGTAGTGTTCTCTGGTGTGTAGTGTTCAACTCTGTGTAGTGTTCTCCTGTGTGTAGTGTTCAACTCTGTGTAGTGTTCTTCTGTGTGTAGTGTTCAACTCTGTGTAGTGTTCTCCTGTGTGTGGTGTTCAACTCTCTGTGTTAAATCATATGATGTATCTGAGTTTGGCTCTAGATCCCAACACGGAAAACTAAATAGGAGGGAAACAATCATCATTGTGACCATATTGAGTTGAAGGAAGTCTCAATTAAACATGGTCAGAGTCCTTTGAAAGCCGTCTGTGCATTCACTCCCGTCTCCCCAGAAAGAGCCGTCTCATTATAATGCCATGCGTCCTGTACTCTTCTCCAACAAGGGCAATTAAAAGGAAGTGTGTGTATACCTGCTGTTGCTGTTTAATTAGAGTCAGACAGAGGCTGAGGTTCTCCATAGCACTTCACCTCCACAACACCGTCTCTCCACTATTTACTACAGCATCACGTCTCCAGGCAAGACCCGTGTCTCCTTGGAAACAGAGATTTGACTGCGATTTGTGTGCATGTGTGTGTGATGTAGTGGGATACCACAGGACCTGACGGAACACACATGCCACACTCCCTGAACGTCACGGCCTGCATCTCCACTTTCTAGAACATACCATGGTGGAAGTCTGAGGAACACATCAAAACTCACAGACGGGGCACTTTCTTGACTAATATATTTCATTTATTGAATAGACAAATCGTCTCAGTTGATGAACCAAGACCACATTGAGAGATCACGATGTCTATGACGAGCTACTGGCTTTCCAAGTTGTAAAAATGTAACGAAAAGTCGTTTTGGATGAAAGTGAAGTAAAGAAAGCCAAGTAAAGTATTTTTCACATGCACAAAATCCCACAAATAATGACATTTTTGGTTTGCTTGTTCTAGAATAAGGTAAATGGCAGAATAATAATGCCAGAATAATGCAATTTCTAAAAACTATATAACTTTAGGATCTGTTATATAGTAGCATATATAGTGCAGTATATAGTGTACAGTAGTGCAGTGATGCACAGTATAAATACAGTAGGTATAATACAATAATATACAAAAAAAACAACACAAACTACCAAAAAAAAAAAAAATACAAATAAAAACCAGATTAATTGATTGATTGATTGATTGATTAGATGCCATTTGAATTGCAAACTAAATTCTATTAAGGCTTCAATTGAAAAGAAATTAAGAAATGTTTCTATTAATCTCTATTTTCTTAACTTTTCTATTAATAAATGAAATTCTTTTAATACCCCTTTCTAATTCTGTCACTGTTTGGAAACATGTTATAAACGAGAAAATGCAACTGAGAATATGCAACATTTTTAATCAATCGAAAATATATATTCCCATTGTACGCATTCACACACTGGATTTAAAAACCTACTTTTTACTTCTATTAGTCCATACGTTTTTCAACCCATATTCTGACCAAATCTTTCGAATCTCTGGACCAAACGCAATGACAAACCCAGGGGCATCTCACAGGGATTTGGAATCTCCATTTCAACAGAGAAAAGAACCAACACAGGATGCAAAGTCGGCACATAAAGGCTCCAAATGGGCCTTGAAGTCGGTTTCTCTGTGGTGAGGATCCACCGTGCTGCTACTACCCTAACCTAGACGGCAGAGCAGACGAGTGGAATTGAGAAAAAGACAAGTATCGATACTTTTTATAATTAGCATCGACCTGAAGTGAAATAGCAGTAGCATTGGCAGCGGGCATCAATGATTTTTTTTTTTTTTGGAGGAACATCTAACTGGCTCGGCTCTCCCGGTTTCTCTGGCAGTCTGGTAATGATGCTCGTGTCTCACATCCATCCCTTTCTTTGTCAGATCAGGTCCAGTGAATGCTGGACTCGGCACTTCTACACGCTCTTGTCAGGAGATCTTTAAATAGAGTTGCAAACCGTTTCCCGTTTGATGGAAAAGGTCGGCCCGAGCCCTAGTGTCTTAACTTCCTCCACAACCCACTGCCTCCATCCAAATTTGCAGACGACCTTTAGGGGACAAACTAAACACAAAAGCGTGTTGGAAAAGAACCTCGATATTGCTGCTTCTTTCTCAGCATGGATGACTTTGCTCGGCTTGACGTGAGCTGCTTGAAAACATTATTAAAAAAAAAGCGTGGAAAAACCACTACAAGAAATTGACCGTACGATTCAATCTTCACTCCTGTTTTAATAAATTAAGGCTAAGTTTTAATATTTCGCTGCTGATAACATGCATGAATATGAAGGGTCCTTGAGGACTCTGGAGAGAGACGGAGAGCGAGCGAGCGAGCGAGGAAGAGGAAGAGGATGAGAAGGCTGGACTGAATGTCAGTGCTGGTGTAAGTCGTACGTGTTTGGACTCGTGATAAGAAAGTGGCCAGACGGAGAAAACAGAATTGTCATGATTAATAATGAGTAAAAAGAAATGTGTTGTTTTAAGCTGGAGTTGAATGTCAAGTGCTGCGCGTACAGTAGACCCACCGTCTCATCCGCCGCTTCTTTGAACCATGTTACGGATATGAATAAATATCATACCGGACCCCAACACACTTAATATTTAATATGGGAGTAAAAAAAAATGTGCAGAAATGTATTAAGCATTACAGATTTATGTGTGCTATATTATTTTTATAATGTGTATATTTTAATAATATATTTACATTTTTTTTGCAGAAAGTGTGTGTGTGGGTGTGTGTGTGTGTGTGTGTGTGTGTGTGTGTGTGTGTGTGTAAATAGTTGAATTAAGTATTCTTTACATATTGACGTAAAAACATTACAGTTATATTTTATGAACAATTCTAATAATATATTACGCTATAGTTTATATATTATTATTATAAACACACACACACACACACTCATAGAGACAGACAGACAGACAGACAGACAGACAGACAGATAGATAAATATATTGATAGATAGATAGATAGACAGATAGATAGACAGACAGATAGACAGACAGACAGACAGACAGATAGATAAATATATTGATAGATAGAAAGATAGACAGATAGATAGACAGACAGACAGACAGACAGACAGATAGAGAATTAGAGAAATGGACAGATAAATCAAAAAATGAATAACAAATAAAAACACTGATCACACCAAAAGCATGCAAGTTTACTAGTATACAGCTTAATATGTTCACTGCAAAAAATCCCTAACATGTCTCAGTGGAGCATGTAAAAAGGTCTAAAATATGAATTAAAAAAATGGCCAGAAATTCCTAAAGCACACGGATGTGTCCAGAGGAGAGAAGGTGGAAGTCGGAATCATTTCAGCGAAACCTTAAACACATGTGGGACTTACAGACGCGTGTGTGACCAAACACTGGAAGAATGAAATAGCAATCTGTCAACGGCATCTCCTCACGCCACACAAGCCCTTCAGATCAGCCATTCACACACACCGGGGAGATTCCGGAAGCATCTGCTTTAAGAAAGCGCCAGACTCCATGAAGGACAGACTGATCTACAAACATACAGAGACACTGTCTTCTAGAAAGGCTTTTTAATAACTTAAAGCAGTCGAAACATGCTCGGGAATATAGCTGTAAGCAGCAATTACAGAGTTTATTCATTAAAATAATTTGTTTATTCAGTTTACAATCAGGAATAAAGATTAGATATTGTATAATTGTGTAATTAATGATAATCATTGAATTTTCAATGAGTATATAATTTCAATTATTATTTAATCATTGAAGGTGATTATATAATCATAGATTCATAGATCATTATTTATAGATTATGAATTGCATATTATACTGTACTGGATATTTTATCCATACTGTTGATTCTGTACATATCCAAAGTGCGTATTGTGTATTTTCTTGTATATCCTGTTTTTATATGTGTTGTATATTTTGACATTTTGTGTGAATTTGTGTATACCCTGTGTTTTTTTTTGGCGAAGCAATGTACGAATTTCATTGTACAGAGAACTTGTATGATAGATAATAAAACGTAGAGTTTTGGAAAAAAATCCAGATCTTGTGTGCGCAGAGATCAACCGAAAAAAAAAAAAAACAATATTTGAGAAAGAACCATTTCAATACTTTTTGCCAAGTGTTTTTTTTGGAAAGAATTTATTTTAAAGTCTATTTATTCTTAAAGTCTTTTAGAAATTTATTTTTCATTAGTATTTAAATTGTGATCAATAAGGCCACTGTGACTTTTAGTTTGTAACAAAAAAACAGAAGCTGTCTATCTGTCACACGCACCCTTCAAGATGACATCATTCATCACACGCGTCAAACGTGGCTCACGCTGTTAATGGGCGGAGCCTGTTCCTGTCAATCATATGATGCAGCAGATGATGAATGACAATCTGAGCTGTACAAAAGAGATTTACAAGGTCTTCAGTAGCTACTGTACAGAAATGTACAGTGTGTGTGTGTGTGTGTGTGTGTGTGTGTGTGTGTGTGTGTGTTTCTGTGTGCACGCATATAGCATGCAAGTTTGCTAGTTTGTGTGTGTGTGTGTGTGTGTGTGTGTGTGTTGAATGATCATAAATAAATCATCAATGTCCAAAAAACATGTATGTTAGTAAAATAAAAGCGTTTTATCTCATGACAGCGTTGACTAAAATACACTGTAAAACATTGTGAGATGTTCAATGGCGTGCAATTAAAGCAGTAATTACAATGTAATCGCGTTGGCGCTGCCCAGAAAAGTGAAAAAAAAAGAAAAACAGAACAATATCGGCTATCATCCCTGCGCCAACGGTGCCACAAATCGGGGGGGCGAGGGGGGTGCTACAAGTGGCCTGTGGGCGGAGTCTGAGGAGATGCACGAAGCCCCCAGTGGCACGGAACATCTATGTTTCACAGAATGCGATGATTCTGGCGGTGTGAGCGCTGACCTCTCGCACAGGCTCAGCAAACGGCCAATCACAATGAATCAAGGCGAGAGTGAGCCAGGGGGCTCGTGTGACAGGTGGGGGGATGGTGGCGGATGGAAGACAGAAATAAAAATCAAAACGGCAAACACAACGCGAGAGGCTTGATCTGTTATATAAGGCCCCACCAGCCTCAATCCGTGGGATTTTTAATGAGGTAACGGTGACCGAGGTTCCGACTGGCATGAAAATGAATTTTCCTGTGGGCTGGCGCGGGGTCAGCGAGCGAACAGGAGCGTCATCAAGGTACACGGCGTAATTACCGCTCAAGCCGGCGAATAATGCGCTTTCCCTCGCACTCGTCTTCACGGGAACGGCCACACGAGGAAGAGCGGACCAGCAGCCCGAGGAGAAGAAGAGAGACAACCATAATGAAAAGAACACAAGTGGAGTAAAGCTGGGTGTTAAAGCGGAGCAATTTTCCACACATCACATCATATATCTCTCAGCGAACACCCACACTGGAGCGAGAGCCGCCGTATAATAAATACATAATAGCTCCCGCGAGATTAAACCGCGTCTTTGTGTAAGTTTGTAATAAACACAGTGTATTCGCGACAACTCGCTACAAAGTTACAAAATTTAAATTACTATTCATAATCGGCTACACTTGGATTAATTGTTTTTTTTATTTATGTAATAACCCCTGTAATTACAGCATGTTACCATTTTGTGGTTGCTTTTGACTAATTTCATCAGAACTTCTCCTAAGGTAGGCACCTCCAAAGTCCGGCCCGGGGGCCAATTGTGGAACCATCTTCATTTTTATGAAGACTATCGAAAAAAAAAAGTAGAAAATTTGAAAGGAAAATTTTGAAATTTTCCACTGAAGTATGAAAGGCAGAGTGACTTTAAAAACTTGAAAATGCACAACCATTTGCAATAAGACTATTATGACAAAATAGTTTATGATTAGAATAGTTATTGGTCAGGTTCAATGGTCAGCTCACACTTGACAATTTCCAATTCATTACCAAATCTGGCCATCTTGGCGAAAAGTTTGAAAGTCATTGGTTTCATGAATCTCTTTGATGCCGATTCACAATCAAATTCTTAACATTTCCATTTGAAA